>CM035135.1:52483798-52878798 GCA_020205605.1 Panax ginseng | reverse complement strand
ATATCAAATCAATTAAACCCATATAAACCTTGTCATCATAAAAACCACAAAGTATATATACTAACATTCTTCCCCTTTTTGATAATGACAAGATATATACCATATTCCCCCTAAATATATGGCTCCCCGTTAATTTAGGCATATTTTTTAAATAGAAACTTTCAACATGGCATGTATATCAAATATCTCATGTTAATTACATGTATATCAAATAGCTTATGTTAAACAAATAGTATCTAAAACATAGCAGTAAACATGAATCATATATTGGGAAAATCACTCACACAAAGAGTTAGTAGTAGCTCCAAAAATTATACCATCCACATAAATTTGAACAATTAATAAGTCTTTATTTTTGGTTTTAATAAAAAGAGTAGAGTCAATTTTACCACGATTAAAACTATTTTCTAATAAAAACTTACCTAATCTTTCATACCAAGCTCTTGGAGCTTGTTTTAATCCATACAAAGCCTTTTTCAATTTAAACACATGATGTGGATATTTGTCATGTTCGAAACCGGGTGGTTGCTTAACATATACTTCTTCATTTAAGTAACCATTTAAAAAAACTCTTTTCACATCCATTTGATATAATTTAAATTGTCTAAAGCATGCATAGGCTAATAAAATCCTTATTGCTTCCAACCTTGCAACAGGGGAAAAGGTTTCTTCATAGTCTATACCTTCCTATTGATTATAGCCTTGAGCTACTAATCTGGCTCTATTTCTTGTTATAACACCATTTTCATCTAATTTGTTTTTGAAAATCCATTTTGTACCAATAATAAATGCATTTTTAGGAAGCTTAACAAGATCCCATACCTGACATCGTTCAAATTGGTTTAACTCTTCTTGTATGACGATTGTCTAATTTTCATCTTGAATTGCTTCCTTGGCATTTTTTGGTTCAACTTAAGAAAGAAAGGCTGAAAATGCACAATAATTTATTGCTTTCCTTCTTGTGTTCATCCAAGTGTCGGGATCTCCTATGATCAAATTTGGAGGATGATTTCTCACAGTTCGAGATGATTTAGGAAGCTTCGTATTGGTCATCTGTTTGTTAGATTCAAACTGTGGTATGTCAAATTCTACATCTGAGTGTTCGTCGGATTTTTCTTCTTAATCGGACGGGCCTGGCTGTTTATTTTTCGGTGTCTGCATGTTTGAGTTTTTTACTAAAATGGACGGGTCAGGCTGTCTGATTTCAGCTATCTTTCCTTTTGATTCGGACGGCTTAGGCTGTCCGGATTTAGTAGTTTGGCTTTCCACGACTCATATTGTTATTTCTTGCAGAATCCTCATCTTTCGATAGATTATGGTTAAATTCATCAAATATTACATGCACAGATTCTTCAACCTTTGACTTGTCAAGATTATACACTCTATATCCCTTACTTTGTACTGAATAACCAAGAAAAATAGCTTCGGTTGATTTTGCATCAAATTTTCCAAGGTTACCATTAGTATTTAAAACAAAACATTTAGCACTAAAGACTTTAAAATAATTAATATTAGGAATCCTCTTATTTAGTAACTCATATGGTGTTTTCAATAATATGGGTCTAATCAATATTCTATTTAGAATGTAACATGCAAGATTTTACGACCTCCTGCCCAAAATCTTTTAGGCAGTTTACTTTCTTGAAGTAAAGTTCTTGCAGTTTCTTGGAAGAGTACAATTTTTGCGTTCCACTACACCATTTTGTTGTGGTGTTCTTGGTGCAGAAATCTCATGTGTAACACCTTTCTCACTGTAATATGGTATAAAGTCTTTTCCAAATTCCCCATCATGGTCACTCCATATACCAATTAGCTTGAGGTTGTGTTTTGTTTCAACATTATTTATAAGCTTTTCAAATTCTGTAAAAGCTTGATCTTTAGTTTTCAAAAATAAAACCCATATAAATCTTGAAAAATCATCAATAATAACAAAAGCATAATGATTATTTCCTAAGCTAGCATATCTCTAGGGTCTAAATAAATCAAGATGCAATAATTGAAGAGGTAAAGAAGTTGATACCTGATTTTTGCTGAAAAAGGAATTTCTTGCTTGCTTACCTAACTGACATGCATTACAAATACCTGTCTCTTTATATTTTATCTTTGGCAATCCTTTGATAAGGTTCTTAGTAGCTAGCTTGTTAATCAATTCCATATGCACATGTCCTAACCTTCAATGCCATAGAATAGTTTGATCTTGAAAAGAAGTTAAACAAATATCTTCATTTTGATTATCAAAATTAATTGTATAAATATTACCTTCCCTTTGAGCAATTAAAGGAACATTGTGAGAAGCATGAATAATAACACATTTATCTTTTTTTAAAAATTACTTTATGTCCACTATCCATTAGTTGACTTACACTAATTAAATTATATTTTAATCCTTCAACATGATGAATATTATCAATGAAAACCTTACCATTTCTAACTTTACCTTTACCGATGATTTGGCATGTGGTGTCATCTCCAAAGATAATAGTTCCTCCCTTCTTAGTATCTAGTGAGATGAATTTACTACTATCACTTGTCATGTGTCTAGAACATCCATTGTCTAGTACCCATTTATGTAATGGTACTTTAACTTTTAAACACACCTACAAAACAAAGAAGTAGCTCACGTTTTGGTACCCAAATCTGTTTGGGTCTGGTATTGTTAGTAGCAATTTAATCTCTTTTCTTTACCCAAACTTGTTTTATTTTAATTTTATTACAGTTTGTATCAAAATGTTCTTTTAAACCACAATTTTTACAAGTAACAAAAGGTGAGCAATAAAGAGGCTTGTTTCTTGGTTTATTATTTATTATTCTAATTTTATTAGTAGTGCTTGTAATGTTTTTAACAGGATTATACCCAATTCTTTGTTTATCTAGGCTTGACCTTTGAGCACCTAACATTATATTTAAATTCTCTTCCCCTTAAACAAATTTTGCAAGATCCTTTTTCAATGATATTATTTCTTCCTCATTGTTATTTTGCATGTTTAATATTTTCTCATCATTAAAAGCATCAATACAAGTATCTCTCATTTTCAAACTTTCTTTTAAAAAATCATTTTCCTTTTTAAGATCATTGAATTCTTCATTTAATTTGTTTGTACGATTATATAAAATTCTATTATAGTTATCAAGATAATCAATTTTAGCATTTAACTTAGATACTTCACTTGAAGTGCAATCTTTAACTATTTCTTGTTTTTCTTCAATTAATATTTTTACCTCTTTCATTAAATCATTTATCCAATTTTTTAAATGAGCATTTTTCTCTTTAATACGAATATTTTCATTTTTTAAAGCTAGATAATCAGAAATAGTAATATCACCAAGTTCAGAGTTTACCTCGGATGATTCCTGATTACTTAATCCAGTGAAGCATAGTTGAGCAATTTCATCTTCTTGCTCTTCATGATTGGACTCATCATCGCTCCACGTCATTAATGCCTTTCCTTTTGAATTGCTCGCTTTATTCTTCCTTTTTAATTGGAAACAGTCTCTCTTGAAATGTTCGGGCCATCCACATTCAAAACAGGTATCTTCTTGTGGCTTTTGCTTGGCGTCTTTCTTGTTGTTGAATGTCTTGCCTTGGAAATTTGATTTATTCTTCTTTCTAATCAGCTCTCTCAATTTCCAAGACATCATAACTATTTCTTCATCGGAAGCTTCATCATCACCTTCTATGTAGCTTTCAACTTGAAGAGCTAAGGTCTTCCTTTTAGGTCCTTCATCTTCTTCATCATACCTTTTTAGTTGATTTTCAAAATTTTCAGGATCTCCAAATAAAGTTAATGTTTCCATAGTACAGATTGTAGCTGAGTCTTGAAGAATTGTAACTTTTGGTGCGAACCGTTTGGGCATGACTCTAAGTATCTTTCTATTAATCTCCCTTTGATCAATTTTCCGGCCGAGCATACTTAAAGAGTTCATAAGAGTGAGGAATCTAGCTTGAGCTTCTTTGATAGATTCATTCTTCTCTAACCTGAAAATCTCATATTCTTGTAGTAACATACTTAATTTGACTTCTTTTACCTTAGTAGTTCCCTCATGGCTCATGATGATTGTATCCCATATTTCTTTTGCAGTGGTGCATGCAGAAACTTTGTCAATTTCATCTTGAATCATTCCACTTAGCAGCGTGTTCATGGCTTTGGAGTCATATGATATCATGTATGATTCATTTGAATCCATTTCCATGAGAGTCTTAGGTTTTCCATCATCATGTCTTGGAATGACAGGGCCATTTTCAATAACCCACCATTCCCATGGGTCTCATTTGAGATAGATAGTTTTCACTTCCGAGCAACAAAGGTGGCCGACTTGTGGATTGACCTTCTTAAAAATTGAGGTGTGCCATAGGATCTTTCCCCATGACCCGCAAATATCAATATTACTAGAGCCTCGCTCTGATACCAAATATAATTCTGTAATTAAGCACACCTAGAGGGGGGGTGAATAGGTGTAAATACTCAAAAGTGATCTATAGTGGTTAATTTTTAAAGTATACTATAACAGGTTATAATCGGACAGTCTAACCATATTCGTATTAGTTATGTTCTTTGTCTGTTATAAACGGATAGCTAATACCTGTCCGTATTAGTATAAAATTTTTCCGACTTAAACCAAAATTTGCAAATTTTTAAAGCATATAACAAAAGCAAAAGAACAGTAAATCACGCTAAGATTTTTACGTGGTTCAGCCCCTATCCTCTACTCTAGTGGCCTAATCCACGTCCAATACCAAATGGTATTGGAGACTCACTTTATTAAAATAATATTCAGCAATTACAAAGTAAATAGAACTCTTTATTACAACGACGATCGATTGGACACCTCTGCCCCCTTTGCACCTCTACAACACCTCTCACCTCTGAGATTTTGATAGCTTCGTTGAACAGAGTGAATATTACTAAAATAAAATTCCCAAGCCACCCTAGACTTGTACTATGTTTACAATAGATATTGAAAAAAGGAATACAAGAACAACATTGTAAACTGAGACTTAAAGAGTGATATAGTGACTTGTATGTATCTCAGATTAACTTCCTGATAAGTTACTGTTCTGCAGTCTTGTTCTTCCAATAACCCGAGCAAACAATATATATAAAGGAGAGTAGAGCAACGACTATGAAAAAAATAACGGTTCAATCCAAGCAACGGCTAGTTCTTCTCAATTGAAATAGGAGATATCTGTTAGCTAAAATATCTCAACCTTCTACAAAATCTAACATATAAGATATCAGATATATATATATATATATATAGAGAGAGAGAGGAAATTTCAAGAGCAGAATTTTAAATAGCAGAACTCTTTTAAACAGCAGAACTATTTAATAAGACTCCCGTGTTTTTTTTAAAGCTCAACTCCTGTGTTTTCCTTCAAGCTCCTCTCTCCTCGATAGAAACCAGAAGAACCAAGCCCTAGATAGTAACAGCTAGCAGAAGAACGAATGAGGAGCAGAAAAACGAAGAAATTCTTCTTAATTTCTCAAATCGATTCAGCAGAAGTCTTATTGAACGAAGGGAGCAGAAGAACCAAGTCCTAGAAATAAGCCAACCCCAAATCGATTCTTCTCAATCGGTAAACCCTTTCTTTATATTTTGAATTTCGTACTTTTTGTTGGGTTTTGTTTGAAGTTATTTAGGTCGTATCTGTCCTTTTTCCTAAACGTTTTGTTGGGTGGTAAATTAAGAAGAAATTGGCAAGTTTTGTTGTTGAAAAGCTCGTGGTATATGTCCCAATTTGCAAGAATAGAGGGAACTGTTTTACCTCTAGTACTACAACTGAAAATATTATCACTTGCATAATTTTGTTGCATTTCTATCATCTGCTCCTATTTTTAGATGTCTTTGATGTTTTTCTTAAGGGAAGCTTGAGACTAATGTAAAGAAACCTCTGAAGCTTCAAACTTGGATCAACATAGTGTTAATATAATGCATTTGAATCTATAATTGCGGTTCCATCTTCACTTTGATATTTCCAGGCAATTTGAATCCACTCCAAACCCAACTTTGAGAATGGAACCTATAGTGATTTCATTAGTAAGTCCTGAAAAAAATTTAGAGGCATATCTTTAACTGAAAGGACCTTAGACTGGTTAAATTTGTTTTGGATATTTCTATAATGATTGAGTTTCAAATTACTTCCAAGATGTTTCTCTCCATAGAAAATTCAGAAATATTTCTAACCAATTTCCCTGCATTTCTTACGAAAATTATGCAATTTGAAGTCTCTCTGAACCCTTGTTGAGAACTCAAAACATGCTAGCTTCTTTTGTTATGGCCAGTTAACACCATTGACAAAAAAGATTCCTCGGCTAAACATTGACTTTGCTATTTGTTTAAATGTAGAATTGGAGCATCAAATGATGGTGCTACTCAGGATACAATTGACAAATAGAACTAATGATCATGAGGTATGTGAACTAATAGAACAAGGGTGTTTTTCTTTTATATCAATACCATTCATGTTGAATTGGAAGGATTTTGTTCTAAGAGATAGTACCAGTGGAACTTCTTTAGCTTGAACAAACCTTGTCCTGTTTCTGTTAGTTTCAGTCATGATGCATTTGCCCTGCAATCTGCGTGACATAGTTTAATAGTTTATGGGCATGTTTCTTTTTGCTTCTGTTCACTGCTCACTACTTCTGTATTTATGTTCACTTCTAAAGATGTTTGTTCTTTAGAGAGTTGTGTATTTATGTTCTGCTTCTGTTCACTGCTTCTGCTTTTGTCAAACAGATTACTCTTTGTCAGATATTGCATAGTATTTTTTAAATTATAATTAGATGTTTGAAGTAAGTAATAATTAGATGTTTGAAGTAAGAAATACCAACATCTTTGTCAATTTTGATAGCCAAATGGTTCTGCTACTAGAAGCCTAGAATACATTGTTCACTCAATGTTGCTTTTTAGTGACAGTAGTATTTAACTGCACCGAAAGAAAGGTGCTTCTTTTGTTTTTTGTCAAAAGCCCATTAAAGTCTTTATGAGTGCAGATTATTCAGTGTGGTAATGATTTCTTAGAAACAACTATATGTCATCAGAATCTAAGATAAGGAAAGTAATTGTAACTCTTTCAACTTTTGTCAGAATCCATTATCAGGGTCTTAGAGCAAAAATTGAGCACATGGTAATATTGCAACATACTAGTCAACCCAATATAACCATCAGTAAAGTGGAAACCACATAAAGTTTGAATAAGATGTTAAAATCTCGTACACAATTAATGGTAGAATAAGATGTTAAATAAGGGAAATACAACTTCATTACATTAAACAATTTTATTACAAAGCAACTACAACTTCATTATAAACAACAAAAACCACAACATGAAAGAAAAAAGAAAAACTGAGTACACCACTTTATTCTTCAGTCTTTCATTGTTCAATTTCATCTCCTAATACTGAGCAATTCTTGAGCCCGGTGACATTGGCAGATCAATCCATTCAAATGAGTCACATGGTATTGTTTTATAATTTGTGCAACCAACAAATCGCCTCCCGGGATTTGCAGCTGCGGGATGAGCTCCCTGTTGAATTTGTGCTCATGACTTGAGGAGGAGGGGGGGGGAATTAGTGAGGGTTTGTACGTTGCCAACATAAATTCAGTTAACTAAATTAAACATAAATATGGAACACAAATAAAAGTTACTAGACTAAGAAAATAGAAATGAAGCATGTCCATTATATTTACACCATCATCAACAACAACATCAACAACAACAACAATAAAGTTCAACATGTGGTTGAGTAGGCAACTGATGGTTTTAATTGGAGTTTAGAAATACTTTAGATATCATCTAATAGGAAGTTATCACCAATCTGAATGCAGTAGCATGTGCCACAACCAAGTTTAATTTATAAAGAGAAAAAGAAAACACACTTAAATTGCGATCCAAGAACTAATTCATCGTGTTAGTAGATAATAATCATAAGATAAGGACTTCAATAAATATGGAATAAATAAATATTGCACTTTGGGATAAGGACTTCATACTTTGTGTGTGCTGTCATATATTCATCTTCCATACAAGAAAGAAAAAATTTTGAAACTGAGCTTAAGTAGCCAGTAATCCGTATTATTCGTATAGATAAAAAGATAAGAACTTTAATAACACCATTATTCAATAACACCATTATTATTTGTATAGACAAAAAAATCCGAAGAAATTGAGACAGAGACGACCTAAATAACTTCCAACAAAACCCAACAAAATCCAACAAAACCCAACAACCCAACAAAAAATGAAATTAGACGAATAAAGAAAGTGTTTACCGATTCGAATCACGATTTGGAGAAGAAATTTCCAATTAGAATCGATTTGGAGCTGGTTTATTTCTAGGGCTTGGTTCCTCTGCTCCTTTCGTTCAATTTAGAAGACTTCTGGGGCTTGGTTCTTCTGATTTGGGGTGGTTTAGTTCTATCTAGGGCTTGGTTCTTCTGGTTTAGGAGAGAGGAGGAGCTCCCAAAAAAACAGGTGAGTTTTCTATTTGAGGAGATAGGAGCTTTAAAAATACACGGGACTTATTTAAATAGTTCTGCTGTTTAAAGGAGTTCTGCTCTTTTAAAGTTCTGCTCTTGAAATTTCCTCTATATATATTAGAAAGATATATTCCTCAGAAATATGATAGACTATAATTAAGAAACCTGAGGAATATAACAAATAAGATATAAATTTCAGCTGCACAAACCTGTTACAAATCCAACACCAGATTTCAACCTCCTTAAAATACTCTAATTCATATTTAAATTTGTCTTCATAGCAAAACAGATTTAGATATAAATATAAATATATATTTTCTAGTAATATTAAATTCCAAAAAAAAAAAACTTAGGCACGTGGCAAATTAACCAACATGTTATGAGAACCGTGCAATAACCCATGCAATCCATTATATGATTAACATGCAGAAACAAATTTGATCAACATGACCCAATTAAATTATAAGCCAATATCTAATCAATTAAGCCCATATAAATCATGTCATCATAAAAACCACAAAGTATATATACTAACATTTATCATTTTTCAATATCCTATATTTTATAATGGAGAGTGCAAAATATGTTTGTACCACGTGTTTCCTCACATAATTGAAGAGACTAAGCTTCATATTTTTCAGTCAGCCAAAGTGTCCAGGCAATGAGTAGCAAAGGAACATAACCCTAAACAATCGGCACAATGCTATGTCCAAAACATCAAACAGAAATGGAAAGAAAAGAAAATTCTTAATAGTTATTAATCAAAAACAAATTACTAGCACATAGAAATTGTGCAGAGTCCTGATACAAATGAGTATGCTAACAAATGGTACAACATATAACCAACAGACAAATGATACTGCAATCTATCAGTTGTTGGATAGTGGGTGGAACATTGTGAACATCACATCAAAGCTCATCCTGCAAAACCATAAATAAATATATGAATAAATAAATAAATATGGCACGTACATGAACGATTGTAATTCAGCAATATATCAATGGAGATGTTCAAATCAAATGAAAAAATTGCTTCTACAAGATTTCATACATTTTACATAACTTTTATAATCATTAGTTTGTAGCTCGATCTTTTCTTTTCTTTTCTTAAATCGTTTGTGTGACGCTACTGTTTGGATAAACCCTGTCCCCGAAGTGCTTATGTGGACTTTAAACCCATGATAAGGAACCTTCGCGGACTTGTCAATAATTTCATCATCACTTCGATATTTAAAAGATCTTGTCAACCTAATGGTCCTAATCTCGCTCTATTAACAATCACTTTTGTTATTAATCCTATATCTATTAATTTTAATATCAAACAGAACCACAATATACTCAATATCAACCAGATAGTTTCATTTCTTTATTGACCACAGTCAACACGGTAATCACCATTTTACCAATACCCACGTCACCACAATAACCCCCCTTGGTTCAAAATTCCGGCTGAAATGTCTTCAAACAAGACATAGGCAGCATTAGTGAGGTATAAAACAACGTGATAACTTTACGCTAAGACGAGTCCAAATATTAGTCTTGCATCGGAACACTAGCCTATAAGGTCGTTATGCCACCATTATGAAGTCGCGTGGTTTGAAAGTATTGCAGCTTCACAAAAATGAGAGATTTGGGAATTTTGAATATAATGGAAACCTTCATCACACTGAATGAAATGTAATAAGAAACATGAAAAAACAGGTACTCATACTTACATGATAATCATCGTAATCATGACGATCTCGCTGCAAAACAGAACACCAAAATTGGAGATCATTTTTTCATGTAAATACGTCAAAGAAACAAGAAAAACTATTGAAACACTAAAACACCAACACTGACAATTGTTTAAATTTAAAATGTGTTCATGACTAGTAAACTTTGGTAGTCATATCTAATACTTTCTCCATTACACAAAAAGAGTCCCATTTGACTTTGATCCTAATTAATTTGCAAATTCCTAATATTCAACTAGTGATGCGAATTTATTTTTATTTTCAAAATAACAATTTTGTACTCGGTAAAACATTTTACATACTATACAATAGCTATTGCACTAATCAAAATCAAATAAATTCCTAGTTGACTTTGATCCTAGTTAATTTGCAAAATCCCAAAATTCAACTAGTGATGTGAATTTATTTTTATTTTCAAAATAAAATTTTGTATACCATACAATATTAACTATTGCACTAATCAAAATCAAATAAATTACATTAATTTTGAATTTTAGGATTACGTAAATTGACTAGGAAAAAAATCAAACGGGATTCTCAGGGGGAGTATTTCAATTTATTGGGTTAATCTTTATACATGCAGAACAACGTAGTTTTAGGCTTAGCAGAAAAGGACGCGTTCATTCAGGCAAAAACGACGTAGTTTTGGGGCATCCGTTCGGTAGATACCGCTTCTCAAAATGACAGTATTGACGCGTACATTCGGCACATACCGCTTCCTAAAATGGCACAGTTTTGATAATAAATAATATTTATCAAAACTGTGTATTGATAATAGAACAAAAATAAAATTAAATTTAAATTAAATTTTTAAATAAAAATGTAAATAAATTGTCTAAAAAATTATATACAAGGACGTAGACCCCAAACCCACGAACCCCGAAACCGTCCAGACCGGTCGGCGGCAATGTGCGGGGGTTCGAACCAAGTCTTGACTAGATCCTCTCCTTTCCACAAAAGTGGAGTGCCCCTTGAGGCCCAAACTCAAGAGCAACTTTCTTGTATATAAACACATTAAATTTTTAGTTCTTAACCAATGTGGGACTTAACTTCCTACAATTATTTATTATTATTTCCATGGGTGATATTTGGGAGATAATATCTCATTCATTACTCCATGGATTTGAGCTTCTAAATACTTAATTTAATCTACTCATGGAGTAGAACACATTGATATGTGGATTCACTTTAAATAATTAACAAAACCCACTTTAATTTTGGCTCAAATTCTAAAATAAAGCTGCACTCAAGCTAGAAGGACAAAAGGCATCATAGTGAGTAATTTTTTTTATTTGGACTTGATTTCACAAGAAATTAGAGACGGTGTTGCTCAAAAAATCAAAGCAGGTTAGGTCAGATGGAGAAGTACTTTGCACACACTACATGACCAACTTATGACCATAACAGTGAATGGGGAAGTTGAATTTTTAATAGGATAATATGGGAGGTATTGCTCTGCAGTAAAAAAACATGTTTTACAACTAAGAGAGAACATGTTATAAATAAATTTTATAAATATGTGGATGTTAAAGGTTGGTATGAATATCATGAAGAACAGAATTAGGTATGAAGGAAAGAAGGTAGCAAGACTATATGAAAATAGAAATATCAAGTAAGCTATAGTTTTAAGTAAAGTGATACTAACCCTTCTATATCTGTCTCTATGCCTATCTCTGTCTCGGTACCGCCGGTCATATCCCCTCTCTCTCTTCCTCCTTTCACCTTCCTCCCTTGCTCTTTGAGCTTCCTGCATGCATAAGTTACTTATAAGAACTTCACCTATAACAGTTGCAGAATATAAGAAATAAGCAATGTATCCAGCCAACAACCTCTTCCTCTTTTGCTTTCCTCACTTTCTCAGCTTCCTCAAAGGTCTCTTTTTCAATCTAAATTTTCATGAAAAGAAGGGGCAAAGGAGACATAAACATTAGAAAATTATTTTTAGCTATAATATCATCAAGTGACAATGGAAGAGATGGGGCATACCTCTCTGTTAGCGAAAACTTCCTCAATAACTTGTTTTGCATAATCTGGCTCATCACAAATCAGAATGTTGTCAAAGACGGAACCTGCCTTTACCTGCAGTGCACAACATCATGGAAGTTGTTCATTTTATAAACAGCCAAATCTGATGCTTGTTTCATAAAATTAGCATGCATAATTTATTGAAATCCTACCTGCCATACTTCAATCCCCACATATTTAATTGGTTTCAGCACATAAAGGTCAGGATCATCTTCGAATTCTGAAGGAAAAAGAAAAAGATTGATCTGTCAGTCATGTATGTAACATACTTATAGCTTAGCAAAAAAAAACCTTGAAAACAAAAAGGAAACTGATATTTCCACATGAGTCTCTCACACATGGAGGTGAGACCCACTCACTATTCATGTGAGAGGGATCATGTGGAAATATCAATTTTTTATGTGAAAATATGAGTTCCCAAACAAAAAATACACAAAGCACACGCATGTACATGTGTATGCATAAATACCTGGGTTATCAATCCATGGAATTTTCCACTTCCCCTTATAGTTAGGATTTTTAATTTTCTGTTGCATCAGAAACAATCACTTATGAGAAAATTGCACTATGAACTAAGCTTCATGCTATTTCTGTTGGCCGTTAAAGAAAATACGAACCTTGGTCTTCCATGGTCCTCTGTATGCAGGATTAGGTACCCTTGGTGGTTTCCATATACCATCCTCATCTTCATCCCATCTATCAGGCTAATGACGAAAATCCAAACAGATGAGATGTATGTTGGTTAAAACTTCAGCTTCTATATCCTAAAGTAATTTATGTTATCTGAAACGTTTGACAAGCGCGAGAGAGAGAAGACAGAGACAGAAATAGAGAGAGATTTCAAAAAATTACAATGTTCAAGATCTGCAAGAATCATTAGTGTAAAAATAAGTATCAAGCCACCTCTTTTATTTCAAACAAAGGAGAAGCAAAGCATAAAAAGAAACAGAAACTATACACAGCCTCTTTTAAGCAAACAAAATATTTATTAAAAAAAATTCATAATACTCAATTTTTGACAAGCCAGGCATAGACACTATTGTTTCATTGATCAGGAATCGACATATATCAACTAACCTGCTTCGCTTTTGGGTCCGGAATTTCTCGTGGCATTGAATCATATCCCTATTTGTCATAATAGTATATGTTAGTAGATAATTTATGGAGAACAATTACAAGAACAACAAATACAAAGTATGAAGTTTCATACCTCAGGTTTGACATCATTTGGATCTTCAATATATTCTCTATCATCCCAATCTGCAGGCTGTCAGACATGGATAGCTACTTTAGGTAAAAAGCACAAACTACATACGACCATAAACTTCAATAATCAAACTTCTACATAGAAGACATAAACAAATTAACATACTATAACTCTCACAAATCAATTTTAAAATCCAAGATACTTAAAACGATCATGAGATATTGAAATATACGAGGAATTGAAATCAACTTAAGGTTAGCTAGTCTTTCATGAAGATTATGAGCTTTAGTTAACCTTTTTGGCATTGACAGCTCTAATTTTGCGAGGAGGAAGAATATCCCAGTCTGTGTACATGCTTCCGGAATCTCTCTCTCGACCATCAATCAGGACACTATACGTCGCGTCAGGCCTAAGAATAAATGTGTAGAAATGGGTTAACTTGTCTGTCTCGCACTCCAGGTCCTTCTTGATGGGATAATTCTGCCCTTGATAGGAAAGTATTACATGAAGCTTCTTCGTCTGTGTGCCACATAGATCTGGTCCAAACATCAAACTGCAGAAACCAAAAAATAATTGGGAGCAATTTTCTTTTATAACAGTCACAATCCAGAAAATTAGATATTCAAAAATATTAGAATATCCAACCGATGGTAGCTGTAGAGGTGAAAGAGAGAAGTAACATAAACTATGAGGGTTTAAATATAGCTCTATACAATCCAATCGTCAATAGATTTTATGAGAAAAATAAAACAATTACTCATTGACAGAGAACCGTCCAACGGTGGGAGAGTAAGAAGGTGGTATGAGTCTGTGAAACTGGAAATGAAAGGAAGGGAAGAAAAAGAAAAGAAACGTTCGTAATGAAGCTAGCTATTGTCATCTACTTCTTAATTTCATAAAGGGATAGGGAAATGTGCAACCAACAAAATCATCCGTGAAATTTAATATTATAGTAAAATTATAATCAACGCAAACAATCAAAATGCCAGAATAAAGGAGAAGTTACTAAAAGCAGTATTTATCTAACTTGAGGGTTTCAATAGTAATATTTTGAAGCCAGCTGGCCATAATGTGGCTTGATGAAGAAAATGATAATTAAATTGCAGTGACAATACAAGGGAAAACCCAATTCAAAACTATTTATAGACGAGCACATGAAATCTCTGTTTTCCTATTAATTAAAAATTTGTTCCTAATCAGAGACCTGCAATGAAAACAAACCTGTAAGGGGTGTCCCCACCGAATTTCTTTTGATTAACAAACCCAGATAGAAGTTTTATGTAGCCGCCACCACATTCAATGTCCTGCTCCAACTTAAAGGAGTACTGTAGGACCAGTGTTCTGTTCTTGTTGCTAAATTCCTGTAATTTTGCTGATATTGCAAAATGCTTAGCATCACCAGATGTCTGAATACCTGTAAAATTTCAAAACTATCAGAATTCCGCCATTTTATCCTCTTTGGGATTCTAATTAATAAATAAAGTTCCCATTGACTGAAACTTTTTAAAATATTAGTTACTACATTTTTAAGTTAACAAAGTTCCTCGCAACTAAAACCCAGTGGTCTGTTAGTAATCTGCTGGACAATATTACATGAGAACAGATATATATTGGCTGGAAGAATTGACATCTTTCTAATTGAGATATTGACTGTTCGCAGTGACTTACGGACATAATATATGTTACATATGTTAATCATTTAGGAGGAAACAAATGACGATACAATTGAAGAAGCAACATCTTTCTGATCATGTGAATGTTCTAATCCCTAAAAGTGTGGTTTACCTTATTATTTGAGGACCTCCTATCGCTATCTAGTAAGAGCATCTAAAGGTATGTGTTGGGAAATCAGTATAAGGGCTAAAGCATTACTTAAGAAGCAAGGTCTCGACTGCCACACAACATGAAGAAAAAAACATTTACATATGCATCGAGAAGACAATAACATGTTTAATAAGTGTTAGTTGGGCAAAGGGCAGAATTTGCCTTTGCACCTTGAGATTCCCCCTTACAAGAGATGGAGAAGGCATAGAAATTATAAGTCACCATCCAAACAAAATCATATTAGGTCATCAGACGCCAGAAAAAGCATAAAAGCTAACTTAATTGCAGGGAGGAATTCTACTTAACTCTTATTATTGATCCAGCAGAGCTAACTGCCTTCATTTCTGATACTTCCAAGTTTTTAAAAAAAAGGTTCAAATTTCTGCAGCAAAAGGACACAAACTGGCAAAAGCCTGGAAATTCGAGTCAAAGAGACGTGGATTCATGTGTTTTATTCAGTAAGTGCGAACTCTAGAATTATACAGATATTCTAAAATTTCTAAATTACAAAAAAAAAACGCACGTATAACACAAATTATCTATTCTCATTATCATACAGATTTATTTATGTTATGATTGTTATTTATAGTAGATAGTTTTTATTATTAACCATTATAATACTTTAATTTGGGATCAAACTCAATTTCATATAACTTAATTACACCAAGGAATAGATTGGGGAGTTAAAGAAAGATGTTTTAACCCCATTAATTTAAATCATATTATACTGAGAGCAGACCTAGCCGAATCAACGTTGAGCAGCTTCTCAATTCATCCAAAATGTATCATTCAAAAGTGCTTTAAGCCTTTAGTAGCATCTCAACAGAAGTTATATGTAGAAGTGGAAATTCAGAACAATCAAGAAAAGAAGTAAGGTCACACCTTTATCATCAGGGTCACCTGACCATTTCCCAGCTGTATGTTTAAACGAGCCTGCCTTCCCTTCACTTTTTTTCCAATCAGACCTTACCCACCTGCGATGCCACCCATCTTTAACCAAACAAAACCACATATATCAGTCCAAAAATTAGAAGAATAAAGAAACACAACATGAATATAGGAATACTGAGAAGATTACAAAAGATTAATAAAAAAAAACAGCAAGCAAACACCACTATTATTAGTCCTAAAAATAAATACTGGAAAAATTACTAAAGAAACAGCAAAAATAATTATAAAAAAAACTGCTGCTGCTGGCTTGTGCTACTTCCCAGCAAATTACTCATACATACAAGCAAACGCCACTATTATTAGTCCTAAAAATAAAAACACTGCAGTTTCCAAGTACCACCCATTTAATCAAATGGGAATCTAAACTCTAAAGCATAGCCTTTTAAGCAACTTTCCTCAAATGACTTCCTCAAATGAGTTCCTCAAATCTACTTCTATTTATGTATGTCTATACTACAAGCAAAATCAGAAAAACTTAACTTCATTTATTACTGAAATTAGCAACATCTTTGCCAAAAAAGAGTCACTAGATTCACACAATAACAGTAACCCATGTTTGATTTCCAAAAAAATGAAACTGGAAATCAAAATTTCAAACAAAACAACTGCAAAATTCCTTCAATCTCCTCTTTATTTACCGAAAAAACTGATGAAAATACACCAAATGAAATGCAAAAATCTTCAGATAGAAATAACGGCTACCTTCAAAACGCTCTTCAAATATGATTTCAGATATTGAAGGAGTGATGAGAGATAAAATTAGTAGTACCGCTACTACAAGCTTGAGCTTAGATTTGGAGCTAAGAACACAAAGATCGCCCATTGTGAGGAAATCATTTAGCAATGTCTGGACCGCATATATTATATTGGCTACTTATAGAAATTTTGTGTAATACAATGCTTGATTTTTGTTGCTTAATTACGCTATTGCCACTATATTATTAAAGTTTTGACTTTCTAAAATGCGTTTGGTTGAGCCAAAGAGAGCTGGCTGGAACGTTTCATCGTCCAATTAGCAATTGGGTTGTTTCTTTACGGTCTCTCCTGGGCCTTTGTCATTAAGTGGGCATTTTCTTCCATTTTTATTTTTGTTTATTTGTTATTTTATTACCCCCAGGCTATAAATCCAACCAAACATTTCGACTTCGATTAAAAAAAAATAAATAAGTGAGACTCAAATTCATTAATAATATGATTCAAATTTAAATGCAAAAAATAGTTCAAATAAAAATATGAATAGAATATGAGTAAAGTTATACTCAGCTCGTTTATGTTTCAAATTATTAAAATTCTTGATCATGATTCGATACATACTCGATTGATACATATTTGAATAGATACTCGATACATTCTCTTATATATACACAATTTAATAAAATTAGAATAAATAGTTATTATTTTTTATTTAATTTTAATTGTATTTTTTTATTTGTAAAGTGTAATTATAAATATATTTTCTAATTTCTAAGTAAAATAATAAGTTGTATTGATAATTATATGTATTATAAAGTTACTTACTATGTGAAGATTTGAATTCGAAGTTTGCGAGTAATTTGAATATAATTCGATCCGAGTTGGATCAAATTCGAGTAAAATATTCGAGTAGAGTCAAATCTAAATAGAGTTTTTCAAATACAATTTGAATCCGAATTAAAAATTTACTTTCTGAGTTGAATTAGAGTAATTCTATATTCGTTTTAATTAGAATTAAAGTAACTCTATGTTCGCTTCGATTCGACTCATTTACACCCATCCTACCTCCATTTTCACTATTCTTTGAGCTTGCATTAAAATCTTAATTCTAAAATGAGTCTATAATTAAATGTGGTTCGCTTGAGTTTGTCTATTTATAGCAAAAGTAAAATAAATAAATTATTGGACTAAGTTTTATATTTTTATAGTAAAATTAGATGATAATGTTAATTAAATGACAATATTAAAATAGATTCAATTCACGATTTCAATGAAACTTATTTAAGATTGAGAAACTAATGGCTAGGTGCCCACTTATTAGTGGGCAAAGAATTATAAAGAGTTTTGATATATGCACACCGTAGAGTAATAGTTGTACATCGAAATATGATAAATAGACTATATTACCCTTAATATATATACTTAAAATAAATTAAGTATTTACTCTTTATCCATTTTACCTTAATTTAATTATACAGCATATTTATAAGATAAAAGATGTATACACTTAGTTAGCCGAAACTTAATTTTCAACCATATATAGAATTGAACCACTTTATTAAATATGTTATCTTTTTACGATTTTACTTAATAACATTCTTTTTTTTTTATTTGAGATTTTTATATATAATTTATTAAAATTTTGAATTAAATATTTGAACACTTAAAATATTTATAAAGTAAAAAAAAATATAAGGGTAAACCTTCATGTTCTTAAGACATGATATATAATTTAAATTATTATTTTATTAAAGTCCCCATAATATAATTTATTGGTCTATCTAATTCAAAATATTTTATTTTGATTTGATATCAATCTACAAAAATTTAAAATTCAAATAAAATAGAAAATTATATAGACTTGTTTTAAAAAACACTTTCAATAAAAATAAACAAGTGATAAATAAGTTAATTGGCTTTAAGGGTAATATAGTCTTTGTAATTCTATGCACGTGCACCTAGGAAGGGGGTAAATAAGTGTTTATGCTCGAACTAATTAACTATGACAATTTTTAAATTTTCTGCTACATGATTAAAACAGATAGGTGAAACTTATGTCTTTTGGTGTTTGCTTTAGACTAAGATCAACTTTAGATATAATTTAAATAGGAAAAACAAGTGAGCGATGGTGTCTGGATTAGTTCACTACGGATATTAGCAAAATAATATTATGCATATGTATACTAACTGTTCAAGTGCAGGGTAAAAACTTCAATGATCAAACGACACAAATTAGCAAACTATAGACACAAAGATTTTTACGTTGTTCATCCCTTATTCTCTAATCTAGTGGCTTAATCAACATCTAATACCAATTGGTATTGGAGATTTTTTTTATTAAATAAATTATTAAAACAAAATACAAAAACTCTCTGTTCAAAGTACCTTTGCACTGAGTTGGACACGACTGCCCCCTTACACCTCTACAACATTTGCACCTCTATAACCTTCAAAGCTCAGTTCTTATCCGCTACTCGATCAACCAAGCCAAACAAGAGTTGAAATCAAATTTTAATAAGGCGAAATATGATTACAATGAACTATAAATTTCCAACCAAAAGATATTAAGAACAAGACGCAAGTGATTGTTGGAATTTTTCTTTGAACGCTCTTTAAAGTTTGAAAGTTTATTGCTTGAAGAGTACTGATTTTTTCTTTTGCCGAGAAAAATGAATATATATATATATAGGAAGAGTATCTCAAACGGACTATTCGTTTACGAACAGTCCTAGCTGGCTTTTTAAATTAAATAAGTGGACCCATTTAAGATATTCACTACAAAACAAATCTTCCCTCAGACAAAACTTATCAGACATTCCAGGTATTCCCTCTTCCCTCTTCCCTATCCCCTCTCTCCTCTCTCCTTTCCGTACCACATATTCTCTATTTCTCTTCTCCCTCTGCATACCAGCGATTGAAGAGTCATTCCATCCATCCCTCTCAAGTTCGACGTCCTCCCAAATCCGTGGATCTCGATTTCAAGTAATACTTTTTCTCTCTTTTCAGATTTGGGTTTAAATGAAAAAAATAAAAAGAGGAATCTAGGTTTAAACCTAGATCTAAATAACTAAATCAGTGTATAAATTTTGCCAATGTATATATAGAACTTAATTTCTCTAAAAGTTACAAAGAAAAAAGTCCTAATTTTGGATTAATTGTTCTGTTTTTTTCTTCTTCTTTACAAAACAGAACAATTAATATTAGGGCATTAGGTGCAATTAATGTGACGGCATTAAGCCAATTAATATTTATTGAGTATAAAATTTTTATTTGCATCAGAAGAGCCTTCTTCTTCTGAAAAAAATATAAATAAATAAATAAATAAAGAAGAAGGCTCTGCTCTGAGATGTAAAAATATTAAAAACACTTTTTCTATATATACGTTCATATCTGTAATTGGTTTGGTTATAGGTAAACATGATTAGATTATCAATTGCAGCACTGTAATTGTTAGAGTTATTTTTGAGTTCTTTGGTGCATATGTTATATGGGTTTTACATATTCAGCATGACTGTGACGGGTGATCTCTCACAGACCTTAAATGAAAGGTTTTACATTCCTAATTTAGATATTAAATTTAAAGGGGTTAAAGATGAGGAGCTGAAAACTTTAACATCTGCTGATAATTAGCAGGGGAACAATGAGGTGTTTAGCATGTCTTATTTAGTACACATATGTACATCATTTTTAAAATGAGGACTTTTAATACTTGATTATCTTTTTTCCGTGTGAATAATTTTTTGCATAATTTTGTATATTTACAGATTGTTGAAATGGACACTGTGGACTTAGAGTTTGGGAGTTGTGACAATATTGATTTGAATGTAGGAGAGAGTGGTGATGATATAGAGTTTCAAGTAGAGAATGAGTTAGAAGAGTCAAATTCTATTTATAATCCTCAAGTAAGACTTGAGCTAAAGCCCAAAATAGGACAGAAATTTGAAACATTAGAGGATGCCAAAAAATTTTACAATGCATATGCAAAAGAGGCCGGATTTAGTATTCGAAGTTGGACCCAAAGGAATAAAGGGGGAGGGAGTGAAGAAATCATAAGGAAGGAATATGTTTGTTTTAAGGAAGGACGGAGTTTAATAGTAGCAGATACTGATACACAAAGGCGTCGGCGGAATGTGAAAGAGAATTGCAAAGCTAAAATTGCTTTTTTGAAATCAAAATCTGGATTTTTTGTTGTGAGTGTATTTATTGAAGGGCATAGTCACGCATTGTCCACCCCAAGAAAAGTCCATCTTTTAAGATCTCACCGCAATGTTTCTAATGCCCAAAAATGCTTAACACAACAACTTGGAATGGTAAATATACCATTGCATCAACAATATAATTTTTTGGGAGTTCAAGCAAGGGGGTTAGAAAACATAGGATGTACGCAAAAAGATTTATATAATTATGAGAGGGATAAATGTAATGAGATGAAGGGGCATGATGGTGGTATGTTGGTTGAATATTTTAAATTAGAACAGATCAAGAATTCTTCTTTCATATTTCAAATTGAGTTAGATGATGAAAATCATATTACTTGTTGTTTTTGGGCCGATGGAAATTCTAGACGAGCTTATAACTTTTATGGTGATGTGGTGATATTCGATACTACATACAATACCAATCGGTATGGAATGATTTTTGCAACATTATTGGGGATTAATAATCACGGGCAGACCATTGTCTTTGCTTGTGCTTTCTTATCTGATGAGACTGTAGATTCTTTTGTTTGGCTTTTCAATCAATTCCTAGAATCTATGCCAGGTGATGCTCCAAAGATGATTATCACTGATCAAGATCCAGCGATGACGAAAGCTATTTCTGAAACTCTTCCAAGTACTTATCATAGGTATTGTAGTTGGCACATTTTGACAAAAATTTTTGAGAAGTTAGATTCGATAAAATATGCTCAATACTATAAGGAATTTTCAGATTGTATATGGAAATCAAAAAGTACAAAAGAGTTTGACTCTAGATGGTTGGGTCTTGTTCTCATAAGTGGGTTGAATGAGAAAAAATGGCTAAAGTCAATGTTTGAAATTCATTCAAGATGGGTGCCTGCATATGTTAATCATGTTTTCTCAGCCGGTATGTCAAGTAACCAACGAGCTGAGGGCACTCATGCATTCTTTAAGAGATATGTTAACAAAAGAAATTCATTGGTGGATTTTATGATTCAGTTTGGTAGGGGTCTTGCACACCAACGTCATGAAGAATTAAAGGCCGATAATAAAGACATGAATGAAAAGCCTAAGGTGAAAATGCTCCACTCTTTTTTGTTATAAATGGTTGATATTTACACATGTGAATTATTTTATAATTTTCAAGATGAGTTGTGGGGGAGCTTCTTGAATTATAGATTCCAGCTTATTGAAGATTATGATAATCATTGTGTGTATAATATTAAAAAAAATGATGATAAGTATAAAATGAGGGAGATTGTTTATGAAAAAGACTTGGATTATGCTTCATGTAGTTGTAAAAAATTTGAGAGCATTGGATTGCTTATTTGAACAAGTTTCATGATCTAGAGAAACTTCCAAATAAGTACATATTAAAGAGATGGACTCAATCTGCAAAATGTGGGAATGTTAGAGATAGTGCAGGAATGGAGATAAATGATGACAAATTATATCTCACGTTGCGGAGTCAATTGGTTCAAGAATCTTTGGAAGTTGTTTATAAGGCACTTGTAACTGTGGAATGAACTAAGATATATAGGGATGCTTTGAGTAATGCACTTGAGAAAATGAATATATTGAATAATGGTGATAAAAGTGTAGGAGTTTCTGGTGAAAAAATTGGTCTTGATATACTTAGTTTAGTGAAATTGAGTTCAACATATGAACATATGCTTCAAGAACCGAGTCAAGTGCGGGCAAAGGGGTGTGGAAAAAGGCTAAAAGGAGGAAAAGAAAGAGCATTAAGGAGGCAAAAAAAAAAACCGAGAATGTGTCATGGATGTGGAAAAATTGGACAAGCACATGATAAAAGAAATTGTCCAATGCTTCAACTCAGGTAACAAATCTTTTTATTTCTGTTTTATAATTTTAATTTGATTTTGGCAAAATTATGAATATATTTTTTATTTAATGTGATTTTATTGAATTTTTTATAGGTCGTCCGTGTGCTCTGAAGATTCCAATTCAAATGCAAGTGAAGACGATGGTGAAAATTGTAAGACACCAACTTTTATGAATAAAGAATAATTTTCTCGAAATATATTTTTGAATATTATGGTGTGGATTTGATATAATGTTATAGTTGTGGGTAATATTTACAAATTTTGCAAAGTAAACAAGTGGTTATATAATATTCGATTGGTCGGGGAATATTCGTTTTATCGGGGAATATTAAATGCGATGACACAATCATTAGTGGACCCCATTATGGAAATCTTTAGTTAGAAAACGACATAATTATCTTTTTATAAAAATAACGGCGGAAGTTTTACCGTTAAACTATTGAACTACCCGGTAGTAAAATGATAGTAATACGCGTGGTCGGTATTGATTATTGATGCTTACGTGAGAAGTCACTCAGTTATACTCAATTATTACTCACGATAATTCTGCATCATATCTCTCATATTATTGATCCGATTATTGTCACAGTATCATCTGCATAATATGATATATTATTAAAACAATAATTGAGACGAAAAAGTTATTCATATTATTAAATTGCAATATTTACAATGTCTAGAAGTTCTGTCAAGGAGAGGTTTGGTCATCTAATTGCGCGCCAATAAGGAGAAATCCTTATCGGAAAGCCCCCTCTTTCCTGGGAACGATCTGGTTGTTAAATATTGTGAGTTATAATATTAATGATGAATAAGTTCGTGTTGATTAAAGATAAAATTGATAGTTCCATTGTGTTGGAATTATTAGTGTTAGTGAAAATCGAAATTTATTTCTGATAAGTATATTTTTTATGTATATTTTGATAATAACAATTATGTTTTAAATAAATATTTAATTATTTGTTTATTTTATTATTTCTTTGTTTGTACTTGAATTAATTTTTATTGACCTTGATTAATTATATGTCAAGTGTTAAATAAATTAATTCATATATTTATGGCAAGGAAACCCTATTCCGTTTTCTAAAAAGTGGGTATATACTAAAACATATAGAATAATTATTATATATATATATAACCGAATATTAATATAACTATATAAGTATACTAGATATATAATATATTTAATGCATGCATGCTGTCACCTTTTTGAAACCGTGTGTGTGTGTGCTAGCTTAACAAAAGTGACTTTCTTTTGTGGACAAGAAACCGTGTAAAGCTTGATGATTGGCTTGCATGTGATTGTCAAAGTAATAAATGATAGGTAGATAGAAAAAGGCCTAGGCGGTTTTTCTCTCTTCCTTCGCGCTCAACATTTTTTTAAATCTGGACCCTTCATTCAAAAATTACTTGATCATAACCGTGCATTCAAAAATCAATTTTCAAAATTATAATTTTGCCCCAACTTTAAAAATCCTATAAATAGGGAGTATTTCATTCATTTAGTTTTTACCAATTCAGTGAAAAGAAAATCATACTCTCCTTGCCTACATTCTCTCTAAATTTTATATCTCTTCATACAAAAGTTCTGATTAATTTTTGAAGAGAAAAATTGGTCCAAGTATTGAGATAAGTTTAATTTCTGTTGAATTATTTCTTACTTGTATTTTATATAGATATACAAATACATATTGTTCTACACATTATTATATATCCATATTTCATCTATTTATCAAATAAAAGAATACTTGGGCGCCGCAAGGCTACGGAGATAAACTTCTACGGAGAGGAATCCAACTGTACGATACCTTATAGTCTTCAATAATATTTTATTGATATTATTTATATAAATATTATAAAATAGATACGACACTTGATAGCTCAAAACAACACTGAGATATTGCTCCAAAAAGAGTAGTCATCCGAACCGGATTTGAGAATCGTAGTGATCTATTTAAAATATTTATATAAATATGAATTGTGAAAATTATAAATTTTGTCATACTTAGACGCCATGAGGCTACTACGGATACACCTCTATAAAGAGGAATTGAGCCGTCTTTATTCCTTATAGTACTAAGTGACATTATCTATAAAGGTTCACATAATAGATAAAATATTCTTATATATTAATTGAGTTAAACAAATAATATTTGTTATATCAAATTGTGCTTATTTGACATTATACATATTATTTGAATTGATTTATCTACAACTCATAAATTATTTAATCAAGATTAATTAAGAAACAATTCTATATTATCCATAGAAAAACACTCTTTATTTTATAGAATTGTTAATTCTTCATAAAGTACTTTAATATCATATATCTGCTTAATTAGAAGCATATTTGATTCAAAGCTTAAAATAACTTATCTGCTTACTAAGAAGCATATTTTCTCAAGTATAAAAGTCCTTGAACTTTTATAAATACGTTTGGTCTTTAATTCATATCTGCTTATTTGAGAAGCATCAATCTGTACTAAATTTTTATCTGCTTATTTGAAGAAGCATATTGTTGTAAAATTATTTGTAAAAAGAGAAAAGGTCAGAGTTAGTTTATTTTATGTACCTGTGAGAAAGACGAGTAATTCTTCGACCAAGACCAGAGTCTTAGAGAGGTCAGCGAGAAGTTGGGTTTCTAGTGTACTTGTGAGGTGAGAAAGAGGTTGTTGTTTCAAGACCAGATCATACAATAGAACTAAACTCAAAATGTGATACAACTAAACTTGAGGAAGGAGCGGGGAGCTTGTTGTCCAAAATAGATTAGTTGGAAAAAGTTAGAAGTTTGCCTTTAAAACTTTGTAAAGGCTTCTCTGCCTGTTGAAGGAGTTGTTATTATTGATAGTAATAGGATCTCAAGTTCCAAGTAGGAACTTGAGACTGGACGTAGCAACATACCAAAGGGTGTATGTTGTGAACCAGATAAATCTATGTGCATTGTGATTGAATTTCTTTTTGTTTGTGCATGCTAATTGCTCAAACTATTAATTAATTACTAAAAATTTAAAAAGTGTATAAATATAATTTTTAACTGGTAATAATCTATTCAACCCCCCTTCTAGATTATTATTGACCTTTCAATAACTTGTTTGTTGAGTATACAGGCATATCTAAGAGTAGATCCATGGCTTACAATGCTACTGGTTATGGGGAAGGACTATCTATGTCCAAACCTCCACTATTCGATGGTACAAATTTTGCCACCTGGAAAAACAGATTCAAAATCTATGCCAAATCCCAAGGAATCAAATTTGGTGTGCCATCGAACGAGGATTACAAATTCCAACCAAAATTAAAGGAGAAAAGACTATCGAGAAAGACATATATGAATTCACTACTGAAGAAGAAGAGATCATGAATGTTGCATCCCGAGCAGAACAAGTACTAACCAGCGCCTTGATTGAAAAAGAATACAAAAGAGTTAGTAATTGTAAAAATGCAAAAAAAATCTGGGAAAAATTGATTGTAGCCTATGAAGGTACCAATCACATCAAAGAAACCAGAAAAGATGCTCTAATTCAAGAATATGAAAGTTTCAAACTTGAAGAAGGAGAAAAAATCATTGATATGGAAACTCTATTTTCCAGAATCATTGATGAGCTAGAGCAATTGGGAAAAACATACATTACAAATGAGAAAAATAGAAGAATACTCAAAGCTCTTCCATCCATTTGGAAAATGAAGGTTACAGTAATAAAAGAAATGCAAAATCTAACCACATATCCTATGGATAATCTCATTGGAAATCTTCGTGCGCACGAAGTCGATATGTTCGTTGAGAAATCTGGATCAGACACAGATCTCAAAAAGAAAGGAATCGCCTTCAAAGCTCTTCTGGTGGATCAAGAAAGTGATGATGAAGAATTGAATGAAGAACTTCTTAGTCTAGACAACAATGAAGTTGCTCTACTGTCCAGACAACTCAGACGAGTAATTTAAAGCAAAGCAAGAAAATATGGCAAAGGTTTCATGAAAACAAACAACAACTTCAACAAAGGCAAATAATTTTTCAAACCAAAGACGCAAGGAGGAAATTTCAAAGCAAATAACAACAACTTCAGAAGTACCAATCCAAATGAAAATTCAAACACATGTTTCGAATGTAAGCAGCCTGGTCACTTCAAGAAGGACTATCAAAAACTAATCAACAACAAAGTTTTTGTAGCTGAAGAAGGATGGGACCTAAGTGACGAGGAAGAAACTGCTGAGCAAAACGAAGAAGTTGCAAATCTCTACCTAATGGCAGATAATGACTCATCACCAAGATCAAAGGTATGTCTTGCAACTGATTTAAATAAAAGCAAATGGTATCTTGATAGTGGATGCTCAAGACATATGACTGGAGACAAGTCCAAATTAAGAAGTCTGCAAGCTACAGACTTTGGTGAGGTAACTTTTGGTGATAACAATAAAGGTAAAATAATTGGAGTTGGATGTGTTGGCAACCAACACATAACCATTTCCAACGTTCAATTGGTTACTGGACTCAGGTATAATCTTCTATCTATTAGTCAACTATGTGATAGTGGTTTTAAAATATCCTTTAGTACACATAATTGCTCTATTTTTGATCAAATTGGTAAATTGATCTTAGTTTGTCTTAGATATCAAAATGTGTATACTTGTGACTTAGATGATTACTCTCACTTAGATAACATATGTCTTGTATCTACAAATGAAGATCCTTGGCTATGGCATCACAGACTAGGACATATAAATATGAAACTCATAAATAACATTTCCTCTAAAGAACATGTCCGTGGTCTTCCTAAACTAAAATTTTTCAAAAACCATATTTGTGAAGCTTGTGAATTAGGAAAACAAATTCATACATCACATAAACCTAAGTTTACTGTGTCAACCTCTCGACCCTTAGAATTATTACACATGGATCTTGTTGGACCAATCCCTAAGCACAACATGGGTGGTGCTGTATATATTCTAGTTTTAGTTGACGATTATTTACGATTTATATGGGTTGATTTTCTGAAATTTAAAAATGAGGCAATTAACTCTTTTTCTACTTTGTGTAAAAAGATTCAAAATCAACAGGGAAGCTTTATTATTTATATTCGATCTGATCACGGAAAAGAATTTGATAATTCTGATTTTATTATGTTCTGTGATGAGAATGGTACAAGTCATAACTTCTCTGCTCCTTATACACCTCAGTCAAATGGTGTTGTTGAAAGAAAAAATCGTTCTTTGCAAGAAATGGCTAACACAATGCTGAATGAATATCGTCTTCCAAAGTATTTCTAGGCTGAAGCGGTGGCAACATCATGTTATATATTAAACAGAGTTTTATTAAGACCTGTTTTGCTCAAAACTCCCTATGAGCTCTACTATAAAAGAATTCCAAAAATAAACTATTTTCGTGTTTTTGGGAGCAAATGTTTTATTCTAAACATCAAAGGATACTTATTGAAATTTGATCCTAAATCTGATGAAGGAATTTTTCTTGGATACTCTCTTAATAGTAAAGCATACAGAGTTTTCAACAAAAGAAGTCTAGTTGTGGAAGAATCGATGAATGTGACTTTTGATGAAACTCAGCCTCCTCCAAAATACAAAGAACTGACTGATAATGATGTTGTCATTAAAAATATTCTCAAAAATATGGAAGAACCAAAACTCGATAATACATCTCCACCTATTAATGAGAATCCCCTTGAAAATCCAAACCCTCAGTTAAATGATTTGCCTAAAGAGTCTCATATTATTAAAAATCATCCTATAGAAAATGTTATTGGAAATATTGAAAAAGGAGTTATCACTAGATCCCAAGCACATAATCTAGCCGGTCATATGTCTTTCTTGTCTCAAATTGAACCTAAATTGATAAAAGATACTTTACTAGATGAAGACTGGATAATGGCTATGCAAGAAGAACTTGAACAATTCACTAGAAACAAAGTATGGGAATTAGTCCCACCACTTGAAGATGTTTCAATCATTGGAACTCGATGGGTATTTCGTAATAAACTTGATGAAAATGGAATTGTTATTCGTAATAAAGCAATATTAGTTGCACAAGGATATAATCAAATGGAAGGAATTGACTATGATGAAAATTATGCTCCTGTTGCTAGAATTGAATCTATTCGTATGTTGTTAGCATTTGCATGCCATAAGAATTTTAAACTATTTCAAATGGACGTTAAATCTGCCTTTTTAAATGGTGTTATAGAAGAGGAAGTTTATGTTAAACAACCTCCTGAATTTGAAGATTTCAATCATCCTGAATATGTTTATAAATTACATAAAGCTCTATATGGTTTAAAACAGGCTCCGAGAGCTTGGTATGAAAGATTGAGTAAATTTTTGCTGAAAAATGGCTTTAAACGAGGAACTGTTGATACTACCTTATTTACTAAAAATAAAAATGATGATATTTTGGTAATTCAAATATATGTTGATGATATTATTTTTGGTTCTACTAACATTACTATGTGCAATGAGTTTTCTGAAAGTATGAGTAAAGAATTTGAAATGAACATGATGGGAGAATTAAACTTCTTCCTCGGACTGCAAATCAAACCGGGAAAAAAAAGGTATTCATATATCTCAGTCTAAATACTGTAAAGAAATGATTAAAAAATTTGGTCTAGAATCAGCAAAACCTCTTAACACTCCTATGTCAACAACATATAAATTAATTATTGACAAAAATGGAAAATCTGTTGACTCTAAGAAATATAGAGGAATGATCGGAAGTCTATTATATATAACTGCCAGTAGACCTGACATCATGTTTAGTGTTTGTAAATGTGCTAGGTTTCAAGCTGATCCCAAAGAATCTCATCTGACCGCAGTGAAAAGAATTTTTCGATATCTTAAAGGAACCACTGAGTTAGGTCTATGGTATCCCAAGGATTAACCATTTAATCTCGTATGTTTTTCAGACTCTGACTATGCAGGCCATCACGTCGATCGAAAAAGCACTAGCGGTACCTGTCAATTTCTAGGAGGATGTTTGGTTTCTTGGTTTTCTAAAAAGCAAAACTCTGTCTCTATTTCAACCACCGAAGCAGAATATATTGCAGTCGCAAGATGCTGTGCTCAAATACTATGGATGAAACAGACCCTTGCTGACTATAACTTGAAATTTGACTGTGTTTTAATTCTATGTAATAATACCAGTACTATAAATCTCAACAAAAATACAGTCTTGCATGCTAGGTCTAAACATATAGACATTAGGCATCATTTTTTACGTGATCATGTTAATAACGGAAGCATTAAATTAGAACACATTGACACTGAATTAAATATAGTTGATATATTCACTAAACCACTAAATTCGGATAGATTCTGCAAATTAAGAATTGAGTTAGGACTGCTAAATGTTCTAATTAATTATTTTACAAATTTCAAATTAACATACATATATAAACATCCTTTTAAGTTATAATCATTTTTTGTCTCTCTTTTATAATTATATAAATTAAATATATATATTGTTTAAGGATTTAAATCTATGCATATCTAAGGACCACAAGTTGATCAATCTAACCAATCAGACTCTACCATCACGGAGCACACAAATCATGCTTCAAACCATCCGATCAAGACTAAGCATTAATTTGAACCGTTGGATCATATTTTAAAAGAAAACACATATCAGATACATTGATGGCCGTTGATCTTGAACTGCGAAATCTTCTTTACCGTTGGATTTGCCTGGTAAAACAAACTATATATATGCTATTTTTATTTTTTTATTCATTTTTTTCATTCAATCATCCGTCTCTCTCTCTCTCGCTTCTCAGATCCATCCCTCACTACTCTCTATCATCTTCGATTTCTCGCTTAAATGTCACTCTGTTTCTTAAAAACGATCTCTTTCTCTTCCTAATCTTAATTTCTAGTCATTTTTATAATTCTCTGATCAGATCTACGATTATTTACACTATTTTCTTACATCTTCAATTTTTTTTCATCGTCTTTGTCTCAGACGAATTTTATATTATGCTCAATTGATTTTCTATAAGTTCAGAATTTTATTGAATTTTTTAAATAATTTTATTCTTAGTCTTTAGATTTTTTTTAACATTTTAGGTTTCGGTCAATCTTTATTCTCGAGCACTTGCATATGTTCCTTTTATTCATTCTCCTAACTCAACAAAATTATCCATATGAAGTTCTTCAGGGTCAGGGTTTTTTAGTTGAATCACAATTTTTTTTTAAATTTCTTTTTCAAACAATAATTTTTTTTTAATTTTTTTCAGATCTGAGATTACATATTCAAAAGTTCTCGAAACACATATGTATATCTTTTTTTAGTTTACCAAAATTAATTGATTCTCAGAGTATCTTCTATTTTTTTGCAAACAATCTCATCTATTTTTTAAGCAATAATACACATTTTGTATTTACTGGTAAGCTATGGACAGCTCTGCTATTTTTTTTCACTCTGCATCAATTTTCATTTTTTTTATTCTGTCATCCTAATTTTTTTTATTTACCCTATATCTCTATATAAATTACTTCTACATATATATATATATATATATATATATATCTATCTATATATATTTATATATATATATATATTCTCTCTATATCTTTCGGCATTTTTGGGCTCACTGCTGTTGTTCTCATGAAAAAGTTCAAAGAAGAACTTAGCTTATTTAAACTGGTATCTTATTGATACCTCCTCAGGTATATCTTCTCTATCTCTGTATATATCCTTACTTGTGTGGGTGCTGATGCCCACTGGATTACTTATTGTGTCTTATATAATGCTTGCATCTTGATCTTCCATGCGTTGTTTCTTGCATTAACTGCTATATAATATCTTCCTAAGATTTGCTATAAATGGTGCCATCTTACACTTTACCTGCTGCTTTGAAAATTTGATGACTGAAATAATAATTTCTTGTTGTGTTTTATAAAATGTTTCCAGACTTTCAGTACTCATTCTTATGACTTGACTAAGTTTTAGTGACATGTGGATATTTTTTACTGTTTCATTTTTTTCATGCTTATCTTAAATATTTACTCTCTCTTGTAATCATGCCATATTTACTTTACTGTTTCTCTTAAATGTTTATTACCACTAGTTACTGTGACCTTCTATTACATGCTTTCTATACTACTTATTAATTGCTACTTATGTGAAGAACATCTTACCTATCGGATATCATATCTCCTTTCCCTCTCTCTCTCTCTCTCTCTCTCTCAATATATATATATATATAGATCATTTCCAAAATGCATCTCTTTGTGCAATCTTTTCTTAATCTAATACTTTCTCCTCTACTTCCTGCCTCAATACTTATCATGACTAACTTGTTTTCTTCCAAACGAAAGGCCTTACCTCTTCACTCTGAACTTTATTTTTCAAATGCTGTCCCTCATCTTACTACCATATCCGCTCAGTCTAAATATAGATCAATGCGACATAATCTTTGTCCTAGAAATGTCATTACCTTTCATGGTTTTCCAAAACTATTTGACAACTTTAAAAATGTTGGGTGGGACTGTCTGGTTTCTTTCAATGACAAATCTATTTATCCTAGTCTCATTGCTAAATTTTATTCTCACATGGAGTTTTCAAATGATTCATCTAGGTTACTAAAAAGTATTACAACTTGTATTCAAGGACAAACTTATATAATTGATGAATTATTTATTGTCAATGCCCTCCAGTTATCTCCTTCTACTCTAGATTTACCCAGGTTAAATTCCTATACACATCCTTCTGGAATATCTGTTGAAGAATGCATGTTGTTTAAATTCAATCTTTCTGTGGTTTCTAACCAAATGGTACCAGCTGTTTTGTTTGACTTTCCATGCAAAGTTGGTTTAGAGTTCTTAACTCCTGAGTGTCAATTTTTAGGCAAAATTCTAAGACAAAATTTTATGCCTGTTCGTGATGATCGCAAAATGTTACCATTTGACTTGGAAATTATCAAGAGTTTACTAAATGAGTGTATGCCTTACAATCTGGCATATTTTCTGCTGTCTTCATTCGAATTCTGTTTTTAGAACAATTATCTTGGTTTCGGTCTCCTCCTCACCAAAATATTCACTTATTTAAATCTTCCTCTGACCACTCATCAATCTTAGCATGTTCCTACTAGAAATATTATTGCTCATTTAAATCTGCCACCACAACCCCTCATTATCTTTAAACCTCTTGATAATGAACATTTTGAAACCACCATCAACATGGCTTCCAAATTCGACTCTCTCAACAGTATAAATCAACTTTTATTGCAAAATCAAACAATGATTCTGGAAAAACTTGAAGATACTCAGCTTTCCTTGCACACTGTCAAAGCCATGGTCTGTTCGTTATTAGAGCACAACAATATGCTGATGAATCCCTTCAATGCTGATACTACACCAGATTTTCCTGTGTCTATTCCTCCACCAGCTGTTGCAGAAGATAATATTCCGGATATGTCTCATTTTTCTCCTCTTGATCTAGAGGACATCCATCTGTATGATCGTGTTAACTAACTATTTGTTTCTTTTCTCTACTACTTCGGATAACTGTACTCCCTAATCCCTCACCCTTTTCTCACTCCACTAACTACCTTGGCTACTAGTACTACTTCTACTGTCTAGTATTATAAATATTCCTTTTGGCTAACTAACTGTGCAGGTTTTTCTAACGATTTTTTTTGCAGCCTTCCCGATCTTCTTACCCCGTCCATTTTTATGATGACAAAGGGGGAGAAGAAAAAATATCTTGACAACTAGTATATAAAATCATTATATATATAAACTGCCATGAATGAGTATATAAACTGTTATATATAAACTGCCGTGAATGAGTATATAAACTGTTATATATAAACTGCTAAACTGTCATATTACATAAACTGCTATGATTAATTGTGATTGACTGAATCTAATCTATTATAAAGGGGTTCACAATTTAAGGGGGAGTTTTCTAAAAACAAAAATATTTTTATATAATTGTCATCATCAAAAAGGGGGAGATTGATAAGTATATTTTTATGTATATTTTGATAATAACAATTATGTTTTAAATAAATATTTAATTATTTGTTTATTTTATTATTTCTTTGTTTTTACTTGAATTAATTTTTATTGACCTTGATTAATTATATGTCAAGTGTTAAATAAATTAATTCATATATTTATGGCAAGGAAACCCTATTCCGTTTTCTAAAAAGTGGGCAAAATATTTTTATGCATGTATACTTCATATATACTAAAACATATAGAATAATTATTATAAATATATATAACCGAATATTAATATAACTATATAAGTATACTAAATATATAATATATTTAATGCATGCATGCTGTCACCTTTTTGAAACCGTGTGTGTGTGTGCTAGCTTAACAAAAGTGACTTTCTTTTGTGGACAAGAAACCATGTAAAGCTTGATGATTGGCTTGCATGTGATGGTCAAAGTAATGAATGATAAGTAGATAGAAAAAGGCCTAGGCGGTTTTTCTCTCTTCCTCCGCGCTCAACATTTTTTTAATCTGGACCCTTCATTCAAAAATTACTTGATCATAACCGTGCATTCAAAAATCAAATTTTGAAATTACAATTTTGCCCCAACTTCAAAAATCCTATAAATAGGGAGTATTTCATTCATTTGGTTTTTACCAATTCAGTGAAAAGAAAATCATACTCTCTGCCTACATTCTCTCTAAATTTTATATCTCTTCATACAAAAGTTACGATTAATTTTGAAGAGAAAAAATTGGTCCAAGTATTGAGATAAGTTTAATTTCATTGAATTATTTCTTACTTGTATTTTATATAGATATACAAATACATATTGTTCTACACATTATTATATATCCATATTTCATCTATTTATCAAATAAAAGAATACTTGGGCGACGCAAGGCTACGGAGATAAACCTCTACGGAGAGGAATCCAACTGTACGATTCCTTATAGTCTTCAGTAATCTTTTATTGATATTATTTATATAAATATTATAAAATAGATACGATACATGATAGCTCAAAACAACACTGAGATACTGCTCCAAAAAGAGTAGTCATCCGAACCGGATTTGAGAATCGTAGTATTCTATTTAAAATATTTATATAAATATCAATTATGAAAATTATAAATTTTGTCATACTTAGACGCCGCAAGGCTACGGAGATACACCTCTATAAAGAGGAATTCGAACCGTACGATTCCTTATAGTATTAAGTGACATTATCTATAAAGGTTCACATAATAGATAAAATATTCTTATATATTAATTGAGTTAAACAAATAATATTTTTTATATCAAATTGTGCTTATTTGACATTATACTTATTATTTGAATTGATTTATCTACAACTCATAAATTATTTAATCAAGATTAATTAAGAAACAATTCTATATTATCCATAGAAAAACACTCTTTATTTTATAGAATTGTTAATTCTTCATAAAGTACTTTAATATCATATATCTGCTTAATTAGAAACATATTTGATTCAAAGCTTAAAATAACTTATCTGCTTACTAAAAAGCATATTTTCTCAAGTATAAAAGTCCTTGAACTTTTATAAATACGTTTGGTCTTTAATTCATATCTGCTTATTTGAGAAGCATCAATCTGTACTAAATTTTTATCTGCTTATTTGAAGAAGCATATTGTTGTAAAATTATTTGTAAAAAGAGAAAAGGTCAGAGTTAGTTTATTTTATGTACCTGTGAGAAAGACAGAGTAATTCTTCACCAAGACCGTAGTCTTAGAGAGGTCGTTGAAGTTGGGTCTCTAGTGTACTTGTGAGGTGAGAAAGAGGTTGTTGTTTCAAGACCAGATCATACAATAGAACTAAACTTAAAAGGTGATACAACTAAACTTGAGGAAGGAGCGGGGAGCTTGTTGTCCAAAATAGATTAGTTGGAAAAAGTTGGAAGTTTGTCTTTAAAACTTTGTAAAGGCTTCTCTGCCTGTTGAAGGAGTTTTTATTACTGATAGTAATAGGATCTCAAGTTCCAAGTAGGAACTTGAGACTAGACGTAACAACATACCAAAGGGTGTATGTTGTGAACCAGATAAATCTCTGTGCATTGTGATTGAATTTCTTTTTGTTTTGTGCATGCTAATTGCTCAAACTATTAATTAATTACTAAAAATTTAAAAAGGGTATAAATATAATTTTTAACTGGTAATAATCTATTCAACCCCCCTTCTAGATTATTATTGACATTTCAATTTCGACATTAATTGATGTTTGGAAGTTATACTGACCAGTCGGGTAATTAAACGAATAAATGAGCAATTAATTGCTATTAATTCACATGATTATAACTATTTGTTCACATGTGTGTACTATTGATTCACATTCTTGTACTAATAGGGGAGTTGGTGCAAGATTGATAATACTTGCATGACTAAGTTAAAAATAGAGGTATAGATGGAGGTACTATACTGTAATTCGTATTTTCACATGATTATAACTATTCATTCACATGATTGAACTATTGATTCACATTATTTACTATTAGGAGAGGTGGTGCAAGTTTGATAATACTTGCAGGACTAAATTAAAAATGAAAGAAAAGTTGAAGGTATTGTACTATAATATTTCGACCCCCAAAACGTGCAATTATCGAAACTATATTTTCCTATAAATAGAAGCTCATTCTTCCTTCATTTCTCACCAATTCACTAAAGCTTTAGAGCAATTATTATAGAGAGAATTATAGAGAGAAAGAAGAAGAAGTCTCGCTACCTCACTTCTCCAAAGATCTAGTTTCTTTCTAAGGTAAGGGTATTATTTCTTTCAGATTCATGAAGAGAGCTTACATTATTCCATTCTTTATTATTATGTTGGAATAACTTTGCCTATAATGGCATCACCGTATACATGGTAAAATTCTTCTATTATTCCATTCTTTATTATTCTCGTGGAATATCCTCTGTCATATGGATTACGCTTAGACTGGGTTCCATTCTTTATTATTCTGTTGGAATAACTCATCTGCATGGCCTATCGCATGCATGGTGAATTCTTCATTATTCCATTCTTTATTATTCTGTTGGAATATCCTGTCCTATGTGGATTACGCATGACCGGTTCCATTCTTTATTATTCATTGGAATAACTCATATGTGGATTATCACATGCATGGTGAATGATCCTTCGTATTCATTTCTTATTAAATTGTGGAAATGATCTGTCTATTGGATTACTGCATGGCGGTGAAAAATCCATTTGCGCTTTTATATATTCTATGATACTCATTTGGTTAAAGTTTTGGCTTCTATACTCCATAAAATTAGTAGAATATCCCGGATATTTGCACTTCATCCCAGACGTTTCATGAAAATATTCTTCCGAGCATTCTTGAATTTTACTCCACAAAGCGATATCATATTGACAATTTGATGTAATTGATTTCAAGATAAATTAACTTATAAATCTTTAAAATTTATTCTTGAACTTGTTTTATTGAATTATTATGTCATTGTCATCATCCTCATGCTTATATTGTGATGAAAGTCATCTTTGGCTTACGTACATAGATGGACTTGGTATGATTATGACCAGGGATTATTCGGTATAATCATGACTTGTAATGTTATAAATGATGTGGTAAAAGTCCTCAGTAGCCTGTAGTGCATTAATGGACAGTTTTTAGTATGATTATGACTAGGGATTATTCGGTATAGTCATGACGATTGATGATTTAATGAATATCCTTGGCCCGTAGTGCAGGGATGACTCGATGACGTGGTTTATTTATTAAGTTTGAGTCTCAAATGATAAAAATTGATGAAAACATTTTAAATCATAGAAGATAGTAGATATCATGCTCTACTTGACTCTTCTAATAGATTTCTTATTCCGCTGCAGTTAAACTTGATGTCTATTGAATTTTATCAGTTTAACATTGTTGAAGACTAATGATAATTTATTCTGCATTATCTTAGTCATAATATTTCTTACTGGGATAGTTGAGCTCACCCTTTCTTTCACTATTCTCTTCAGGAAATGAGAATGTAGCCTGGACTACTCTCAGGAACTGAGAGTGATGGTCCGATGATAGCATTAGTAGTCCTCACTATTCTGTTAAATAGTGTGACAATAAATGTAATGAGGACTCCATTGAGTGTGGATATTGTCTAGATGATAATATTCTTATTAAAATTCTTATATTATGTTTTGTTGTATTTTACACGACTGTTGTATAATTAAGTTTTTATTTATATTCTGTACCATGTATTTGGTGACTCAAGAGGTGATGTATACCTGTTTTGGGGGCGTCACAGTTGGTATCAAAGCTTAGGGATATGATCCCTGGCTGAGATGTGAGACAAGAACTAGGAGGGAGAGACGGAATTCCTTCAGCTAGTATGACCTACCTAAGTTTATTTGGTATTTAATTGGTCGGTCAGAGTATAGGGATAATATATGATATGTTAATTAACCCTTGTTTTGTGGTAGTATTTGAAAATGGCATCTGAAAATGTTGAGATAAACAATGAAGTACCTGAGACAGTTGAGTCACCACAGATTAATGCCCAGGATAATGTGCAACAGGAAGACAATAATCCTCATGTAAACAATAACACCGATGAAATGGTGAACGATGGGATGTTTAGAGGCTTTATGCAATTCATGCAACATCAGGCGAAAGCTGCTCCTGTCCAAAATGCAGGTGGAAACACTGAAAACTCTCGGACGGTCACCACTAAGCAGTTCAAGGAGATGGGACCACCGGAGTATTTTGGAGAGCCAAAACCACTTAAGGCGGAGACGTGGATAAAAAAGATCAACAAGATATTTGATGTCTTGGGATGCTCCGAGGAGCAAAAGGTTCCCTTTGCCACCTTCATGTTGCGAGCAGAGGCAGATTACTGGTGGGAATCTGTAAAGTGTACTCAACTTGCCACACTTAAAATGTCTTGGGAGAAGTTCCAAGAGCTATTCAATGACAAGTACTTTCCTGAAAGTATTCGTCACATGAAGGAGGTAGAGTTCATCGAGCTTGAGCAAAACAATATGAGTGTGACGTAGTACGAAGCTAAGTTTGCCGAGTTATCTCGGTTTGCAGACCACTTGGTTGATAATGAGGAGAGAATGACGCGGATATTTCTAAGAGGTTTGAAACTCGAGATACGTCAATACCTAATTTCTCACAAACTGTGTTTGTATTCAGATGTTGTGAATAGGGCTCAGTTATTGGAGCGCGATAATGAGTCAACCCAACCAAGAGAGAGCAACCGACAAGTCGATAATACCAGTGGTAGTAGTCATCGAAGCGGTGACAACAAACGTGGAGGGAATCAACATGCCAGAAATGATAATCACTTCGGTGGTAATCATGGCCATGACAATAAGAGTGGACATTTCAAGAAGAGGAGATTCAACAAGGATAGAAAGACGTCGGCATTTTGAAGACTTGTTAAGGAAGGAGAGACGACCACCGGTGTCATTATGTTACAAAAATGTGGAGGGGAAGGACACATAAGTCTAAACTGCACGATGCAGTCCAAAGCGTGTTATAATTATGGAAAAGAAGGTCACCTAGCCCAATTTTTTCGTGCACCAAAGTCAAGTCCAGCTGGGATGGAGGCATCAAAGGGTGTCCCAGACAAGACAAAACGGTAGTTCAAGGGAAAGCGTTTGTCGTAACCTCTCAAAAAGCGAGGAATCCGAACGAGGTGATCACGGGTAAGCTAATCATAAACTCTAGCGAAGTTTATACTTTATTTGATACCGGTTCTACCCATTCCTTTATTTCTCCTACTTGCGCTCAACGTTTAAATTTGACTCCGGAGAAATTAGACTTTGACTTATCTGTTGAAACTCCATTGGGAGAAACCTTCATTACATCCACGGTTTATAAGTCTTGTTTGATTCAAATCGGTAACCGCACGTTACCTGTCGATCTTATTTCTTTGAAAATACTTGCATTTGATGTGATTTTAGGGGTTGATTGGTTAACTACTCATCATGCTAAAATTGATTATTTTCGTAAGGTTGTTAGCTTTCATATTCCTAACCAACCTATTATGCGAATTCAAGCAACTAAACCACTAATATCAATCACCGCTATATATCAAGTCATAAAGCTATTCGCTTTATTGAAAAGCGGATGTCAAGCTTTCTTAGCCCATGTCACTGATTTAAATAAAGATACGCCGATTTGAATGATATTTCTATTGTTAATAAATTTCCTCGACATATTCCCTCAAGAACTTCCCCGCCTACCCCGGCGTGAAATTGAATTTTGTTTTGACCTTGAATGCAGTACAAAACCCATTTCCAAAGCCCCATATCGAATGGCTTCTATTGAACTTCGTGAGTTAAAAACCCAACTACGAGAAATTGTTAGACATCGGTTTCATTCGTCCCCAAGACGCCTCCTTGAGTGCTCCTGTTCTATTCGTAAAGAAGAAAGATGGAAGTATGCGACTTTGTATTGATTATCGGGAGTTGAATCATGTCACCATAAAAAATAGGTACCCGTTGCCTCGCATTGATGACCTATTTGACCAGTTACAAGGAGCCAAATTCTTTTTAAAGATTGATCTTCGTTTCGGATATCATCAGTTGAAGATTAAAACTGATGACATTCCAAAGATTGCTTTTAGAACTCGGTACGGGCATTATGAATTCCTAGTCATGTCTTTTGGATTGACTAATGCTCCTGCTGCCTTCATGGATGTGATGAACCGAGTATTCAAGGAATATTTGGATCACTTTGTGGTCGTCTTTATTGATGACATCCTCATATACTCCAAAACACACGAAGACCATGAGCAACACTTGAGGATGATACTCCAAAATCTTCGTGAAAACAAGCTTTATGCCAAGTTGAAGAAATGCGAGTTCTGGCTTGAGGAAGTTGCATTCCTTGGTCACGTGATATCAAATCATGGAATATCTGTTGACCCAGCAAAGATTGAAGCAATTCAAAGCTGGAAAAAACCTAAGTCAGGGACCGAAGTACGTAGCTTTCTCGGCTTAGCTGGTTATTATCGGAGATTCATAGAAGTGTTTTCTTGAATTGCTACTCCATTAACTTAGCTGACTCGAAAAGATACAAAATTCGGTTGGAGCGAGGAATGTGAAAAGATTTTTCAAGAACTCAAGAGGAGACTCATTTCAGCACCTGTTCTGACAATACTATCTGGCTCGGAGGGATTTGTCATCTACAGTGATGCTTCAGGCAAAGGGTTAGGATGTGTTCTCATGCAACACGGGAAAGTCATAGCCTATGCCTCTCGAAAACTCAAAGAATATGAGAGGAATTATCCTACTCATGATCTAGAGTTGGCAGCAGTCGTTTTTGCGCTTAAGATTTGGAGGCATTACCTGTATGGAGAAAAGGTGGAGATCTATACGGATCATAAAAGCCTCAAATATTTCTTCACTCAAAAGGAACTCAACATGCGGCAACGACGATGGCTTGAGTTGTAAAAAGATTATGATCATACCATCCAATACCATCTTGGAAAAGCGAACGTAGTAGCTGACGCATTGAGTAGAAGATCATTTATGGGTACGAGTGCAATATTGTCAACGCAAAGACCCATTTTGTAGGACTTGGAAAGGATGGAAATAGAGTTAAAGACTCCAGGGACCCATGTGATGATGGCGAATATACGAGTGGAACCGACTTTAATTGATAAAGTTAAAGCTGCTCAAACTACAGACCTGGAGCTGATGCGTATGAAGAAGAAAGTGCAAGAAGGTGCTATTCCGGAAGCAAGAATCGATGAAGAAGGAATACTTGAGTTAACTCCAGACTTTGTGTTCCTAACGATTCTTGACTTGAAGTATAAAATCATAATGGAGGCGCACAACACACCGTTTGCAATCCATCCTGGGAGTACCAAAATGTATCATGATCTTCGACATATATTTTGGTGGAGCAATATGAAGAGAGAGATAGCGGGGTTTATCTCAAGGTGTCTAACTTGTCAACGAGTCAAGGTGGAACATCAAGTGCCGAAAGGTCCATTGCAACCACTTGAAATTTCAGAATGGAAGTGGGAGCACATTACCATGGATTTTGTTACTGGTCTTCCCAAGGTTTCTCAAGGCATAGATGCGATTTGGGTCATTGTTGATAGATTGACCAAGTCTGCTCATTTCTTACCGATACGAGAAACTTTTACACTTGAACATCTCGCTAGTATGTACATAAACGAGATCGTAAGATTGCATGGTATGCCAGTATCCATAGTTTCTGATAGAGACCCAAGATTCACTTCAAGATTTTGGGTTAGTTTGCAAAAAGCTATGGGCACGGATTTACGATTTAGTTCGGCATATCATCCTCAAACGGATGGGCAGTCGGAAAGGACTATTCAAACTCTTGAAGATTTATTAAGACTCTGTGTCCTTGACTTTAAGGGAAGTTGGGACAAGTTCTTACAATTGGTGGAGTTTTCCTACAACAATAGTTATCAAGAAAGTATTGTCATGGCTCCATTTGAGGCGTTATATGGAAGAAAGTGTCGTTCTCCAGTATGCTGAGATGAGGTGGGTGAAGCAATTTTTTTGGGACCGAATTTGGTAAGTATGACTACGGAAAAGATTCAAACGAACCGACAACGTATAAAAACCTTACAAGATCGATAAAAGAGTTATGCTGATATTCATCGAAAAGACGTGGAATTCAATATTGGAGATCATCTGTTGTTACGTGTTGCTGTATGGAAAGGAGTTACGAGATTTAGAAAGAGAGGAAAGCTCAATCCTTGATTCATTGGCCCATTTTTAATCCTCGATCGAGTAGGAACTGTGTCCTATAGACTCGCCTTATCGCCAAGTATGTCTCGTGTTCATAACGTTTTTCACATATCTATGTTACATAAATATGTGAAAGACCCGAACCATATTATTGAATTAGAACCAGACGAGATAGAGGAAGATTTAATGTATGAAGAGTTACCTATTAAAATCTTGGATAAGAAGGATCATATTCTACGTTCTAAAGTTATACCTCAAGTTAAAGTTTTGTGGAGAAACCACGATGTGGAGAAAATGACCTGGGAGTTAGAATTTGAGATGAAATCAAGGTATCCTCACCTCTTCGACATACCAGGTACGCACCCTAATTTCGAGGATGAAATTTCATAAGAAGGGGAGGTTGTAAGACCCCAACTTTTATGAATAAAGAATAATTTTCTCGAAATATATTTTTGAATATTATGGTGCGGATTTGATATAATGTTATAGTTGTGGGTAATATTTACAAATTTTGCAAAGTAAGCAAGTGGTTATATAATATTCGATTGGTCGGGGAATTTTCATTTTAATAGGGTATATTCGTACGATGACACAATCATTGGTGGACCCCACAACAGAAGTATTGTCGTAGTTAGAAAATGACATAATTATCTTTTTATAAAAATAACGGCGGAAGTTTTATCGTTAAACTGTTGAACTACCCGGTAGTAAAAGTACAGTAATACGCGTGGTTGCATAGTAGCACACAGTATTGATTATTAATACTTACGTGAAAAGTCACTCAGTTATACTCAATTATTGCTACAGTAATTGCTGCATTATATCTCTCATATTATTGATTTGATTATTGTCACAGTATCATCTGCATAATATGATATATTATTAAATCAATAATTGAGACAACAAAGGTATTCATATTATTAAATTGTAATATTTACAATGTCTAGAAGTTCTGTCAAGGAGAGATTTGGTCATCTAATTGCGCGCCAATAAGGAGAAATCCTTATCGGAAAGCCCCCTCTTCCTGGGAATGATCTGATTGTTAAATATTGTGAGTTATAATATTAATGATGAATAAGTTCGTGTTAATTAAAGATGAAATTGATAGTTCCATTGTGTTGGAATTATTAGTGTTAGTGGAAATCGACATTTATTTCGATATTAATTGATGTCTGGAAGTTATACTGGCCAGTCGGGTAATTAACTAGATAAATGAGCAATTAATTGCTATTAATTCACATGATTATAACTATTTGTTCACATGTATGTGTGTACTATTGATTCACATTCTTGTACTATTAGGGGAGTTGGTGCAAGATTGATAATACTTGCATGACTAAGTTAAAAATGGAGGTATAGATGGAGGTACTCTACTGTAATTCGTATTTTCACATGATTATAACTATTGATTCACATGATTGAACTATTGATTCACATTATTTACTATTAGGGGAGGTGGTGCAAGTTTGATAATACTTGCAGGACTAAATTAAAAATGAAAGAAAAGTTGAAGGTATTATACTGTAATATTTTGAGTCCCAAAACATGCAATTATCGAAACTATATTTTCCTATAAATAGAAGCTCATTCTTCCTTCATTTCTCACCAATTCACTAAAGCTTTAGAGCAATTATTATAGAGAGAAATTATAGAGAGAAAGAAGAAGAGAAGTCTGCTACCTCACTATTCCAGTATCTAGTTTCTTTCTAAGGTAAGGGGTATTATTTCTTTCGTATTCATGAAGAGAGCTTCATTATTCCATTCTTTATTATTATGTTGAATAACTTCATACTATCTGAAGTACCGCATACATGGTGAAATTCTTCATTATTCCATTCTTTATTATTCTATTGGAATATCATGTCTGCAAGTGATTACGCTTGAACTGGTTCCAATATTTATTATTCTGTTGGAATAACTCATGCATTTGGTCTATCGCATGCATGGTGAATTCTTCATTATTCCATTCTTTATTATTCTTCTGAATATCCTGTGCATGCGGATTATGCATGACTGGTTCCATTCTTTATTATTCATTGGAATAACTCTGCTCTATGTGGATTATCACATGCATGGTGAATGATCCTTCGTATACATTCCTTTTTAAATTTTGGAAATGATCTGTCTACGTGGATTACCGCATGGTGGGTGAAAATCCATTTGCATTTTCATATATTCTATGATACTCATTTGGTTAAAGTTTTGGCTTCTATACTCCATGAAATTAGTAGAATATCCTGAATATTTGCGCTTCATCCAGTATCTTTTCATGGAAATATTCTTCTGAGCATTCTTGAATTTTACTCCACAAAGCAGTATCATGTTGACAATTTGGACGTAATTGATTTCAAGATAAATTAACTTATAAATCTTTAAAATTTATTCTTGAACTTGTTTTATTGAATTATTATGTCATTGTCATCATCCTCATGCTTATATTGTGATGAAAGTCATCTTTGGCTTACGTGCATAGATGGACTTGGTATGATTATGACCAGGGATTATTCGGTATAATCATGACCGTAAATGTTATAAATGATGTGGTAAAAGTCCTCGATGAGCTTTGTAGTGCTTGATGGATGCTTTTTGGTATGATTATGACCGAGGATTATTCGGTATAGTAATGACGATTGATGATTTAATGAATATCCTTGGCCCGTAGTGCAGGGATGACTCGATGACATGGTTTATTTATTAAGCTAAGTCTCAGCGATAAAAATTGATGAGAACATTTTAAATCATAGAAGATAGTAGATATCATGCTCTACTTGACTCTTATAATGGATTGCTTATTCCGCTGCAGTTAAACTTGATGTCTATTGTATTTTATCAGTTTAACATTGTTGAAGACTAATGATATTTTATTATGCATTATCTTAGTCATAATGTTTCTTACTGGGCTAGTTGAGCTCACCCTTTCTTTCACTGTTCTCTTCAGGAAATGAGAACGTAGCCGGGACTAGTCGGAGAACGGAGTGACGGTCCAGATGATAGCATTAGTAGTCCTTACTATTCTGTTAAATAGTGTGACAATAAATGTAATGAGGACTCCATTGAGTGTGGATATTGTCTAGATGACAATATTCTTATTAAAACTCCTAGATTATGTTTTGTCGTATTTTACACGACTGTTGTATAATAAGTTTGTATTTGTATTCTGTACCATGTATTTGGCGACTCAAGATGAGTGATGTATACCTGTTTTGGGGGCGTCACAAAAATTATTCATCTACTTGATTGGCTACTATTTTTATTTTTTTGACTATGTAATGACTATTGAAGTTGTGTGTAGTTAACTAAAGTTGTTAATTCACTAGAATTATGTTTTATTGACAAAATGTAATGGCTATTGACTATTTTTATTTTTTTTTACTATTTAATGGCTATTGAAGTTATGTTTTATTGGTCATTTTATTTTATTTTTATTATTTTTCGATGGTATGTAGAGAGAAAAGAGAATACCTGGTATGGAGAGGGAAGAGAGAATAGTTGATAAGTTTTGTTTTTTAGTGAAGAGAGAATACCTGATATGTCTTGCTTGACTTTGATAATAATTGTCGTCGTTGGACTATTCAGTAAACTAATGCAAATCAGTTTGAGAGCTTTATTCTCTCTCTCTCTCTCTCTCTCTCTCTCTCTCTCTCTATATATATATATATATATATATATATATATATATATATATATATATATATATGAACCAATGACTTTAAAAATATTTTTAATATAAATCCCAAAATCTTGAATGGAATAAAATAAAATTTCAACAGCTTGTTATGAAATAATGGATATGATATGATATCTTTCCAAATCAGTTTTTTAAATATTTTGAATTTCAAAATAAAACAATTTGAAAAATCTTAATTAAAGGAAAAGATATTAGCAAAAGATTTAACATGGTAAAGCTATTAGAGTCTCAATCAAATCAATTTGTTTGACACATTATGTTTCCATAATTTTAGTATTTTAATCCATGTTAAGTTTTATAGATTTCCAACAATTAAAAGATGTCTTTCAATTAAAAACTTCAAAAATTCTAAGGGGAGCGGGAATTAGAGATAGGTCTAGAGACCGACCCAATTTTTTTTTCTTTTGACTCTCAAAAAATTTATAATATTTTTTAACTAAAATTTTTACAGAATTCAGTAATTTATGTGTAATTTGGATACATATAAAAAATAGGGTTGTATAGACTGTACAACCCTAATTTTATTTGTATAGAAATTACACATAAATTATTGGATTCTGTTAAAATTTGAGTTAAAAAATATTATAAATTTATTAGGTTTAGGGTTTGAGGTTTAGGGTTTGGGGTATATGTATCCAAATTACACTAAAATCATTGGATTCTGTAAAAATTTGAGTTAAAATGTTAGACACTCAAAATTTCTACTTTTCTTGGACTAACCATGTAGGAGGGCAAAAACGTCTTTTACTTCCCAAAGATAGCCCCGGGAAACTACCATAACAATCAAACCTCAGTGACAGTCGTGTTGGTCATCAAATCAGTCATCGGAGATAACCCTAAGTAAAGACATAATCAACATCAGTCAAACCCCGGAGATAACCCTAGGGGACAGCCAAAAGCCACATCAACCCCGAAGACAATCTCGGGTAGGCAAAGATGGAGTGTTGGCAACACAACATAAACAAAACAGTCATCCAGCTGCAGATAAGGTCACAAAGAGCCATCACAGCAATTCCAAGTACAAACTATGCAAGACAGCTCCATGGACTACTTTCAGGATACTTGAAGATGTTGTTCTGGTCATTGACCCATCTTCCCAGATTTGGAAAACGAAAAACCCTATGTCATTGCATAGCTCTCGAAAAGAGCATTCCAAAATGGTATGCCACATCTCCCAAATATTCCTGTATTGAAAGGAGCAAGCTTCCCAGCACACAACAATGTGAATGACTAGCTAACATCTACCCAGGGATGATTTCCCCATTTTCTCTGTCATCCTAAACTTAAAATTTGGTGAATAATATACCATTTTGAAGCTATCGAAAAGAGCTTTCTGGATTGATATTGCACGTGTCCTAACTCCTCCCAGATTGAGAATTATGGTTGTTTCAGCAAATAACACAAAAACTGACTTCGCGACACAAAAATCAAGCAAGTGGGGCCCACTTTAGGGTCATTTAGACATGTACTACTGCAGCGTGACAAGTGAGACATGCTGGCCCCTAAATCTTCTATAAAGTCCGGATCAACAACTCATTTGAAGAAGTTTTCAGTTGACAGCTTTCTAGAGAGAGAAATCCAGGGGTCTAAGAGAGAAAGTGAGAGTTTTTTCATCTTAACCTCAGTAAATCTCAATTGTAAAGACTCATATATATCAAGTTTCTATTGGTTGAAATCGAGTTTAAAGTCAGCAAAAGCCGTTCGTTAGCAAATCACGTGCTAGCTTGTAAGATCTCTTTAGATCTGTGCTTATTTCTTGCTTTACTATATATATAAGTGCTATATATATAGATCTTAGTTAATATTACATAAATCTAGCTTGTTAACCTTTCATTTTTTGTAAATAGTCAGTATTTAAAGTGTATTGACTAGATCTAGCCAGATCTATCTTTTAACCGGTTCAAAAGTTATAAAACTTGAACCATTGAGCTAGAATGGCTAGGATCTAAATAGATCTAGTTTAATTTCTACTTTTGTAAATATTAAACAACCACATGACCCTAGATATGTATCTAGAATAAATGGGAAGCTCTTTCACTTGTGTGTGTACAATGATTTGATCAATAAATCCTTTGTTTAACGAAGTTTTAAGTTAAATGTACATAGTATGTTTAAATATATCCAGTTTATAAGCTTTAAATTATGTCATGTGAGCCTAGGAACCACATGGTTGACGATTCAATCAATGAATCTAGATCCGGTTCCCGCGATGGACTTGTTTAAGTTGTACAGCCAGCTTGCAACCCATTGTACATGTAACCATAAGGCCTTAAAACGAGGATACGGATTTAAGGCCCTGATATAGTAAAATCGTGGTTTGTAGTGTTCGGGTTTACTTCGATGGCTTCCATGGCCATGAGAAACTAGACACTTGTAGATAATATTTTATATACTGTCAAACATGTTTCGCATCTTAAATAAAATCAAATCAAACCGAATATAGAATAAAATTGGAAGTATCAAAGGCTTTTCACAAGGTATGAAAACAGCTTTTCGAAACTTCACTTTCATATGCTTGTTTAAAAATGAACTTTTTAATAAGTTAAGCCTCTTTCGTATATAGGTCTAAAAAGGCAGAGAACTACTTTCAAATAAATCACTTCTAGCACATTTATTTTCATCATCACACACACACACACAAACACTTCACATGCTTAGGGAATGAAAAAGTCGCGGTAGCCGTGTTTCACGAAAGTTGGGGTGTGCCTAACACCTTCCTATCACTTAAGTAAGCCTCCAAAATCTATGAATCTCTATTTCCAGACCAATTAAATGGAGTTACATATTGGGTCATATTGCAAAAACCTTTCAAAACTCGGTTGAGTTGGTACAACCATTTAAACTCATACCAACTGCCGGCTCTGTATAATTTAACCCAATCATTAAAATAAATCTTTTCAAATCGTCGACATTTGTGTCAGTCTTTTCTAAAATCTCACCTTTAAGAAAGATAAAACCAAACATAGTGAAATCTAAAGGGTAGAGAACATGATAGGAAAATTTATCAGCGTCGACAGGTGGCGACTCTGCTGGGAATAGTAGAGGGCTTAAGCCGCACTTCAATCTTTTCAATTCTCTTTTATATGCATGTGTGTAAATGTTATCTTTACATTAAATTGATGTGAATGAATGCTTTATTTATATATGCTTTATATTAGTGTTTCGTACAATGTCATTGTGACGCCCCCAAAATAGGTATACATCACCCATTTTGAGTCGCCAAATACTTGGTACAGAAATCAAATACAAGCTTCTTTTATAAAATACGACAAAAGCGTAGCTGAGAGTTTTTACACGAATATTGTCTTTTAGACAATATTCAAACTCAAATGGAGTCCTCATTACATTTATTATAACACTATTTCATAGAATAGTGAGGACTACTATAGCCACCATCTCGGACCATCACTCCGTTCCCCGACTAGTCCCGGCTACGTTCTCATTTTCTGAAGAGAACAATGAAAGCAAAAGGGTGAGCTCAACTAGCCCAGTAAGAAATATTATGACTAAGATAATGTAATTATCATTAGCCTTCAACAGTGTTAAACTAATAAACAACAAGTTTAACTGCAGCGAAACAAGCAATCCATTAGAAGAGTCAAGTAGAGCATGATATCTATTATTCATCAATGATTTAAAATGTTTATCATCAATTTTATCGCTAAAAATCAGCTCAATAAATAATCCACATCACTGAATTATGCATGCACTATGGGCCAAGGATATTCATTAGTATCACGTCCACGAATTATCCATGCTTTACGAGCCAAGGATATTCGTGTAATCACCAATGGTCATGATCATGCCAACTGTCCATCAATGCACTACGGGCCAATGAGGACTTTTACCACATCATTTGTAACATTACGGGTCATGATTATACCGAATAATCCCTTATCATAATCATACCAATCAACAGTCCATCTATGCATTACAGGCAAAAGATGACTTTCATAATAATATAAGCATGAGTATGATGACAATGATATAAGAATTCAATTAAATAAAAAAAAATGATAAATTTTAAAGATTTTAAATTTAGTTTATCCAGAATTTAATAATGTCCAAAATGTCAACATGATACTGCTTTATGGAGTAAAATTCAAGAATAATATTGTATCAAAAATAATTTAGACAGAAAAAAATTAATTTTTGTCATGAATAGTACCCGGGTGAATAGTACTCAAGTGAATATTATCCCATGAATAGTACTTCAGGAATACTATTCCTTTATGAATAGTATCCCGTGAATAGTACTTTATGAATAGTATCCTGTGAATTGTACCCTATAAATAGTACTTTGTGAATAGTATCGTATTTATGAATAGTGCCCATGAATAGTACTCCGACATGAAAAGATTAAAATTTAACAAGAATGTTCAGAAAAATATCCTTGTGAAAAGATACTAGATGAAGCGTAAATTTTAAAAATATTCTACTAATTTCACGGAGTATAGAAGCAATACTTTAACAAAATGAGTGTAGAAGTAGGAATACGAAATGAAATAATATTACTTACATACTACAGAGTGCATCGTAGACCTTCTCTTCCGCAATTATAACATGCTTTGGACTGCATCGTGCAGTTTAGACTGATGTGTCCCTACCCTCCGTATTTGAAGCATACGGTTGGTGGTCGTTCTCCTTCCTTAACAATGGTTGCTGGTGTTGACGCCTTTCCATCATTATTGAATCTCCTCTTCTTGAAATTTCCACTTTTATTGTCTTGGCCATGATTACCACCGAAGTGGTTACCATTTTGGCGTGTTGATTCCCTCCATGTTTGTGGTCACCGTTTTAGATTCTTCGCTACCACTTTGGTATTATCATTTTTCCGTTGCTCTCTCTTGGTTGGGTTGACTCATTATCGCTCCAATAAGCGAGCCCTATTTACAACATCCGAATACAAACACGGTTTGTGAGAAAGGAGGTATTGATGTATTTGAATTATCAAACCTCTTAGAAACATTCGCGTCATGCTCTCCTCATAATCAACCAAATGGGATGCAAACCGGACAACACCGCAAATTTAGCCTCGTCTTCGCGATACAACCATATTATTTTTCTCGACTTGATGAACTCCACATCCTTCATGTGACAAATTATTTGAGGAAAGTACTTATCATTGAGCAGTTCTTGGAACTTCTTCCAAGACATCTTTAATCGATAGGTTGAGTCGTTTCTGATTCCACCGATGTCGCCTTCTCCTCTTAACATGAAGGTGACAAAGGGAACTTTTGCACCTCGGAGCATCCCAAGACATCAAATATCTTGGTGATCTGCTTTATCCACGTCTCTGCCTTAAGTGGTTCTGGCTTTCCCAAAAACTCCGGTGGTCCGAGCTCCCTTGAATCGCTTAGCGGTGACCATCCGAGAGTTGCCGGTGTTTCCACCTACATTTTGCAATTGAGTCTCTCTCATGATGTTGCATGAATTGCGAAAAGCCTATGAACATCCCATCGTTCATCATTTGGTCAGTGTTGTTGTTTACCTGAGGATTATTTCCTTCTTGATGCACATTATCCTAGGTATTAATCGTTGGTGACTCAACCGTCTCATGTGTAAGACCCCAACTTTTTTTTTGAATAAAGAATAATTTTTCTCGAAATATATTTTTGAATATTATAGTTTGGATATGATATAATGTTATAGTTGTGGGTAATATTTGGAAAATTTTACAAAGTAAGCAAGTTGATATAAAATATTCGTTATGTCAGTTAATATTCGATTGGTCGGGGAATATTCGTTTTAACAGGGAATATTTGTACGACGGCACAATCATTGGTGGACCCCACAATGTAAGTATTGTCGTAGTTAGAAAACGACAGAAATATATTTTATAAAAATAACTGCGGAAGTTTTACCGTTAAACTGTTGAAGTACCCAGTGGTAAAAGTACAGTAATACGCGTGGTTGCATAATAGCACACGGTATTGATTATTGATGCTTACGTGAGAAGTCACTCAGTTATACTCAATTATTGCTATAGTAATTGTTGCATAGTATCTCATATTATTTGATTCAATTATTGTCACAGTATCATCTGCATAATATTTTATATTATCAAATCAAATAATTGAGACGACAAAGTTATTCATATTATTATTTACAATATTGACAATGTCTAGAAGTTCTGTCAAGGAGAGGTTTGGTCACCTAATTGCGCGCCAATAGGGAGAAATCCTTATTGGAAAGCCCCCTCTTTCCTGGGAAGGACCTGGTTGTTAAATATTGTTAGTTATAATATTAATGATGAATAATTGTTGAAGTATTAAGAATGTATTTATCGAATATAAGTGAATTACAAAAGTTAGAGGGGAATAATGTAAACTTGGAAAACTTTAGGGGTACTAAAGTGTAATAAGTTAAATCAATCTGGACCATTGGTGGTGGTTTTAATAGTAAATCAATCTGGACCATTGATGGTGGTTTTAATAGTAAATCAATCTGGACCATTGATGATGGTGTTAATAGTAAATCAATCTGGACCGTCGGTGGTGGTTTTAAAAGTAAATCAATCTGGACCGTCGGTTGTGGTTTTAATAGTAATCAATATGGACCGTCCGTTCTAATAGTGAATCAATCTAGACCGTTCGTGAATTAGTTACTATTTAGTCCATTCTCCTATAAATAGAAGCTTAATTCTTCTTTCATTCTCACCAATTAGATTCATAAGAGAAACTATAGAGAGCAAGAGGAAGAGTTATGATCATTGATGTTTACACGAATAATTCTTGGCCCGTAGTGCAAGAATAATTTGTGGACGTGATACTAATGAATATCCTTGGCCCATAGTGCAGAGATGATGTGATCTATTTATTAAGCTGAGTCCCAACAATATAGTTAATGATAAACTTTTTAAATCATAGAAGATAGTAGATATCATGCTCTACTTGACTCTTTTAATGGATTGCTTGTTCTGCTGCAGTTAAACTAGTTGTCTATTATATTCAATCAGTTTAACATTGTTGAAGGCTAATGATAACTTATTCTGCATTATCTTAGTCATAATATTTCTTACTTGGCTAGTTGAGCTCACCCTTTTACTTCCATTGTTCTCTTCAGGAAATGAGAACGTAGCCGGAACTAGTCGGGGAACGGAGTGATGGCCCGAGATGGTGTTATAGTAGTCCTCACTATTCTATAAAATAGTGTGCCAATTAATGTATTGAGGACTCTATTTGAGGTTGGATATTGTCTAGATAACAATATTCGTGTAAAAACTCTCAGCTCATGTTGTATAATTAAGTTTGTATTTGTATTATGTACCATGTATTTGGCGACCCAAGATGGGTGATGTATACCTATTTTGGGGGCATCACATCATGTGCTTCATTGCATATCTCAACATTTTCAGATGTCATTTTCAAACACTACCATAAAATAAGGGTTAATTGACATGCCACATATTATCCCTATACTCTGATCGACCAATTAAATAACAAATAACTTAGGTAGGTTATACTAGCGAAGGATTAACCCGTCTCTCCCCTCCTAGTTCTAGTCTCACATCTCAGCCAGGGATCATATCCCTAAGCTTTGATACCAACTGTGATGCCCCCAAAATAGGTATACATCACCCATTCTGAGTCGCCAAATACTTGGTACATAAATCAAATACAAGCTTCTTTTATACAATACAACAAAAGCGTAGCTGAGAGTTTTTACACGAATATTGTCTTCTAGACAATATCCAAACTCAAATGGAGGCCTCATTACATTTATTATCACACTATTTCATAGAATAGTGAGGACTACTATAGCCACCATCTCGGACCATCACTCTGTTCCCGATTAGTCCCGGCTACTTCTCATTTTTTGAAGAGAACAATGAAATCAAAAGGGTGAGCTCAACTAGCCCAATAAGAAATATTATGATAAGATAATGTAGAATAAATTATCGTTAATCTTCAACAGTGTTAAACTAATAAGCAACAAGTTTAACTGCAGCGGAACAAGCAATCCATTAAAAGAGTCAAGTAGAGCATGATATCTACTATCTTCTGATTTAAAAAGTTTATCATCAATTTTATCGCTGAGACTCAGCTCAATAAATAATCCACATCACTGAATTATCCAAGCACTACGGGCCAAGGATATTCATTAGTATCACGTCCATGAATTATCCATGCACTACGGGCCAATGATATTCGTGTAATCACCAATAGTCATGATCATACCAATAACTGTCCCTCAATGCGCTATGGGCCAATGAGGACATTTACCACATTATTTGTAACATTACGGGTCATGATTATACCGAATAATCCCTGGTCATAATCATACCAATCAACAGTCCATCTATGCACTACGGGCAAAAGATGACTTTCATCATAATATAAGCATGAGGATGATGACAATGATATAAGAATTCAATTAAATGAAAGCAAATGATAACTTTTAAAGATTTTAAATTTAATTTATCCAGAATTCAATAGTGTCTAAATTTTCAACATGATACTGCTTTGTGGAGTAAAAAATTCATGAATAATATTGTATCAAAAATGATTTGGACAGAAAAGAAATCAATTTTTGTCATGAATAGTACTCCAAGTGAATAGTACCCCATGAATAGTACTTCGAGAATAGTACTTTGTAAATAATACCCCGTGAATAGTACTTTATGAATAGTACTTCATGAATAGTACTTTATGAATAGTACCGTATGTATGAATAGTGTCGTATTTATGAATAGTGCCCATGAATAGTACTCCGGCATGAAAAGCTTAAAATTTAGCAAGAATGTTTAGAAAAATATCCTTATGAAATAATACTAGATGAAGCACAAATTTCAAGGATATTCTACTAATTTTACAGAGTATAGAAGCAATATTTTAACAAAATGAGTGTAGAAGTAGGAATACGAAAGGAAATAATATTATTTACATACTACAGAGTACGGAAGAAAATATTATTTCATACGAGTATTGAACAAAAATAATATCCCTTACCTTAGTAGAAGGCTGGATACTGCAATAGTGAAGTAGCAGAATACTCTTCTTCTCTTTCTCCATAGATTCTCTCTCTATAATTGCTCTTGTGAGTCTTAGTGAATTGGTGAGAATGAAAGAAGAATGAGCTTCTATTTATAGGAAAACATAATTTTGATAATTGCACGATTAAGGGATGAAATATTACAATATAGTACCTTCATTTATACCTCTATTTTTAATTTAGTCCTTCAAGTATTATCAATCTTGCACCACCTCCCCTAATAATACATGTATGTGAATCAATAGTTCCATACATGTGAACCAACAGTAATTTGCATGTGAACTAGTAATAGCAATTAATTACTCATTTATTTGATTAATTGCCCGTTTGGTCAATTTAACATCTAGAAATCAATTATTATGGAAATAAATGTTGATTTCCACTAACACTAATAATCTCAACACAATAGAAATATTTTTTTATCAATAATTTCATCTTCAATCAACATGAACGTATTCATCAGTAATATTATAACTCATAATATTTAACAACCAGATCATTCCCAGGAAAGAGAGCTTTCCGATAAGGATTTCTTCCTATGGGCGTGCAATTAGGTGACCAAACCCCTTTCCTCGATAGAACTTTCTAGACATTGTCAATAATGCAAATAATAATATGAATAACTTTGTCGTCTCAATTATTGATTTAATAATATAAAATATTATATAGATGATACTATGACAATAATTGAATCAATAATATGAGAGATATCATGCAGTAATTACTGTAACAATAATTGAGTATAACTGAGTGACTTCTCACGTAAGCATCAATAATCAATATTGTGTGCTACTATGCAACCACACGTATTATTGTACTTTTATCACCGGGTATTTCAATAGTTTAACGGTAAAACTTTCGCCATTATTTTTTAAAAAAGATATTTCTATCGTTTTCTAACTCCGACAATAATTCTATTGTGGGGCCCACCAATAATTGTGCCGTCGTACGAATATTCCCTGTTAAAATAAATATTCCTCGACCAATCGAATATTTTATAACAACTTGCTTACTTTGCAAAATTTGTAAATATTACCCACAACTATAACATTATATCAAATCCACACCATAATATTTAAAAATATATTTTGAGAAAAATTAATCTTTATTCATAAAAGTTGGGGTCTTACAACCTCCCCTTCTTATAAAATTTCATCCTCAAAATTGGGGTACGGTATGTCGAAGAGGTGAGGATACCTTGATTTCATTTCAGATTCCAACTCCCAGGTCATTTCCTCAGCATCGTGGTTTCTCCACAAAACTTTAACTTGAGGTATAACCTTAGAGCATAGAATATGTTCCTTCTTATCTAAGATTTTAACAGTTACCTCTTCATACGTTAAATCTTCCGCTATTTCGTCCGGTTTTAAATTAATAATGTGATTCGGGTCTTTCACATATTTTTGTAACATAGATATGTAAAAAACGTTATGAACACGAGCCATACTTGGCGATAAGGCGAGTCTATAGGCCACAGTTCTTACTCGATCGAGGATTTTGAATGGCCCAATGAATCGAGGATTGAGCTTTCCTCTCTTTCCAAATCTCGTAACTCTTTTCCATGGAGCCACACGTAATAACACATGCTCTCCAACATTAAATTCCACGTCCTTTCGATGAAGATCAACATAACTCTTTTGTCGATCTTGTGAGGTCTTTATACGTTGCCGGATCATTTGAATCTTTTCTGTAGTCATGCATACCAATTCCGGTCCCAACAATGTTACTTCACCCACCTCATCCCAGTATACTGGAGAACGACACTTGAGTCCATACAACTCCTCGAATAGAGCCATGCCAATACTTGCTTGATAACTGTTGTTGTAAGATAATTCCACTAATGACAAGAACTTGTCCTAACTTCCTTTAAAGTCAAGGACACAGAGTCTTAATAGATCTTCAAGAGTTTGAATAGTCCTCTTCGACTGCCCATCCGTTTGAGGATGATATGTCGAACTAAATTGTAAATCCGTCCCCATAGCTTTTTGCAAACTAACCCAAAATCGTGAAGTGAATCTTGGGCCTCGATCAGAAACTATGGATACTAGCATACCATGTAGTCTTACAATCTCATTTATGTACATACGAGCAAGACGTTCAAGTGAATAAGTTTCTCGTATAGGTAAGAAATGAGCAGACTTGGTTAGTCTAGCGACAATGACCCAAATCGCATCTATGTCTTGATAAACATTGGGAAGACTAGTAACGAAGTCCATGGTAATGTGCTCCCACTTCCATTTTAGAATTTCAAGTGGTTGCAATGGACCTTTTGGCACTTAATTCTCCGCCTTGACACGTTGACAAGTTAAACACCTTGAGATAAACTCCGCTATCTCTCTTTATATTGATCCACCAAAATGTATGTCAAAGATTACGATACATTTTGGTACTCCCAAGATGGATTACAAATGGTGTGTTGTGCGTCTCCATCATGATCATATACTTTAAATCAGGGTCGTTAAGAACACAAAGTCTGGAGTTAACTCAAAGTATTCCTTCTTCATCGATTCTTGCTTCTTGAAGAGCACCTTCTTGCACTTTCTTCTTCATACGTATCAGCTCCAGGCCCGTAGTTTGAGCAGTTTTAACTTTATTGATTAAAGTCGGTTCTACTCGTATATTTTCCATCATCACGTGGGTCCCTGGAGTCTTTAACTCTATCTCCATCCTTTGTAAGTCATACAAAATGGGTCTTTGCGTTGACAATATCACACTCATACCTGCATATGATCTTCTACTCAATGCGTCAGCTACTACGTTCGTTTTTCCAAGATGGTATTGAATGGTGTGATTGTAATCTTTTAACAGCTCGAGCCAACATCGTTGCCGCATGTTGAGTTCCTTTTGGGTGAAGAATCTGTATAGATCTCCACTTTCTCCCCATAAAGGTAATGCCTCCAGATTTTAAGCGTGAAAATGATAGCTGCCAAATCTAGATCATGAGTAAGATAATTTCTCTCATATTCTTTGAGTTATCGTGAGGCATAGGCTATGAATTTCCCATATTGCATGAGAACACATCCTAAGCCTTTGCCTGAAGCATCACTGTATATAACAAATCCCTCTGAACCAGATGGTATTGTCAAAATAGGTGATGAAATGAGTCTCCTCTTGAGTTCTTAAAAACTCTTCTCTAATTCCTCGCTCTAACCGAATTTTGTATCTTTTTGAGTCAGCTGAGTTAATGGAGTAGCGATTCGAGAAAACCCTTCTATGAATCTTCAATAATAATCAGCTAAGTCGAGAAAGCTACGTACTTCAGCCACTGACTTAGGTTGCTCCCAGCTTTGAATTGCTTCAATCTTTGCTGGGTCAACAGATAATCTGTGATTTGATATCACGTGCCCAAGGAATGATACTTCCTCAAGCCAGAACTCACATTTCTTTAACTTGGCATATAGCTTATTTTCATGAAGCTTTTGGAGTATCAGCCTCAAGTGTTGCTCATGATCTTCACGACTTTTGGAGTATATGAAGATGTCATCAATAAAGACGACTACAAAATAATCCAAATATTCCTTGAATACTCTGTTCATCATATCCATGAAGGTAGCAGGAGCATTAGTCAATCCAAAAGACATGACTAGGAATTCGTAATGCCCGTACCGAGTTCTGAAAGCAGTCTTTGGAATGTCATCGATTTTAATCATTAACTGATGATATCCGGAATAAAGATCAATCTTTGAAAAGAATTTGGCGCCTTACAACTGGTCAAATAGGTCATCAATGCGAGGCAACGGGTACCTATTTTTGACGGTGACATGATTTAACTCCCGATAATCAATACAAAGTCGCATACTTCCATCTTTCTTCTTTACGAATAGAACAGGAGCACCCCAAGGAGACGTACTAAGACAAATGAAATCGATGTCTAACAATTCCTGTAGTTGGGTTTTTAACTCCTGAAGTTCAATAGGAGCCATTCGATATGGGGCTTTAGAAATAGGTTTTGTACCAGGCTCAAGGTCGATACAAAATACGATTTCACGCTCTGGGGGTAGGCTAGTAAGTTCTTTAGGGAATACGTCAGAAAATTTATTAACAATAGAAATATCATTCAAATCTGACGTATTTTTGTTTAAATCTGTGGCATGGGCTAAGAAAGCTTGACATCCATTTTTCAATAAACGAATAGCTTTATGGCTTGATATGACAGTGATTGACTTTAGTGGTTTGGTTGCTTGAATTCGCATAATAGGTTGGTTAGGAATATGAAAACTAACAACCTTACGAAAATAATCAATTTTAGCATGATGAGTAGTTAACCAATCAATCCCTAAAATCACATCAAATGCAAGTATTTTCAAGGAGATAAGATCGACAGGTAACGTGCGATTGCCGATTTGAATCAAACAAGACTTATAAATAGTGGATGTAATGAAGGTTTCTCCCAATGGAGTTTCAACAGATAAGTCAAAGTCTAATTTCTTTGGAGTTAAATTTAAACGTTGAGTACAAGTAGGAGAAATAAAAGAATGGGTAGAACCGGTATCAAATAAGGTATAAACTTCGAAAGAGTTTATGATTAGCTTACCCATGATAACCTCGTTCAGGTTCCTCACTTTTTTGGGAGGTCACGACAAATGCTCTCCCTTGGACTACCAATTTTGTCTTTTCTGGGATGATATTTGGTGTCACCATCTCAACTGGACTTAGCTTCACTACACGACAAAATCGAGCTAGGTGACCTTCTTTTCCGCAATTATAACATGCTTTGGACTGCATCGTGCAGTTTAGACTGATGTGTCCCTACCCTCCGTATTTGAAGCATACGGTTGGTGGTCGTTCTCCTTCCTTAACAATGGTTGCTGGTGTTGACGCCTTTCCATCATTATTGAATCTCCTCTTCTTGAAATTTCCACTTTTATTGTCTTGGCCATGATTACCACCGAAGTGGTTACCATTTTGGCGTGTTGATTCCCTCCATGTTTGTGGTCACCGTTTCGATTACTGCTACCACTGGTATTATCATTTTTCTGGTTGCTCTCTCTTGGTTGGGTTGACTCATTATCGCGCTCCAATAACTGAGCCCTATTTACAACATCTGAATACAAACACAGTTTGTGAGAAAGGAGGTATTGATGTATTTCGGGTATCAAACCTCTTAGAAACATTCGCGTCATGCTCTCCTCATAATCAACCAAATGGGATGCAAACTGGGACAACACCGCAAATTTAGCCTCGTACTGCGATACAACCATATTATTTTTCTCCAGCTTGATGAACTCCACATCCTTCATGTGACAAATTATTTCGGGAAAGTACTTATCATTGAACAGTTCTTGGAACTTCTTCCAAGACATCTTTAGTACGATAGGTTGAGTACGTTTTACAGATTCCCACCAGTAATCTGCCTCTCCTCTTAACATGAAGGTGACAAAGGGAACTTTTGCTCCTCGGAGCATCCCAAGACATCAAATATCTTGGTGATCTGCTTTATCCACGTCTCTGCCTTAAGTGGTTCTGGCTTTCCCAAAAACTCCGGTGGTCCGAGCTCCTTGAACTGCTTAGCAGTGACCATCCGAGAGTTGCCAGTGTTTCCACCTACATTTTACACTGGAGTCTCTCTCACATGATGTTGCATGAATTGCAGAAAGCCTATGAACATCCCATCGTTCATCATTTGGTCAGTGTTGTTGTTTACCTGAGGATTATTTCCTTCTTGATGCACATTATCCTAGGTATTAATCGTTGGTGACTCAACCGTCTCATGTGTAAGACCCCAACTTTTTTTTTGAATAAAGAATAATTTTTCTCGAAATATATTTTTGAATATTATAGTTTGGATATGATATAATGTTATAGTTGTGGGTAATATTTGGAAAATTTTACAAAGTAAGCAAGTTGATATAAAATATTCGTTATGTCAGTTAATATTCGATTGGTCGGGGAATATTCGTTTTAACAGGGAATATTTGTACAACGGCACAATCATTGGTGGACCCCACAATGTAAGTATTGTCGTAGTTAGAAAACGACAGAAATATATTTTATAAAAATAACTGCGGAAGTTTTACCGTTAAACTGTTGAAGTACCCAAAGGGTAAAAATACGCGATGTCTGGCGTGGTTGCATAATAGCTACGGTATTGATTATTGATGCTTACGTGAGAAGTCACTTCGGTTATACTCAATTATTGCTATAGTAATTGTTGCATAGTATCTCATATTATTTGATTCAATTATTGTCACGGATATCATACATAATATTTTTATATTATCAAATCAAATAATTGAGACGACAAAGTTATTCATATTATTATTTACAATATTGACAATGTCTAGAAGTTACATCGAGGAGAGGTTTGGTCACCTAATTAATTTACTTGATAGGGAGAAATCCTTATTGGAAAGCCCCTCTTTCTGGGAAGGACACAGTTGTTAAATATTGTTAGTTATAATATTAATGATGAATAATTGTTGAAGTATTAAGAATGTATTTATCGAATATAAGTGAATTACAAAAGTTAGAGGGGAATAATGTAAACTTGGAAAACTTTAGGGGTACTAAAGTGTAATAAGTTAAATCAATCTGGACCATTGGTGGTGGTTTTAATAGTAAATCAATCTGGACCATTGATGGTGGTTTTAATAGTAAATCAATCTGGACCATTGATGATGGTGTTAATAGTAAATCAATACTGGACCGCTTGGTGGTGGTGGTTTAAAAGTAAATCAATGCCGATAAAATGGTTGTGGTTTTAATAGTAATCAATATGGACCGTCTCTAGTTCTAATAGTGAATCAATCTAGACCGTTAAATGAATTAGTTACTATTTAGTCCATTCTCCTATAAATAGAAGCTTAATTCTTCTTTCATTCTCACCAATTAGATTCATAAGAGAAACTATAGAAGCGAGAGGAAGAGTTATGATCATTGATGTTTACACGAATAATTCTTGGCCCGTAGTGCAAGAATAATTTGTGGACGTGATACTAATGAATATCCTTGGCCCATAGTGCAGAGATGATGTGATCTATTTATTAAGCTGAGTCCCAACAATATAGTTAATGATAAACTTTTTAAATCATAGAAGATAGTAGATATCATGCTCTACTTGACTCTTTTAATGGATTGCTTGTTCTGCTGCAGTTAAACTAGTTGTCTATTATATTCAATCAGTTTAACATTGTTGAAGGCTAATGATAACTTATTCTGCATTATCTTAGTCATAATATTTCTTACTTGGCTAGTTGAGCTCACCTTTTACTTCCATTGTTCTCTTGAGGAAATGAGAGCGTGGCAATTGAACTAGTCGAGGAGCGGAGTGATGGCCGAGAGATGGTGTTATAGTAGTCCTCACTATTCTATAAAATAGTGTGCCAATTAATGTATTGAGGACTCTATTTGAGGTTGGATATTGTCTAGATAACAATATTTGTGTAAAAACTCTCAGCTCATGTTGTATAATTAAGTTTGTATTTGTATTATGTACCATGTATTTGGCGACCCAAGATGGGTGATGTATACCTATTTTGGGGGCATCACATCATGTGCTTCATTGTATATCTCAACATTTTCAGATGTCATTTTCAAACACTGCCATAAAATAAGGGTTAATTGACATGCCACATATTATCCCTATACTCTGATCGACCAATTAAATAACAAATAACTTAGGTAGGTTATACTAGCGAAGGATTAACCTGCCTCTCCCCTCCTAGTTCTAGTCTCACATCTCAGCCAGGGATCATATCCCTAAGCTTTGATACCAACTGTGATGCCCCCAAAATAGGTATACATCACCCATTCTGAGTCGCCAAATACTTGGTACATAAATCAAATACAAGCTTCTTTTTATACAATACAACAAAAGCGTGGTGAGAGTTTTTACGAATATTGTCTTCTAGACAATATCCAAACTCAAATGGAGGCCTCATTACATTTATTATCACACTATTTCATAGAATAGTGAGGACTACTATAGCCACCATCTCGGACCATCACTCTATTCCCCGAGTAGTCCCGGCTACTTCTCATTTTTTGAAGAGAACAATGAAATCAAAAGGGTGAGCTCAACTAGCCCAATAAGAAATATTATGATAAGATAATGTAGAATAAATTATCGTTAGTCTTCAACAGTGTTAAACTAATAAGCAACAAGTTTAACTGCAGTGGAACAAGCAATCCATTAAAAGAGTCAAGTAGAGCATGATATCTAATATCTTCTGATTTAAAAAGTTTATCATCAATTTTATCGCTGAGACTCAGCTCAATAAATAATCCACATCACTGAATTATCCAAGCACTACGGGCCAAGGATATTCATTAGTATCACGTCCATGAATTATCCATGCACTACGGGCCAATGATATTCGTGTAATCACCAATAGTCATGATCATACCAACAACTGTCCCTCAATGCGCTATGGGCCAATGAAGACATTTACCACATTATTTGTAACATTACGGGTCATGATTATACCGAATAATCCCTGGTCATAATCATACCAATCAACAGTCCATCTATGCACTACGGGCAAAAGATGACTTTCATCATAATATAAGCATGAGGATGATGACAATGATATAAGAATTCAATTAAATGAAAGCAAATGATAACTTTTAAAGATTTTAAATTTAATTTATCCAGAATTCAATAGTGTCTAAATTTTCAACATGATACTGCTTTGTGGAGTAAAATTCATGAATAATATTGTATCAAAAATGATTTGGACAGAAAAGAAATCAATTTTTGTCATGAATAGTACTCCAAGTGAATAGTACCCCATGAATAGTACTTCGAGAATAGTACTTTGTAAATAATACCCCGTGAATAGTACTTTGTGAATAGTACTTCATGAATAGTACTTTGTGAATAGTACCGTATGTATGAATAGTGTCGTATTTATGAATAGTGCCCATGAATAGTACTCCGGCATGAAAAGCTTAAAATTTAGCAAGAATGTTTAGAAAAATATCCTTATGAAATAATACTAGATGAAGCACAAATTTCAAGGATATTCTACTAATTTTACAGAGTATAGAAGCAATATTTTAACAAAATGAGTGTAGAAGTAGGAATACGAAAGGAAATAATATTATTTACATACTACAGAGTACGGAAGAAAATATTATTTCATACGAGTATTGAACAAAAATAATATCCCTTACCTTAGTAGAAGGCTGGATACTGCAATAGTGAAGTAGCAGAATACTCTTCTTCTCTTTCTCCATAGATTCTCTCTCTATAATTGCTCTTGTGAGTCTTAGTGAATTGGTGAGAATGAAAGAAGAATGAGCTTCTATTTATAGGAAAACATAATTTTGATAATTGCACGATTAAGGGATGAAATATTACAATATAGTACCTTCATTTATACCTCTATTTTTAATTTAGTCCTTCAAGTATTATCAATCTTGCACCACCTCCCCTAATAGTACATGCATGTGAATCAATAGTTCCATACATGTGAACCAACAGTAATTTGCATGTGAGCTAGTAATAGCAATTAATTGCTTATTTATCCGATTAATTGTCCGTTTGGTCAATTTAACATTCAAAAATCAATTATTATCAAAATAAATGTCAATTTCCACTAACACTAATAATTCCAACACAATAGAAATATTTTTTTATCAATAATTTCATCTTTAATCAACACGAACTTATTCATCATTAATATTATAACTCATAATATTTAACAACCAGATCATTCCCAGGAAAGAAGGGGCTTTCCGATAAGGATTTCTCCCTACTGGCGTGCAATTAAGTGACCAAACCCCTTTCCCCGACAGAACATTCTAGACATCGTCAATAATGCAAATAATAATATGAATAACTTTGTCGTCTCAATTATTGATTTAATAATATAAAATATTATATAGATGATACTATGACAATAATTGAATTAATAATATGAGAGATATCATACAACAATTACTGTAGCAATAATTGAGTATAACTGAGTGACTTCTCACGTAAGCATCAATAATCAATACCGTGTGCTACTATACAAACACGCGTATTACTGTACTTTTACCACCGGGTATTTCAACAGTTTAACGGTAAAACTTTCGCCGTTATTTTTATAAAAAGATATTTTTGTCGTTTTCTAACTCCGACAATAATTCCGTTGTGGGGTCCACCAATAATTGTGCTGTTGTACGAATATTCTCTGTGAAAATGAATATTCCCCGACCAATTGAATATTTTATAACAACTTGCTTACTTTGAAAAATTTGTAAATATTACCCACAACTATTGTGACGCCCCCAAAATAGGTATACATCACCTATTACGAGTTAAGCAAATACATGATACGAAATACAAAAACAATCTTAAATATACAACAAGAGTGTGAGTTTTAATACAAATATTGTCTTCTAGACAATATCCACTATCGAAATAAGTCCTCATTACATTTATTATCACACTATTTTATAGAATAGTGAGGACTACTAAGACACCATCTCGAATGAGTCACTCCGCTTCCCAGACTAGTCCCGACTACGTTCTCATTTCACGAAGAAACGGTGAAAGAAAGGGTGAGCTCAACTAGCAAGTAAGAAATATTATGACTAAGATAATGCAGAATAAATTATTATTAGCCTTCAACAATGTTAAACTAATAAAATACAATAAACATCAAGTTTAACTGCAGCAGAACAAGCAATCCATTAAAAGAGTCAAGTAGAGAATAAAATCTACTATCTTTTATGATTTAAAAGGTTTTTCATCACTTTTTATCATTTGAGACTCGACAATAAATAATCCACATCATCAACGCACTCTACGACCAAGGATATTCATTAGGGTCACGACCACAAATTATCCATGCACTACGGCCGAGGATATTAGTGTATTCATCAATGGTCATGATCATGCCAATAACTGTCCATCAATGCACTACGGGCCAATGAGGACTTTTACCACATTATTTGTAACATTACGGTCATGATTACACCGAATAATCCCTGGTCATAATCATACTAAGTCCATCCATGCACTACAGGCCACATATGACTTTCAAAAAAAAAATATAAACATGAGGATGATGACAATGATATAAGAATTCAATAAAACAAGTTCAAGAATTAATTTATTCAGGAACTAATAAATCCAAATTGTCAACATGATACTTCTTTGTAGAGTAAAATTCAAGAATGCTCAGAAGAATATTTCCATGATAAGATACTGGATGAAACGCAAATATAAAGGATATTCCACTAATTTCATGGAGTATAGAAGTCAAAACTTTAACCAACTTAGTATAATAAAGAATGGAATAACAAAATAAATCACCATGCATGTGGTACTTCGCATAGACAGGTTATTCTAACAGAATAATAAATAACGGAACCAGTCGAAGCGAAATTACACACCGACGAGATGTTCCAATAAAATAATAAAGAATGGAATAACAATGAAATCACCATGCATGCGGTACTTTGCATAGGCGAGTTATTCCAACGTAATAATAAATAACGGAACTAGGTCAAAGAAATTACTTGCAAGCGGGATGTTCCAACGAGAATAATAAAAAACGGAACAGTCCCAAAGCGTAAAACGCCTGATGAGGATATTCCAATGAGAATAATAAAAAAGCGGAACCAGTCCGATGTAAAACACATGATGAGATATTCCAACGAAATAATAAAGAATGGAATAACGAGGAATTTCACCAAGTATAGGGTAGCTCATGCGTATCTGAGTTATTCCAACGAGAATAATAAAGAATGGAATAACGAAGTTCTCTTCATGAATACAAAAGAAATAATACCCTTACCTTAGAATAAAGTTTGGATTACGGAATAGAAATGTAGCGAGACTTCTCTTCTTCTTTCTCTCTATAATAAATGCTCTATAGCTTTGGTGAATTGGTGAGAAATGAAGGAAGAATGAGCTTCTATTTATAGAAAAATATATTTTCGATAATTGCGTTTTGGGGCTCAAAAAATTATAAGACAATACCTCCAACTTTTCTTTGATTTTTAATTTATTCCTGCAAGTATTATCAAACTTGCACCACCTCCCTAATAGTAAATAATGTGAATCAATAGTTCAATCATGTGAATCAATAGTTATAATCATGTGAAAATACTGAAATACGAGTATAGTACCTCCATCTATACCTCCTTTTAACTTAGTCATGCAAGTATTATCAATCTTGCACCAACTCCCCTAATAGTAAGTGAATGTGACTCAATAGTACACACATGTGAATAAATAGTTATATAAGCATGTGAATTAGTAGTAATTAATTGCTCATTTATCCGATAAATTACCCGATTTATCAATATAACCCCCAGACATCAATTATCATCAGAATAGATGTCAATTTCAACTAACACCAATAATCCCAACATAATGGAACTATCAAATTCATCTTTAATCAACACGAACTTATTCATTATTAATATCATAACTCACAATATTTAACAACCAGGTCGTTCCCAGAAAAGAGGGGGCTTTCCAATAAGGATTTCTCCCTATTGGCGCGTAATTAGGTGACCAAACCTCTCCTTGGCAGAACTTCTAGACATTGTAAATATTGCAATTTAATAATATGAATAACTTTGTCGTCTCAATTATTGATTTAATAATATATCATATAATGCGGATGATCTGTGATAATAATCGAATCAATAATATGAGAGATATGATCGATATAATTATCACTTAGCAATAATTAAGTATAACTGAGTGACTTCTCACGTAAGCATCAATAATCAATGCCGTGTGCTACTATGAAACCACGCGTATTCTTGTACTTTTACTACTACCGTAGTTCAACAATTATAATTGTAAAACTTCCGCCGTTATTTTCTTAAAAATATTTTTGTCGTTTTCTCCATCCGACAATAATTCTGTTATGGGTCCACCAATGATTGCGCCGTTGTACGAATATTCTCTGCTAAAACGAATATTCCCCGACCAATTGAATATAATATAACAACTTGCATACTTTGCAGAATTTATAAATACTACCCATAACTATAACATTATAACAAATTCATTCTATAATATTCAAAAATGATAATTATAGAAAAATCATCTTTATTCATAAAAGTTGAGGTTTTACAACCTCCCTTCTTATGAAATTTCGCCCTCAAATTAGGGTACATACCTGGTATGTCGAAGAGGTAAGGATACCTTGATTTCATTTCAGATTCTAACTCCCAGGTCATTTCCTCAACATAGTGGTTCCTCCATAAAACTTTGACTTGAGGTATCACCTTGGAGCGTAGAATATGTTTCTTCTTATCCAAGATTTGAATAAGAACCTCTTCATACGTTAAATCTTCCGCTATTTCGTCCGGTTCTAACTCAATAACGTGGTTCGGGTCTTTCACATATTTACGTAACATGGATATATGAAAAATGTTATGAACACGAGACATACTTGGCGGTAAAGCGAGTCTATAGGCTACAGTCCCTACTCGATCGAGGATTAAAAATGGGCCAATGAATCGAGGATTGAGGTTTCCTCTCTTTCCAAATCTCGTAACTCCTTTCCATGGAGCAACACATAACAACACATGATCTCCAACATCAAATTCCACGTCTTTTCGATGCAGATCAGCATAACTCTTTTATCGATCTTGTGAGGTTTTTATACGTTGCCGGATCGTTTGAATCTTTTCTGTAGTCATACGTACCAACTCTGGTCCCAACAATGTTGCTTCACCCACCTCATCCCAGCATACTAGAGAACGACACTTTCTTCCATACAACGCTTCGAATGGAGCCATGCCAATACTTGCTTGATAACTGTTGTTATAGGAAAACTCCACCAATGGTAAGAACTTGTCCCAACTTCCCTTGAAGTTAAGGACACAGAGTCTTAATAAATCTTCAAGAGTTTGAATAGTCCTCTCTGATTGTCCGTCCGTCTGAGGATGATATGCCAAACTAAATCGTAAATCCGTGCCCATAGCTTTTTGCAAACTAACCCAAAATCGTGAATTGAATCTTGGGTCTCGATCAGAAACTATGGATACTGGCATACTATGCAATCTTACAACCTCGTTTATGTACATACGAGCAAGAAGTTCAAGTGTATAAGTTTCTCGTATAGGTAAGAAATGAGCAGACTTGGTCAATCTATCAACAATGACCTAAATTGCATCTATGCCTTGAGAAACCTTGGGAAGACCAGTAACAAAATCCATGGTAATGTGCTCCCACTTCCATTCTGGAATTTCAAGTGGTTGCAATGGACCTTTTGGTACTTGATGCTTTGCCTTGACTCGTTGACAAGTTAAACACCTTGGGATAAACATCGCTATCTCCCTCTTCATATTGCCCCACCAACATGTATGTCGAAGATCATGATACATTTTGGTACTCCCAGGATGGATTGCAAACGGTGTGTTGTGCGCCTCCATCATGATTTTAAACTTTAAATTAGGGTTGTTAGGAACACAAAGTCTGGAGTTGACTCGAAGTATTCCTTCTTCATCTATTCTTGCTTCCGGCATAACACCTTCTTGCACTTTCTTCCTCATACGCATCAGCTCTAGGTCTGTAATTTGAGCAGCTTTAACTTTATCGATTAAAGTCGGTTCTACTCGTATATTTGCCATCATCACATGGGTCCATGGAGTCTTTATCTCTATCGCCATCCTTTGCAAGTCATACAAAATGGGCCTTTGCATTGACAATATCGCACTTCAAATGCCGCGTATGATCTTCTCTACTCAATGTGTCGGCTACCACGTTAAGCTTTTCGGGGATGGTATTGGATGGTATGATCATAATATTTCAACATTCAAGCCAACGTCATTGTCGCATGTTGAGTTCCTTTTGAGTGAAGAAATATTTGAGGCTTTTATGATCCGTAAAGATCTCCACTTTCTCCCCATATAAATAATGCCTCCAAATCTTTAGTGCAAAAACGACTGCTGCCAACTCTAGATCATGAGTAGGATAATTTCTCTCATATTCTTTGAGTTGTCGTGAGGCATAGGCTATGACTTTCCCATGTTACATGAGAACACAACCTAACCTTTTGCCCGAAGCATCACTGTAGATGGAAAATCCCTCCGAGCCAGATGGTATTGTCAGAATAGGTGATGAAATGAGTCTCCTCTTGAGTTCTTAAAAACTCTTCTCTAATTCCTCACTCCAACCGAATTTTGTATCTTTTTGAGTCAGTTGAGTTAATGGAATAGCGATTCGAGAAAACCCTTCTACGAATCTTCGATAATAATCAGCTAAGTCGAGAAAGCTACGTACTTCGGCCACTGATTTGGGTTGCTCCCAGCTTTGAATTGCTTCAATCTTTGCTGGGTCAACAGATATTCTGTGATTTGATATCACGTGCCCAAGGAATGATACTTCCTCAAGCCAGAACTCACATTTCTTTAACTTGGCATATAGCTTATTTTCATGAAGCTTTTGGAGTATCAGCCTCAAGTGTTGCTCATGATCTTCACGACTTTTGGAGTATATGAAGATGTCATCAATAAAGACGACTACAAAATAATCCAAATATTCCTTGAATACTCGGTTCATCACATCCATGAAGGTAGCAGGAGCATTAGTTAATCCAAAAGACATGACTAGGAATTCGTAATGCCCGTCTTAGAGTTACGGCGAAGCGCTTTGGAATGTCATCGATTTTAATCATTAACTGATGATATCCGGAACGAAGATCAATCTTTGAAAAGAATTTGGCGCCTTGCAACTGGTCAAATAGGTCATCAATACGTGGCAATGGGTACCTATTTTTGATGGTGACATGATTCAACTCCCGATAATCAATACAAAGTCGCATACTCCCATCTTTCTTCTTCACAAATAGAACAGGAGCACCCCAAGGAGAAGTACTAGGAAGAATGAAACCGATGTCTAATAATTCCTGCAAATGGGTCTTTAACTCTTGAAGTTCAATAAGAGCCATTCGGTATAGGGCTTTGGAAATAGGTTTTATACTGGGTTCAAGGTCGATACAAAATTCAATTTCACGCTCTGGGGGTAGGCCAGGAAGTTCTTCAGGGAATACGTTAGGAAATTCATTAACAATAGAAATATCATTCAAAACTGACGTATTTTTATTTAGATTCGTGACATGAGCTAAGAAAGCTTGACATCCATTTTTCAATAAACGAATAGCTTTATGGCTTGAGATGATAGTGATTGATTTTAATGGTTTGGTTGCTTAAATTCGCATAATAGGTTGGTTAGAAATATGAAAGCTAACAATCTTACGAAAATAATCAATTTTTGCATGATGAGTAGTTAACCAATCAATCCCTAGAATTACGTCAAATGCAAGTATTTTCAATGAAATAAGATCGACAAGTAATGTGAGGGTACCGATTTGAACTAAACAAGACTTATAAACAGTGAATGTAATGAAGGTTTCTCCCAATGGAGTTTCAACAGATAAGTCAAAGTCCAATTTCTCTGGAGTCAAATTTAAATGTTGAGCGCAAGTAGGAGAAATAAAAGATTGGGTAGAATCGGTATCAAATAAGGTATATACTTCGCTAGAGTTTATGATAAGCTTACCTGTGATGACTTTGTTCGAGTTCCTTGCTTTCTGGGAGGTCACGACAAACACTCTCCCTTGAACTACCAGTTTTGTCTTGTCTGGGATGGCCTTTGATGCCTCCATCCCAGCTGGACTTGTCTTCGGTGCACGACAAAATCGGGCCAGGTGACCTTTTCTTCCACAATTGTAACATGCTTTGGAGGGACATCGCGCAATTTGGACTGATGTGTCCCTCCCCTCCACATTTGAAGCATATGATAGGTGGTCGTTCTCCTTCCTTAACGACAGGTGCTGATGCTGACGTCTTTCCATCATTGTTGAATCTCCTCTTCTTAAAATGTCCATTCTTATTATTTTGGCCATGATTACCACCGAAATGGTTACCATTTCTGGCATGTTGATTCCCTCCACGCTTATTGTCACCGCTTCGATGACTGTTTTTATTGGTATTATCATTTTACTGGCTGCTCTCTTTTGGTTGGGTTGACTCATTATCACGCTCCAATAACTGAGCCCTATTAACAACATCTGGATACAAACACAGTTTATGAGAGATAAGATATTGACGTATCTCGGGTTTCAAACCTCTTAGAAATATTCGTGTCATTCTCTCCTCATTATCAACCAAATGGGACGCAAACCGGACATGACTTCGGCAAACTTGGCTTCGTCTTTGCGACACGGTCATGTTGTTTTGTTCCGGTTTAATGAACTCTACCTCTTTCATGTGACGAATACTTTCGTGAAAGTACTTGTCGTTGAACAGATTCTTGAACTTCTCCCAAGACATCTTCATCATGGCGGAGTTGAGTACGCTTTATAGATTCCCACTAGTAATGCCCTCCCTCACGCATAACATGAAGGTGGCAAAGGAACTTTTTGCTCTCGAGCATCCCAAGACATCAAATATCTTGTTAATGCTTTTTATCCATGTCTCCGCCTTAAGTGGCTTTGGCTCTCCAAAAAACTCCGATGGTCCCAGCTCCTTGAACTGTTTGGCGGTGACCGTCTGAGAGTTTCCAGTGTTTCCACCTGCATTTTGGACAGGAGCCGCTCTCGCCTGATGTTGCATGAATTTCATGAAGCCTCGGAACATTCCATCGTTCATTATTTGGTTAGTGTTGTTGTTTGCATGAGGATTGTCGCCTTCCTGATGCACATTGTCCTGGTTATTGATCTGTGGAGACTCAATGGTCTCCTGTGCTCCATTGATGTTCTCAACATTCTCGGATGCCATTTTCAAACATTGTCACAAAACAAGGGTTAATTAACATATCACATATTATCCATATACTCTGACCGACCAATTAAATACCAAATAAACTTAGGTAGGTCATACTAGCAAAGGAATTCCCCGTCTCTCCCCTCCTAGTTCTTGTCTCACATCTTAGCTGGGATCATATCCTAAGCTTTGATACCAATCATGGCGCCCCCAAAATAGGTATACATCACCTATTCCGAGTCGCCAAATACATGGTACATAATACAAAAACAATCTTAAATATAAAACAAGAGCTGTGAGTTTTAATACAAATATTGTCTTCTAAACAATATCCACTCTTAGAATAAGTCCTCATTACATTTATTATCACACTATTTTATAGAATAGTGAGGACTACTAAGACACCATCTCGGATCACACTCCGCTCCCCGACTAGTCCATTTCGTTCTTATTTCCTCAAGAGAACGTGAAAGAAAGGGTGAGCTCAACTAGCCCAAAGAAGAAATATTATGACTAAGATAATGCGAATAAATTATCATTAGCCTTCAACAATAAAACCGATAAAATACAATAGACATCAAGTTTAAGCAGTAAGCGAACAAGCAATCCATTAAAAGAGTCAAATAGAGAATAAAATCTACTATCTTTTATGATTTAAAAGGTTTTCATCACTTTTTATTCTTTGAGACTCACTTTTAATAAATAATCCATATCATCCACGCACTACTGACCAAGGATATTCATTAGGGTCACGACCATAAATTATCCATGCACTCACGGGCCAAGGATATTCGTGTATTCATCAATGGTCATGATCATGCCAACAAGCATCCATCAATGCACTATAGGCCAATGAGGACTTTTACCACATCATTTGTAACATTACGGTCATGATTACAATCAATAATCCTCGTCATATAATCATACCAAGTCCATCCATGCACTACAGGCCACAGATGACTTTCAAAAAAAAAAATATAAACATGAGAATGATGACAATGATATAAGAATTCAATAAAACAAGTTCAAGAATTAATTTATTCAGGAACTAATAAATCCAAATTGTCAATATGATACTTCTTTGTAGAGTAAAATTCAAGAATGCTCAGAAGAATGTTTCCATGAAAAGATACTGAATTAAGTGCAAATATCAAGGATATTCCACTAATTTCATGGAGTATAGAAGTCAAAGCTTTAACCAACTGAGTATAATAAAGAATGGAATAACAAAAGAAATCACCATGCATGCGGTACTTCGCATAGACAAGTTATTCCAATAGAATAATAAATAACGGAACGGTCGGTCAAATTAAATTGCAAGCCGATGGATGTTCCAATGAATAATAAAGAATGGAATAACAACAGAAACACCATGCATGCGGTACTTTTCATAGACAGGTTATTCTAACAGAATAATAAATAACGGAACCGTGTCAAAGTAAATTACTTGCCGACGGGATGTTCCAAATGAATAATAAAGGCGTAACTTATCTAGCGTAAAATGCATGGACATGATATTCTAACATAATATTAAAGATTTTAAACCCGAGTCCCGTAAAAACGCATGAGCGAGGGATATTCTAATAGAATAATAAAGAATGGAATAACAGAAGAAATTCACCAAATATAGGGTAGCAGCGTGATCAAAGTTATTCAACGTAATAATAAAGAATGGAATAACAGAAGTTCTCTTCATGAATACAAAAAAATAATACCCCTTACCTTAGAATAAAGCTGGATACTGGAATAGAAATGTAGCAGACTTCTCTTCTTCTTTTCCCTATAATTTCTCTTTATAATAAATACTCTATAGCTTTGGTGAATTGGTGAGAAATGAAGGAAGAATGAGCTTCTATTTATAGAAAAATATAATTTTGATAATTGCACGTTTTGGGGCTCGAAAAATTATAGTACAATACCTCAAACTTTTCTTTCATTTTTAATTTAGTCCTGCAAGTATTATCAAACTAGCACCACCTCCCCTAATAGTAAATAATGTGAATCAATAGTTCAATCATGTGAATCAATAGTTATAATCATGTGAAAATACGAAATACAGTATAGTACCTCCCTCTATACCTCCCTTTTTAACTTAGTCATGCAAGTATTATCAATCTTGCACCAACTCCCCTAATAGTAAGTGAATGTGACTCAATAGTACACACATGTGAATAAATAGTTATATAAGCATGTGAATTAGTAGCAATTAATTGCTCATTTATCCGATAAATTACCCGATTTATCAATATAACCCCCAGACATCAATTATCATCGGAATAGATGTCGATTTCAACTAACACCAATAATCCCAACATAATGAAACTATCAAATTCATCTTTAATCAACATGAACTTATTCATTATTAATATCATAACTCACAATATTTAACAACCAAGTCGTTTCCAGAAAAGAGGGGGCTTTCCAATAAGGATTTCTCCCTATTAGCGCGCAATTAGGTGACCAAACCTCTCCTTGGCAGAACTTCTAGATATTGTAAATATTGCAATTTAATAATATGAATAACTTTGTCGTCTCAATTATTGATTTAATAATATATCATATAATGCAGATGATACTGTGATAATAATCGAATCAATAATATGAGAGATATGATGCAATAATTCTTCATAGCAATAATTTAATATAAGCGGTGACTTCTCACGTAAGCATCAATAATCAATACAATGTGCTACTATGCAACCACGCCAGATTCTCGTATTTTTACTACCGAAAGCGGTTCAACAAAGATTAATGGTAAAACTTCCACCGTTATTTTCATAAAAATATTTTTTGTCATTTTCTCCATCCGACAATAATAATTTGCTAGGGGGTCCACCAATGATTGCTATGGTTATGCGATTATTATTCCCTGCTAAAATGAATATTCCCCGATCAATCGAATATAATATAACTTGCATACTTTTCAGAATTTATGAATACTACCCACAACTATAACATTATAACAAATTCATTCCATAATATTCAAAAATGATAATTATAGAAAAATCATCTTTATTCATAAAAGTTGGGGTCTTACAACTATAACATTATATCAAATCCCACCATAATATTCAAAAATATATTTCGAGAAAAATTAATCTTTATTCATAAAAGTTGGGGTCTTACAGTCATTATATTGCATACGGTGAGACGTGATGAATGTATGTTGTGTGATTCCTCCACCAAAAGGCAAACCCGTCGGTGGCTGATTACTGGACTCAAGAGGAGCATAATCCTGCGAGGCTCAGGAAAGGCGCCACTCAGATCCGCTCTAATTGAAAGATCGGATTAACTTCCCATCTATTAGATTGCGATGATCTAGGAACCTTAATGCCGAAAAGCACGTGAGAGTAACCTAAGATAGGTCAGCCTCTGATAAACCAAAAGCGAAGGGAAGTCTCTTCATGCCTTTCCCTTTCAATTCCATGTCAAATATTAAATGTCAATTCCTGTCAAGTATTAAAATTCTATGTCAAATATCAAATCCTGTCATGCTATCTTGTCATCAAAACAACTAACCTTTGTTTGGCAGGAAAACATTAAAAAACCCTTAAAAACTGACACGTTGCATAGCATGCATATTGTTAGTGTTTTTCAGAACTAAAATACATACTCTTTTTGTAGGCAAGACTGGTCCTACCACCAGATCAAAGTTTAAAAAGGCAAAAAGCCTATTTTCAGACATGGCTACAAATGCCCCACCTGAATCTATCCCTATATCTTGAGAAGAGTTCGAGGGACTCATAAATCAGATAGGAGAGTTGGCTATCCCACTGAAAGAACAGAGCAAAAATACTCAAGATCAACAGATACCCACTTAACCAGAGTCTTCTATACAAAGAGGCAGTCAGGGTACTGACAGAAAGGTGGAAATACATATACCTGAATTTCAATCCAATGAAAAAACCAACAAAATCCCAGAAATCATCCATCTCATAGATGACCAAGAAATAGGGGACATTAGAAAGAAAGTCCAACAAATGGAAGAAACTATCCGGTCAATCAAAGGGGACTGGAACATATGGGAGTGTTAATTACTCAGATCTTTGCATCTTTCCAGGGGTTCGTTATCCAGATAAATTCCAAGTTCTATATTTTGAAAAGGACAATGGGTTAGGAGATCCGTATACCCATTTGAAAGTATATATTGGAGAACTCAGATCCTATACAGAGGATAAAAAGCTAAAAAATGTAGCTATTCCAGAAAAGTCTAACTGGAGAAGCCATAGCATGGTACGCTCGACTTGACAATGCCAAAATCCACAGTTGGGAAAAGTTGGCTCATGCCTTCCTAAATCAATATAGTTTCCAATCACAAATTGCGCTGGATCGGTATCAGGTTACTAATGTCAAGAAGCAGAATAATGAGTTATTCCGTGAGTATGCACAATGATGGAGGCGAATAGCAGCTCAAGTAAACCCGCCTATGAGCGAAAATGAGATGGTGATGACTTTCACAGACATCCAAGAGGCACCTTATTATGAGAGGATCCTAGCAGGAATAGGCAAGTCATTCTCAGAGATGATCAAACATGGTGAAATGGAAGAGATGGGCCTGAAAACGGGCAAGATTAAAGACCTCATGACCTTGGAAGCAGTCGCCGAGCATATACAGTTTGGAAACTATGCGAGCACTCCCAAGAGGGTACCCAAGAAAGGCGATGAAAATGTATCCCTCATTTTATAAGGGCAAACTAGAAGACCCAACCATAGTCCCCTCATTTGGAAGAAGGAAGGCAATCTGTCATTAGAACAACATGCCGCATTCAACCAATGCCAAGACAGAAAGAGGAAATTTGAAAGAACGGAAAATCGGATGTTCACTCCACTAGGCGATTCCCTTGAAAACATATTGGAATTATTAATTAACTAGAAGAAAATTACTGAATTGGCTCCACCTCTTGCTTTAAAAAGTAAAAGATACAATCCCAGCCAGAGATGTTCTTACCATTCAGGGTTTCTGGGATAAAATCAAAAATCTGATCGAAAGTGGCGATCTTGTGGTCCAACGACCTGACTAGCCAAATGTTAGCACCAACCTTCTACTGCAACATGAGACGGAGGGAAAATATAATCGGGTCGGGAAACGCTAAAATACATCCAAATCGTAAGTACGTGCGAAGGATGGAGGAATAATCCCAAAGGAGCAGAACAAATGTCATAGAGTGGGAAAATTCAGAGGAATGTATGACGGTAAATTAAAAATTGGAGACGATCCAGCAACAAGTAACTCTGGTGGCTAATATGATAGTGCGCCAACATCAGGTTATAAGGAAGATTTTCACTAAACTATTAGAAAGCCAAGAGAAAAAAGAGGTTAGCCAGAATGTAAACCTATCTCCCTCTAAAATAATCCAGGTGACTGAAGAAGATCAAAGTAGGCTAAACAGATAAGAAAATTGGAATGATAAAATTACTAGAAGATTTTGCTAGTGGAAAAATCGCCCAAAGGAATGCAAATTCCTAAAGTGGAAATGTCAAACAACATTCCAAACACTGGCCCCTGAAATCCCATGACACTGAGAGTCGGGGAGAGTAGGCGGAGAAGGGTATTCACACATTTGGGAGACTCGTTGGAAAATGTGTTAGCATTATTGGTTGCGTAGAAAAAGATGGCTGAGCTTTCTCCATCTACTAATCCCAAAGGAAGATACTGATCTCAACAAGAGGTATGCTTATCATTCCGGAGCATCGGGATATGCGATCGAGAAATGTTGGCATCTGTAACACTAAATATATAATCTCATTAAAAATGGAGAACTGGAGATAGAAATCCCCATGACCAAAAAGGCGAAAGAGAAATAAAAAGATTAAGATTTTCACTTGAGACCGACATTTCAAAGGAAATGATGGCTATGAGCACCAATCCTGGCGGAACACAGGGTGAACCCATCATATTGAGGGGAGTGACAAAGGAAACAAGACAGTCCCCAAAGGAGATTCCTCTGCAGCTGTCAAACATTTTGTTGCTAAAAGTTAGCAACCACATTCCTTATTTTACCCTCCTGGATGATGAGGAGGAAATATTGATCCTTCCTAGTGTAGAAAAAGCCAAAAAATGAAAGTTCTTTGGGAGAAATACAACAACAGTTTGAGAGAAATTTCATAGTTAAATCCTCTTAAGCCCATAAAAAGATGTAGGAACAAATGAAGAAAAAGGTGGTGAAATTATCGGGGAAGCCAACCCATCAAGGAATCAAGAGTTCATCCCTTTTTGCGATGGGTCCAGTTTGAGCATCCTTGAGGGATGTGCTGAATCAGGTGGCAATCAAGTTATGGCAATGATTGAAGATATTCATGACCAGGAGGTAACTTCTATCGCGGGCCATAAAGGCAACTGATGAGTAGTGTGACGCCCCCAAAACAGGTATACATCACCCATCTTGAGTCGCCAAATACATGGTACAAAATACAAATAAAAACTTAATTAAACAACTGTCGTGTAAAATACGACAAAACATATGCTATGAGTTTTAATACAAATATTGTCATCTAGACAATATCCACACTCAATGGAGTCCTCATTACATTTATTATCACACTATTTAATGTAATAGTGAGGACTACTAATGCTATCATCTGAGACCAGTCCACCCGCTTCCCAGACTGTCCCCCGGCTATATTCTCATTTCACGAAGAGAAAAAGGTGAAAGAAAGGGTGAGCTCAACTAGCTCGATAAGAAATATTATGACTAAGATAATGCAGAATAAATTATCATTAGTCTTCAACAATGTTAAACTGATAAAATACAATAGACATCAAGCTTAACTGCAGCGGAATAAGCAATCCAATAGAAGAGTCAAGTAGAGTATGATATCTAGTATCTTCTATGATTTAAAATGTTTTCATCAAATTTTTTTTTTTATCGCTGAGACTCAGCTTAATAAATAAACCACATCATCGAATCATCCCTGCACTACGGTCCAAGGATATTCATTAAATCATCAATGGTCATGACTATCTTAAAAAAATCCACGATTATAATCATACCAAAATCGTCCATCAATGCACTACTGAAGGCCAATGAGGACTTTTACCACATCATTACGTTATATTACGGTCATGATTATACTGAATAATCTCTGGTCATAATCATACCAAGTCCATATATGCACGTAATCCAAAGATGACTTTCATCACAATATAATCATGAGGATGATGACAATGATATAAGCAATAATCAAACGAAATCAAGGATAAATATTAAAGACTTTAAATTTATCCAAATATTATCAATCACTTAATAAACTCATAATCTAATATTATTAATATTATAATAATATTTTAATCACTTCTTAAACTTATAAACAATTTATTTCAATTGTTTACGATTTACCAAATAATGCATTTTAATCATTCAAAATGCCATACTCATAAGATTTTATCACCAATGATCAAATCCCTCATCAAAAACTCAAGATATACCCTATATAGGATTCCCAAGCCATAAAATCCTATTTTTCAATTTTTTACTTCACATAACATATTTAATTCATTTATTCATAACTAGTTCATTTTCATGAAAAATACCAAATCAGTCCCAAAATATTTCTTTTACGGGATTTAACGAAATATAGTCCCATATTGAACATATAATTTTCTCGAATTTTTAAAATTCATTTACTATTTTCATATGGCCAAAATTGCTTAATATTTAGACATTTATCATAAATTGTACTTTTCTCCAAAAATTCCAAAATTTACAGGGTATACTCCTGTTATATATGTACTCCCAATAAAAATTTTACCAATTTTGGAGTTAACCACAAGGAGTTATAAGGGTTTACTTTTAAAATAGTCTTTTTCCATAAAATCCATAACACTTAATCTATACATCCAAAAAGCGCCATCTTTGGACACAATATAGAAAACTCATCAAATTATCATTTCAAAATTTTCCAAAATTTTTGAGGGTCAGAAAAATTACGAAACTGCAAATGGATTTTTCACCCGCCATGCGGTAATCCACGTAGACAGATCATTTCTACAATTTAATAAGGAATGAATACAATGGATCATTCTCCATGCAAGAGGTAATCCACATAGACAGGTTATTCCAACAGAATAATAAAGAATGGAATAACATAAGAATTCACCATGCATACGATAGACCGCACAGACAGGTTATTCCCAACTGAATAATAAAGAATGGAACCAGGTCATGCGTAATCCGCATGCATGTGATATTCCAACGTAATAATAAAGAATGGAATAACAACGAATTCACCGGGCATCACGATAGACCGCATGCACGAAGTTATTCCAAATGAGAATAATAAAGAATGGAACCAGGTCATGCGTAATCCGCACAAACAGGATATTCCAACAGAATAATAAAGAACGAAACCAGGTCATGCGTAATCCGCACAAACATGATATTCCAACAGAATAATAAAGAATGGAATAATAGAAGAATTTCACCATGTATGCAGTACTTCGCATAGACAGATTATTCCAACATAATAATAAGGAATGGAGTAACAATAGCTCTCTTCATGAATACGAAAGAAATAATACCCCTTACCTTAGAAAGAAACTGGATACTGGAGTAGAGAGGTAGCAGACTTCTCTTCTTCTTTCTCTCTATAATTTCTCTCTATAATAATTGCTCTATAGCTTTAGTGAATTGATGAGAAATGAAGGAAGAATGAATTTCTAATTATAGGAAAATATAGTTTCGATAATTACACGTTTTGGGCCTCGAAATATTACAGTACAATACCTTCAACTTTTCTTTCATTTTTAATTTAGTCCTGCAAGTATTATCAAACTTGCACCACCTCCCCTAATAGTAAATAATGTGAATCAATAGTTCAATCATGTGAATCAATAGTTATAATCATGTGAAAATACGAATTGTAGTATAGTACCTCCATCTATACCTCCATTTTTAACTTAGTCATGCAAGTATTATCAATCTTGCACCAACTCCCCTAATAGTAAATAAATGTGAATCAATAGTACACACATGTGAACAAATAGTTATAATCATGTGAATTAATAGCAATTAATTGCTCATTTATTCGATTAATTACCCGATTGGTTAATATAACCTCCAGACATCAATTATTATCGAATAAATATCGATTTTCACTAACACTAATAATTCCAACACAATGGAAATATTTTTCTCAAAAAAATTATTTTTGAAATTTTGATGTTTGACTTTTTTCGAAAAAGTCATCTGTTGACTTATTTGACCAAAAAGTCAACCCCAACAAATTTTGTGATTATAGTCTATTTCTACTAATTTCATCGTTCTAGACTCAAATATCACATCCGCGTCTCCAAATTCAACTCCGAACTCAACTTCAATTTTTAATAACATTCATCATTAATATTATAACTCACAATATTTAACAACCAAGTCGCTCCCAGGAAAGAGGGGGCTTTCCAATAAGGATTTCTCCTTATTGGCGTGCAATTAGGTGACCAAACCTCTCCTTGAAAGAACTTCTAGACATTGTAAATATTGTAATTTAATAATATGAATAACTTTATCGTCTCAATTATTGATTTAATAATATATCATATTATGCAGATGATACTGTGACAATAATCAAATCAATAACATGAGAAATATGATGCATCAATTACTGTAGCAATAATTGAGTATAACTGAATGACTTCTTATGTAAGCATCAATAATCAATACCGTGTGCTACTATGCAACCACGCGTATCACTGTACTTTTACTACCGGGTAGTTCAACAGTTTTTAACGGTAACACTTTCGCCGTTATTTTTATAAAAGGATAATTCTGTCGTTTTCTTACTACGACAATACTTTTGTTGTGGGGTCCACCAATGATTGTGCCGTCGTACGGATATTCTCCGATTAAAAGAATATTCCCCGACAAAAAGAATATTCCCCGACCAAACGAATATTTTATAACAACTTGCATACTTTGCAAAAAATTTCACATATCACCCTTAACTTTAACCCTTTATCAATTTAACCATTTACAAAATAAAATAATAATTATAAGAAAATTGAATACTTTCATTTCACAAAATTCGGGGTCTTACAATCTCCCCTCCTTATGAAATTTTGCCCTTGAAATTTACGTACGTACCTGGTATGATGAGGATACCTTGACTTCATTTTAGATTCTAACTCTTGAGGTATAACCTTTGAGTGTTGAATATGATCCTTCTTATCCAAGATTTTAACACGTATCTCCTCATACGTTAAATCTTCTGCTATCTCGTCTAGTTCTAATTTAATAACGTGGTTCGGGTCATCCACATATTTACGTAACATCGATACGTAAAAAAACATTATGAACACGTGACATACTTGGCGATAAAATGAGTCTATAGGCCACAGTTCCTACTCGATCGAGGATTTCAAATAGACTAATAAAATCAAGGGTTGAGATTTCCTCCATTCATCGACTCTTGCTTTTAGAATAACGCCTTCTTAAACCTTCTTCTTCATATTCATCAGCTTCAGGTGTGTAGTTTGAGTGGCTTTAACTTTATCGATTAAAGTCGATTCTACTCGTATATTCGTTATCTTCATGTGGGTCCCTGGAGTCTTTAACTCTATCTTCATCATTTGTAAGTTATATGAAATGGGTCTTTGTGTTAACAATGTCGCACTCATAAACGCATACGATCTTCTACTCAATGAATCAGCTACCACGTTCGCTTTTTCCACGATAATATTGAATAGTATGGTTGTAATCTTCAACAGCTTGAGCCAACGTCTTTGGCGCATGTTACGTTCATTTTAGTTGAAGAAATATTTGAGGGTTTTAGAAATGGGTTTTGTACTGGGGTCAATACAAAATTCAATTTCACGCTCTAGGGTTAGGCTAAGAAGTCTTCAAGAATACGCCAGGAAATTTATTAACAATAGAAATATCATTTAAAACTGTGATCCTCATCCAAGACTTGGATAACACGTCACATTGATACCTATGAACTTGCCATCATCATTCACACCGTCGCCTATGGAAAGTCTGGCTTCGGTGCATCCCAAGACTTGGAAGTCACCAGTGAAAGGCTCGGGGCTCTTTACTTATGGCTTGATATGACAGTGATTGACTTTAGTGGTTTGGTTGCTTGAATTCACAGAACAGGTTGGTTAGGAATATAAAAGCTAACAACCTTACGAAAAGGATGATGAGTAGTTAACCAATCGATTCCTAAAATCGCATCAAAGGAAAGTATTTTCAAAGAGATAAGATCGACAGGTAACGTGATTGTGCCCACTTGGATCAAACAAGATTTATAAATAGTAGATATGATAAAAGTTTCTCCTAACGGAGTCTTCACAGATAAGTCAAAGTCTAATTTCTCCGGAGTCAAATTTAAACGTTGAGAGCAAGTAAGAGAGATAAAATAATGGGTAGAATCTGTATCTAATAAGGTATAGACTTAGTAAGAATTTATAATTAACTAACCCGTGATAACTTCATTTGGGTTCCTCACTTGTTGGGAAGTCATGACAACCACTCTCCTTTGAACTACCCGGCTTTGACTTGTCTGGGGTAGCATTTGGTGTCATCACTACCATTAAAATTGACTTTTCTATAGGGCATATTCCACCCTCAACTGCTTCATCGTACTCCTGTTTCATAATCTGAATCATTAATCTTCGATCCATATCAAATTGGGGTTGGCAGCAATGTACCGAACAATTCAAAACTCGATGTTTAGTTCTCTCAATTGCTGTCCAAAAAGAGAAATACATATCATCTATTTTAGCCTTCTTAGATCGGACATCTCTTTCCACAATATCAACGCGTCGTGCGGCTTTTACCCATGCATCACTCATTCTCACTCGTTCAGTTGTTTCTTCTTTTCATTTTCGATTCGACTTTATCATCTTATACTCTGCCAAAGAGTGCTTCTGTTCAAGCATCACATATCGGGTAACACAAGCTTGAATTGTTGCATCCTTTTGTTTCACGACAGTCTGCCGTTCTTAAGCCTGCTCTTCAAACTCATGAACACAATTTTGTAATTCTAAATTTTGATCATAAAATTCTTCTAATAAATTCTCCTCAGGTTCCTCTTCTTCCTCGTCTTCCTCACTCTCAAATTTTACCTCCTCTCTACTATCTCTAAAACTATTAATTCTTCACTCACCACATGGATATCTCTAATTCCTTCTTCGTCTGACATCATATTATTCTGGTTGGTGATTAGAGGTGTCTCCACGATCTCATTCACTCAATTGTTAACATTTTCAGCTGCCATTTTCCAATACTTCCACAAAACAAGGGTTAATTAATATATCACATATTATCCCTATACTCTGACCGACCAATTAAATACCAAATAAACTTAGGTAGGTCATACTAGCGAAGAAATTCCCCGTCTCTCCTATCCTAATTCTTGTCTCACATCTCAGCCAGGGATCATATCCCTAAGCTTTGATACCAACTGTGACTCCCCCAAAATAGGTATACATCACCCATCTTGAGTCGCCAAATACAAGGTACAAAATATAAATAAAAACTTAATTACACAACTATCGTGTAAAATACGACAAAACATATGCTATGAGTTTTAATACAAATATTGTCATCTAGACAATATCCACACTCAATGGAGTCCTCATTACATTTATTATCACACTATTTAACAGAATATTGAGGACTACTAATGCTATCATCTGGACCATCACTCCGTTCCCCGACTCATCCCAACTATATTCTCATTTCCTGAAGAGAACAGTGAAAGAAAGGGTGAGCTCAACTAGCCCAGTAAGAAATATTATGACTAAGATAATGCAGAAAAAATTATTATTAGTCTTCAACAATGTTAAACTGATAAAATACAATAGACATCACGCTTAACTGCAGCGGAATAAGCAATCTATTAGAAGAGTCAAGTAGAGCATGATATCTAATATCTTCTATGATTTAAAATGTTTTCCTCAATTTTTTTTTATCACTGAGACTCAGCTTAATAAATAAACCACATCATCGAATCATCCCTACACTACGGGCCAAGGATATTCATTAAATCATCAATGGTCATGACTATACCGAATAATCCCTAGTCATAATCATACCAAAAAGCATCCATCAATGCATTCTGCAACCCCGATGAGGACTTTTACCACATCATTCGTTACATTATGGTCATGATTATACCGAATAATCCTCGTTTATAATCATACCAAGTCCATCTATGCACGTAAGCCAAAGATGACTTTCATCACAATATAAGCATGAGGATGATGACAATGATATAAGCAATAATCAAGCGAAATCAAATCAAAGCGAAATCAAGGATAAATATTAAAGACTTTAAATTTATCCAAATATTATCAATCACTTAATAAACTCATAATCTAATATTATTAATATTATAATAATATTTTAATCACTTCTTAAACTTATAAACAATTTATTTCAATTGTTTACACTTTACCAAATAATGTATTTTAATCATTCAAAAATCCCATACTCATAAGATTTTATCACCAATGATCAAATCCCTCATCAAAAATCTGCATATACCCTATATAAGATTCCCAAGCCATAAAATCCTATTTTCCAATTTTTTTACTTCACATAACATATTTAATTCATTTATTCATAACTAGTTCATTTTCATGAAAAATACCAAATCAGTCCCAAAAATATTTCTTTTCTGGGATTTAACAGAATATAGTCCCATATTGAACATATAATTTTCTCGGAATTTTTAAAATTCATTTACTATTTTTCATATGGCCAAAATTGCCGAATATTTAGACATTTATCATAAATTGTACTTTTCTCCAAAAATTCCAAAATTTACAGGGTATACTCCTGTTATATATGTACTCCCAATAAAAATTTTACCAATTTTGGAGTTAACCACAAGGAGTTATAAGGGTTTACTTTTAAAATAGTCTTTTTCCATAAAATCCATAACTCTTAATCTATACATCCAAAAAGCGCCATCTTTGGACACAATATAGAAAACTCATCAAATTATCATTTCAAATTTTTCCAAAATTTTTTGAGGGTCGAAAAAAATTACGAAAGCGCAAATGGATTTTTCACCGCCATGCACGGTAATCCACGTGAGCAGATCATTTCTACAATTTAATAAGGAATGAATACAATGGATCATTCTCCATGCAAGAGGTAATCCACATGAGGCGAGTTATTCCAACGAAATAATAAAGAATGGAATAACATAAGAATTCACCATGCATACGATAGACCTTACAGACGGAGTTATTCCCAATTGAATAATAAAGAATGGAACCGGTCATGCGTAATCCGCCTGATGCATGGATATTCCAACGAATAATAAAGAATGGAATAACAACGAATTCACGGGCATGCGATAGGCCCATGACGAGGTTATTCCAATGAATAATAAAGAATGGAACCAGGTCATGCGTAATCCGCACACAAATGAGGATATTCCAATGAATAATAAAGAATTAAACCGGTCATGCGTAATCCGCTTTGAAACATGATATTCCAACGTAATAATAAAGAATGGAATAATAGAAGAATTTCACCATGTATACGATTACTTAGCATGAATGATTATTCCAACATAATAATAAGGAATGGAGTAACAATAGCTCTCTTCATGAATCTGAAAGAAATAATACCCTTACCTTAGAAAAGAAACGGATCTTTGGAGTAGAGGTAGCGGACTTCTCTTCTTCTTTCTCTCTATAATTTCTCTCTATAATAATTGCTCTATAGCTTTAGTGAATTGATGAGAAATGAAGGAAGAATGAATTTCTAATTATAGGAAAATATAGTTTCGATAATTACACGTTTTGGGCCTCGAAATATTACAGTACAATACCTTCAACTTTTCTTTCATTTTTAATTTAGTCCTGCAAGTATTATCAAACTTGCACCACCTCCCCTAATAGTAAATAATGTGAATCAATAGTTATAATCATGTGAAAATACGAATTGTAGTATAGTACCTCCATCTATACCTCCATTTTTAACTTAGTCATGCAAGTATTATCAATCTTGCACCAACTCCCCTAATAGTAAATAAATGTGAATCAATAGTACACACATGTGAACAAATAGTTATAATCATGTGAATTAATAGCAATTAATTGCTCATTTATTCGATTAATTACCCGATTGGTTAATATAACCTCCAGACATCAATTATTATCGAATAAATATTTTTTTTTCACTAACACTAATAATTCCAACACAATGGAACTATTTTTCTCAAAAAATTCATTTTTGAAATTTCGAAGTTTGACTTTTTTTGAAAAAGTCAACTGTTGACTTTTTTGACCAAAAAGTCAACCCCAACAAATTTTGTGATTATAGTCTATTTCTACTAATTTCATCATTCCGGACTCAAATATCACGTTCGCGTCTCCAAATTCAACTCCGAACTCAACTTCAATTTTTAATAACATTTATCATTAATATTATAACTCACAATATTTAACAACCAGGTCGTTCCAAGAAAAGAGGGGGCTTTTCAATAAGGATTTCTTCCTATTGGCGCGCAATTAGGTGACCAAACCTCTCCTTGACAGAACTTCTAGACATTGTAAATATTGTAATTTAATAAGATGAATAACTTTATCATCTCAATTATTGATTTAATAATATATCATATTATGCAGATGATACTGTGACAATAATTGAATCAATAACATGAGAAATATGATGCATCAATTCTTTGTAGCAATAATTGAGTATAACTGAGTGACTTCTTACGTAAGAATCAATAATCAATACTGTGTGCTACTATGCAACCATGCGTATCACTGTACTTTTACTACCGGGTAGTTCAACAATTTTTAATGGTAACTCTTTCGCCGTCATTTTTTAAAAAGATAATTCTGTCATTTTCTTACTATGTCAATACTTCTGTTGTGTGGTCCACCAATGATTGTGCCGTCATACGGATATTCCCCGACAAAAAGAATATTCCCCGACCAAACGAATATTTTATAACAACTTGCATACTTTGCAAAAATTTTCATATATTACCCTTAACTTTAACCCTTTATCAATTTAACCATTTACGAAATAAAATAATAATTATAAGAAAATTAAATACTTTCATTTCATAAAATTCGGGGTCTTACAAGTAGGTTTTATACCTACGAATCTGGTTCCTGTTTGGACTTAAACAGTGTTGATCCTGTCTATTTCTTTATAGTTTTACGTGTTTTTGTGTTTGTTTTATTTATAGGTTTCTTTGTGTGTTAATGTTGTGTGTTAAATTACGTACATGACATAAATATTAGTATTAAATAATATTTTTACATTCAATTCTTATATTATTCATCCCCATTTAAAGATTATATTCTATTTGAGCGTTTAACTTTGACTAAAAATTAAAATTAATTTTGTTTTTGAAAAAAAATATTCTAAAAATCATAATTCATAAATCTCACGTGGTCTAATATGGAACACCATATGTCACCGATCAACTATTCCAAACTATAAATTCTTAAACTAATAAACTTAGTTAATAATTTCGGTACTCATGGTTTTAATCATGATCAAATATATGTATGACATCTACAAGCATATATATATATATATATATATATATATATATATATATATATATATATATATATATATATATATATTTTGATATAAAAAATAAAATTACTCCAAGGTCAAGATGGTCACGAATCCAATTCTACACAGTAAACTTAATTAGAAATTACCAAAACTAAAAATCACGACATCACGAGTTATGTAACAAAATACTAATAAATTATATAAAATAAAATTGTTATCTAATAATCATATAGTAGATAATGTAAAAAAAATAATTAAGAAATTTAAATTTTATTATTATCATTTATCATAATAAAACAATGTCATTGATCATATTGGATATGTTAATAAAATTTAAATCTTTAAATATTCTCTTAAATTACGTACATGACATACATATTAGTATTAAATAATATTTTTACATTCAATTCTTATATTATTCATCCCCATTTAAATAATATTAAATAATACAAATGACGTCCGTGAGCAAAATTGGCCCAATTTGTATTTTATTTTTTAAAGCCACGTAGGAAAATTTGCCTAATTTTTTAACGTCCGTGAGCAAAATTGGACAAAATTGCTTGATTGAACATTTTAAAAAAGTACAGTGGGCTAATTGAATATTTTAAAAGCACAGTGGAGTAAAGGTGTTTTTTCCCACCAATTTTTTAACGTCCGTGAGTAAAATTGGACGGAATTGCTTGACTGAACATTTTTAAAAAGTACAGTGGGCTAATTAAATATTTTAAAAGCACAGTGACTAATTGCTTAAAACACTACAACCACAGTGACGTAAAGGTGTTTTTTCCCATTTTATCAAATTGTGGATTTAAGTTAATATTGTGATAGTGCATTGAGAGATGGCTAATTCTACTTTAGTGTTATTGATTAATGAATTGAGATAGTAAGTTGAATTAAAAAGAAGTGTGATAATCAGAATGAAACTTAAAGTGAAGTTGTAAGCTTAATTCTCCATAATCTTATTAAAATTTGTGGTAATTAGTTGGGTTGATTTATTTTGATTTTTAGTTTATTAGTTTTTCATTATTTTTAATATTTAATTCAAATAGTTTAATAAAATTGAAATAATATAAAGCTGGTAATTGTTAGATTAAATTCCATACTTGTCTCTGTGGGAACGATACTCTATTCATCATTATATTACTTGTTGACCACATCTATTTGCGTGTTGTGCTTAATTTAAAATACATCCAATAGCAACATATATACAACTGGACTATCGGGCCTCAGCTAGCCAAGAAGACGTAGATCCAGAGGATAAAGTTGTGAGTTCCACGAGATGTGGGGACGATATCACTTTCTTAGCGTTATGTATTTTACTTTCCATGCACATGAAAATATAATCAGTCTCTTAATATCCAAGTGTGGACTATGTAAATCTTATCTCCTTGCATAGGAGTACGTAGGCAACCATCTATGGTGCGGTCTAACCCCTACAAAAATAACAAAAACCTTTCAATGGTTCAACGATCACCAGATATAACTTTTCAAAACTCACCTAGTGTGAACTACGTAGACTTGATTTCCTCGCACGGGAGTACGTAGGCAACCATTTATGGTGCGGTCTAACCCTCAAAAGAAACATCTAAACCCAAAATCCAACCCAAATACAAGTCTCAAGACACCAAATCAAACCTGAAAAGCCTACACCCAAGAAAAACCCTTAAGGTCAACGACCCTGGTTGAGAAGATACAATGACACCTCAATGTTGTGCCATCAAATCCGGAGCAAGTCTCGAAAGGAAGAGGCAACGATATATTAAGACATCCATTCATAGTGATGAAATAGCATTCATTATAATATGCAAACCTTCAGCAACTCATCACTCCTGAAGTACGAGAAGACTTGATCTCCTTTGACCTACAAAAGTATAGGGGCGACCGTCATGGAAAAGTCTATCTCAAACCCGATGACATATTCCCTGAGAAAAAGGTCACAAATCAAACCTTGAAGATCAAATAAAACCCTGCTGAAACCATCACATCACAAACCATTCTGACCTTTTAGACACCCTCAATCACAAATATTCGTCAAATTAGAAGAAAATCATTAAAGTCAATTTCTCCTACAAATAAAAATTAATGACTGGGGCATCCAAGAATCAGAGCCAAAATCCACTACCTTTTCACCATGGGGGTCAGGAGGTAAAAGACTCTTGCAATCTCGGCATCTTATCAGCCCATTTTTCAAACATATAACGAAGTGATTACCCTAGATGACTAGTAAGACTGGGGTAATTTTAGAATCAGTGACAACTCAATATTGGAACCCTTACAATAAACAAGATTGGGTCAATGTCAATGACCACAAAAATTCAATACTGAGGCATTTATTGGCCATCCTAAAAAGGAAAATGCACCAGTCAACATCATCAACATGGTCCGTCATCATCAAAGCTTCACTCATTTCACTGGTGATCCCGTACGATCATTTAGGTTTTTCCAATCATAATTTTCTTAGAATACTGCCATGTGGTACGACTCTTTCTTATTTATTTAGTCTCCATACACTAGTGATGATTTACATGTTAAGTATAAATAAATCTTGCATTAGAATCTTAGAAAAAGATTTAAAAAGAGAAAATTTTGTCTAAACTTGTTCTGAATTTGATTAATTCCAATAAGTATCCATGGAGCAAGAATCACGAGAATGAATAGAGAACTAAAACCATTCAACCTTTTGATTAGGCATGACATCGTAGTTCAAAATGATTTTTAGAATATAATTAACCTTATATGCATGTCTGTACTTTGTGGTTGCTCCGACTCTTAGTTGTGAGGTATAAAACTGTGGCGACAACAATGACAATTAGTGGAAAAGATAGAAGATAAGTAAACAGCCTAATGTCTCGAATCGTGGCCTGGGTTACTTGAGTTATTAAGCCTGAGGGGTGTTTTTACACCTGGTGCCCTAAAGCCATCTGGTTTGGGAGTCACCGGCCCAATGCTCGTTACATGGGTAACTTAGTGTCTAAGAAAACGTGCATTGTAAAAAGAAGAAGGCGAGACCTGAGTAGATCTAAATCTAAGTCTAGGTTACTCGAGCAAAAAACTTTTTAGGTAAATTCTATAAACGCTCTACACGTAAGTGCACGTGGTCAACAAGTAATATAATGATGATAAAAGTATCGTTCCCACAGAGACTAGTATAAAATTTAACCTAACAATTACCAGTTTTATATTAACCAAATTTTATTAAACTATTCAAATTTATAATTATAATTAATAAAAACTAAAACAAACTAAAAATTCGATTCAATCAACACACTAAGTAACTGTAAATTTCAAGCAAATAATGGAGATTTAGGCTTACAACTTCACTTTAAGTTTCACTCTGATTATCACACCTTATTCCAGTTCAATTCACTATCTCAGTTTATTAATCAAGAACACTAAAGTAGAATTAGCCATCTCTCGATGCACTAACATCATATTAACTTAAATCCATGAATTTGATAAAATTAAGCCAAACACCATAATTAACTAATTCACTATATCTCTATGTGAATTAAAATCAAATAAGATTTAAATTACAAGTTCCTTACGCGATTACATGTGATGCTAGGTATATCTTTACCCTAAACATTAATCAAGATTCCATTAAAACACAGAATTCAAGAACACATGCTATTATGATTAGGTCTAGATTCATACATCATCTCTCGAATCCATACAAATCCACATAAAATTGGGGATCAAGCAATTCATAAATTAAAGTGCAAATCACAATAGATAAACTGAATTAATAGTATTATTAAACTGAAATCAATTCATGACAATTATCATTCAACACTAAAGATCCATTGCAAGCCTAAAAAGTAATTTAGTTCATAATTAATGAATTAAAAACTGAATAAAGTAAAGAAATCATCATCCCAATTATAAGAACTGAATTTAAAATGAAGAATAGTAATACACCACCCTTCTTGGCCTTCAATTCCGTAATCTTCGTGAAATCACCTTCCTTGCTTTGTTCCTCCAATGATCTTCTCTCAATTAGGACTCCCAAAAGTGTAATTGAATTGTATCTCCCCATGTTCTCTTTCTAATTGACATAAGTTATTTTCCATGACTGAACCAAATCCAATCCCAATCCATATCAAAGTCATCTATTCCAATCCTCATGAGAGTTTAAATCAAAATCAAACTCATCTTTGTACCCAACAAGTTAACAGTCCCAAATACTAAGAAATACTTTCCTCCTTAAACTCCTAACTTAATTCTATTACATAAAGAGATCAATAATCCATTTAAAACACAACTTCATGCATAAGAAACAAAATTAGATTCGACCCATCCGATGCAGTGTGCCTGTGTGTAGTGTCCTTCCTTCCTCATGAGCGCAGCCTTTCGCATACCCCATCGGTTATATGTACTCCTCATGCAGCTTGTCCCGCGCCGTCTTCTATATATTCATAGTGCGCCCCACGCCGGTAGTGCATAATGTCAAAATTCTTGTGATTTCTTCAAATGTCAACTGTTGGATGCCTTCACCTTACTAACCTGTAAAAATAACAAAAACCCATCAAAAGGAATATGATATACTCAAAAACTAGCAATATACCAAGTTAAATAAGGTTAAATCATATGTTAAAAACCTACTCATCAAGGTGTCTTCACCTGGTGCCCTAAAGCCATCTAGTTTGGGAGTCACCAACCCAACACTCGCTAAATGGGTAATTTAAGCCTAAGAAAACGGACCTTACAAAAGCTCAAGAGAGGAACAAATAAAGTAGACCACCTAACTTGTCTCGAAGTGTGGCCTTTGTTACTCGAGCAAGTAAACTCGAAGGGGTATTTTTACACCTAGTGCCCTAAAGCCGTTCGGTTTGAGAGTCATTGGTCCAAACTCGTTAAATGGGTAACTCTGAATATGCCTAAGAAAACGAGACAAGCGGGTGAAAAAGGGAAAAAAGAAAATTTGGAATTAAGAAATTTTGCAATATGGAAATGAGATCATCTGAAGTCATAGAAAAGAAACCCCTACGAAGGGTTGTGTCACTCATAGTGTACATGTCATATGTCGTTAATTTAATGAAGAACAACGTCTAGAGCGAAGATGAAGTATCTCTAATAAAGGGAGATAAGTCTTTTGAATCTGATCCTACCCATGACGATGACCATGGATGCATAAATTTTTTTTCTCATTCAAATTCATAAAATTTAACTTCATATGCCTTATTGACAAGATTATACTAATCCTGATGTCACATTTTGTTTGTTTGATGTGAAGTATATTGCTCACTCTTGACGTTGTCAACAAGAAAAATTCTTATATGAATCCCTGGTAACAACAGGTGAAAGGGCTGTGGCATTTTTTGCATTCAATTCAATGGAAGGAGTCTATGGCAGGACCAAGTTTCTCATCAAAAGAAATGAGATGAATTCTGAAAGAAATTACAATGGCATAAGCTTGCATTGACAAAAGAAGGGAAAAATTGTGAGACCCCGAATTTTATGAAATGAAAGTATTCAATTTTCTTATAATTATTCTATTTAGTAAATAGTTAAATTGATAAAAGGTTAAAGTTAAGGGTGATATGTGAAAAATTTTCAAAGTAAACAAGTTGTCATAAAATAATCGGTGATAAAAGTATAGTAATACGCGTGGTTGCATAGTAGCACACGGTATTGTACAATATCTTTAATTATTGATACTTACGTGAGAAGTTACTCAGTTTTATTTAATTATTGTCACAATATTTTATATTATTAAATCAATAATTGAGATGACACAATTATTCATATTATTATTTGCAATATTGACACTTTATCTAGAGTTACATCAAGGAGATGTTAGGTCATCTAATTCATGCTAAATAGGAGAAATCCTTATCGGAAAGCCCCTTCTTTCCTGGGAACGATCTGGTTGTTAATATTGTGAGTTACAATATTAATGATGAATGTTATTAAAAATTGAATTTGAGTTCGGAGTTGACGCGGACGTGATATTTGAGTCCGGAACGATGATATTAGTAAAAATAGACTATAAACACAAAATTTACCGAGGTTGACTTTTTGGTCAAAAAGTCAACAATTGACTTTTTTGGAAAAAGTCGAACTTTGAAATTTTAAAAATAAAATTGTTGATAAAAATATTTCCATTGTGTTGGGATTGTTAGTGTTAATGGAAATCGATAGTTATTTTGATAATAATTGATGTCTGGAGGTTATATTGACCAATCGAATAATTAATCGGATAAATGAGCAATTAATTGCTATTAATTCACATGCTTATAACTATGTGTTCACATGTGTGTACTATTGATTCACATGTATGTAATATTAGGGGAGGTGGTGCAAGATTGATAATACTTGCATGACCAAATTAAAAATGGAGGTATAGATGAAGGTACTATACTGTAATTATTTTTTTCACATGTATAGAACTATTGATTCACATGAATGTACTTATAATTCACATGATATACTATTAGGGGAGGTGGTGCAAGTTTGATAATACTTGCAGGACTAAATTAAAAATGAAGGAAAAGATGAAGGTATTATACTGTAATATTTCGAGCCCCAAAACGTGTAATTATCGAAACTATATTTTCCTATAAATAGAAGCTCATTCTTCCTTCATTCTCACCAATTCACTAAGACTCACAAGAGCAATTATAGAGAGAGAAGCTATAGGGAGAAAGAAGAAGGGTAGTCTGCTACTTCACTACTCCAGTATCCAGTCTTCTTCTGAGGTAAGGGGTATTATTTATTTCATATTCTGAAGAGATATTATTTTTTGTATTCGTATGAATATTATTTTTGTTCAATATTTGTAAGGAATATCATCTTCGTTCAATATTTGTAGGAATACTACTAGACCTGGAAAACGGGCCGGGCCAAAATGGCTCGGGTTTTGGTGAAATTTGAAATTAAGCGGCCGTGGCCCGGTTGGTCAATGAAGCCAGACTGACATGGTTTTTTCATTTTTTTTTATAAAAAAACCATGTACATCACAAATTCACAATAATATTTTAATTATAATCAATCATTCTGTCCTGTCTCCAATTTCTTTTTAGGGAAAGTTCAATTGTTGTAATATATTACAATTTACATACAATGATTGATAAATGATAAAGTACACATTCAAATTTTAAACCAAGACAGCAACTCTACAAGACTATTAATTTCATTTGACATGTCAGTATGTCACCATCAAGGCATCAACTGAAATAAGCTCCAAAGTCCAAATGCATACTTGCAATCCCATCTGCTAGTGAAAGAATGGCTTGACATCCTGTACAAAAAGATTCATAAATGTGTCATTATTTACACTCAAGAAGATCGAATAAGAAGAAAGGGCATTAAGAAGAAAAAGTAAAGCAGAAGCTTTGTTATTTTTTCGCATTAAGTCAATCTGATTCAACTTGATTTTTATTGTTCTTAGTTTATCATGCTACTTGAGCATTGTTGCGATAGTTGTATTTGTAGTTGTTTCCTTCTTTATCTGCTTGATTTGGAACGATAATCTATTTAACTACCATGTTATTCCGATTGCTAATATTATGTCTTTGCATTTAATCATATTATTCTTTGGTAATTTGAGAAAAAAGGTCGAAGAAATTCACCATCTTTTACAAGTAAGAGGGCATTATTTCATATGAAGATAACTTTGTGCTAGAATTCTTGAATTTAAACATGGACCAATGCAAGAGGTCAACTATCCTATGTTATGGTAAAATTTAGTGACTATAAGTTCAATAAAGTACTTACTAGTGAGTAATGTCCATAAAAAATAAAGAAATAGTCCATAAAAAATAAAGTACTTACTAGTGAGTAATGTCTAGTCACTCCTTGTAATTTCGCCCATGTTAGAACCCTTTGACTCTTGATTTGTAACTAGTAGTACCAAAAGTTGGTCATCCGTTAGCCCATCATCTACATTAAAAATGCCAATTTAAAATATCAATAGTTCAATACCCAAAATTAAACTAAAAAGCTACAATTAAAGTAACAATATTTATAACTAGAACAAACCTTGTATTTCATATCCATAAATCCAATTACGTCCACAAATTAATGCTTGTGCATTATCTGGTAGAAGCGAACTACGATATTTTGTGAGAACTTTTGCTCCAATGCTAAAGGTCGACTCCGAAGCAACCATTGTAATTGGAATTGATAAGATATCATATGCCATATTCGCTAGTATTGGATATCTATAATAATGCAATATTTGAAAGTACTAAATAGTCATTAGTCATGTATAAAATAAAGGTATAAAACTAGAATAAAAAAATAAGGATTGGGTACCTCTCAGAAAGTTTTTTCCATTCTTCTAGAATATTAAAAGAAGATTTGTTAGTGACGATTTTATCCTCTAAGTATTGTTCTAATTCTGTTCTTGTTGATGTAGTACCTTGTACTTCCCTCACAAACTCCTATTTAAAATTTTAAACATCAAAAGTTCATCAACATAAATATGCAATATAGATAAATATGCAAAAATTAAAAATTTTATAATACATGAAAACTTTACTTACATCAAACTCATCATCACTATGTTCGCCCATGTTAGTGGTAGCAATAGTTGAAGTTCGTACACCATCTTGAGGTTGTTGTGAACCATCTTTTGACAACTCCATTGCATATTCCATGAACAAAGATTTCATAGCATCCATAATTTTGTCCACTTTTCTATTTATAACATACTCATCCGTCTCAAATTTTTTTAACTTAAATTTGACAAATTGCACCTTATACCTTGGGTCAAGAATAGTAGCTATGGACAAGATAACAACATAGTCGTTCCAATATTTGTCAAACTTTGGCAACATCTCATTTGCCATGTTTCTAATTACCTCAATCTCACAAGACTTATTAAACATCAAAAGTTCTTTTATCCTCAACACATGTAAGAAATACAGATTTGCTGTTGGATAACTTGTTCCCGAAAAAAGTTCTGTAATTTTCCAAAATGGTTTCAAAAATGTAGTGATAGCTTGTGCTATTTCCCACTCATCATTTGATGGACAAGTTGTGTAAGATGATTCAACCATGGCATATTGAAAGAATACATCTTTAAATTTCAGAACACTATCAAACATCTCCCATGTGGAATTCCATCTAGTCACACAATCCAAACGCAAACCCGATTCTACGAACACAAGCAATTGTTCACAACATGTAACAAACTTTAATAATCTACTTTCAGATCCCTTAATATATTTGACACTCTCTCTAATTTTGCGTAAAGGTTCACTTGCAATTTTCAAACCATCTTGAACAATGAGATTTAATATGTGAGCAGAACACCGAACATGGAAAAAACTACCATTGCAAAACAAGTTTCCTCTCAAATGAGCCTTCAAGAAATTTTGCATGTTGTAGTTGTTTGTTGCATTATCTAAAGTGATAGAAAAGATCTTTTTTTCAATTCCCCAATCCTTTAAAAACTCAAAGATTTTTTCTGATAAAAGAGTACCGGTATGTGGTGGGGGGAAATGACAAAAATTTATAATCCTACTGTGCAACACACAATCATGATCAATAAAGTGAGCGGTTAAACAAATATAACCCTCACTAGTACCGGACGACCACAAATCGGAAGTGAGACAAATTCTACCGCGGATGTTCTCAAATGCACGTTTCAATTTTGATTTCTCAAGCTTATAAATTTTAATACAATCCGCTTTGGCAGTGTTTCTAGTATACAATTTCACATCCAGATTCAAATAGTTATGCACTCTTCGTAATCCTTCATGTTCAATAATCAAGAATGGTTAATTATACATCATGATTGCTTCAGCCATTTTATCTCTATAAATGAGCTGACTAAATTTTCTATTAAGCATTTTTCCTTCATGATCTAGATGCATTTGAGTCACATTTTTGATTAACTAAATTGGGACATGACTTTTCATGTGCATGCAAATTTCTAGTCCTATGAGAACTATCACCATCTCTAATAGTAACTTTTTGTGCATGTTTTACAATATGCTCTTAACTTTTTGGTTGAAGGATCTACCTTTTTTTAATATTGATTCCAAATTGAACTTTCTTCCCTTCGTTTTCTCTTCGAATTGTCAATAGGTTGTGTTAAATTATCCGAGCTTTCAACTCCCCCATCAATCAAATCAATTGTTACACGATCCCGTCGATCCATAAGAACTCTACAAACAAAAAATATTTTAAGCCACTAATTCATACATACATCAAATAAAAAATGTAAAATGCAATGCAACATAGAAAGTAAAATGCAAGTGAATAAGGTAATTCAGTAACACACTTCGATTATTTGTCTATAAAATCTTTCAGAATATACCTATGAAAGTAATAATATTAACCAGGTTAATATTCCGGTTAAGTGATTTATCAACACAAATATTAAGTCCCTCACCATTCCTTATAAATACACGTTCTCTTATTTATCAACACAAATATCAAGACTTAGCGATTAATATATCACATTTCATTTTGAATAATTTTGACAATCATGAATTGAAGAAACATGCTAAAAATGGTCTATCTACAATGTTATGCTCTTCAAGAGCTTTACTTGTCTGTGTAACTGCATATATATCAAATACCCACCACAAGTTTTGAAATTTCGACCAAACACAGTAGCACTAAAGCAGAATATGGTTCTCATATAACCTGGTCAAAACTGCCCTGCCATCCAAAATTTTAAAAAAAATAATTTGCTTCACAAATCAAAAATAACTTTTAACCTCAGTTTGATTTACCAAAACCACCTGGGTTATATGACATCACATATATAAATGTCCTCATTCCCATCACATCGAGTAATTTTCCATTTTAAACACATATTTATTCACAATCACTAATCCACTTAGTCCACATCTTCTCTTCTTTGCCGAAATTGCAGGGTTTTACCAAAATTGAAGAAATTTAGTAACCCCAACAAAAGATTTCATCCAATAAATTAAGAACATAAATTAAAAAAAAAACAGAACATAGCAGAAACAAACTGAAAAAAATAGAACATAGCAGAACATAGTTAAGACTGAAAAACGAAGAGAAAACAAAGGGAAAAAGGTAGATCCTTCAAACAAAAATGAAAAAGTTAAGACATTTAATCTGTCAATAGTAACTCAAACAAACTACCTGTAGAGAAGAAGAAGCTACACAGATGTCACTCGTCAGTCGGCGACTGGGCGTGGTCAATCAATCGAAGTGTGGATCGTTGTCTCTCACTCTCTCTGTTGAGGACTCTCCCGTCTCCACTCACTTCTCAATTCTCAGTTTGGATCGAAGTGTGGGTCGATCAAAGAGTCTTGCCTTTCGGTCACTCTCTCACTTCTCAGTTTTTTCACTAGAACTAGATTTGAAATCATGAATAATGGTTAACCACTTAGCCAGAAATCAGAATAAGGGTTTTTTTAAAAGGACCGGGTGGGCCGGGTGCCCACGGGCGGGTTACCATTGGGCCGGGTGTAAGACCCCAACTTTTATGAATAAAGAATAATTTTCTCAAAATATATTTTTGAATATTATGGTGGGATTTGATATAATGTTATAGTTGTGGGTAATATTTACAAATTTTGCAAAGTAAACAAGTGGTTATATAATATTCGATTGGTCGGGGAATATTCGTTTTAACAGGGAATATTCGTACGATGACACAATCATTGATGGACCCTAATGGAAGTATTGTCGTAGTTAAAAAACGACATAATTATCTTTTTATAAAAATAACGGCGGAAGTTTTACCGTTAAACTGTTGAACTACCTGGTAGTAAAAGTACAATAATACGCGTGGTTGCATAGTAGCACACGGTATTGATTATTGATGCTTACATGAGAAGTCACTCAGTTATACTCAATTATTGTTACAGTAATTACTGCATCATATCTCTCATATTATTGATTCGATTATTATCATAGTATCATCTGCATAATATGATATATTATTAAATTAATAATTGAGACGACAAAGTTATTCATATTATTAAATTACAATATTTACAATGTCTAGAAGTTCTGTCAAGGAGAGGTTTGGTCATCTAATTGCGCGCCAATAAGGAGAAATCCTTATCGGAAAGCCCCTCTTTCCTGGGAACAACCTGGTTGTTAAATATTGTGAGTTATAATATTAATGATGAATAAGTTCGTGTTGATTAAAGATGATATTGATAGTTCCATTGTGTTGGAATTATTAGTGTTAGTGGAAATCGACATTTATTTCAATATTAATTGATGTCTGAAAGTTATACTGACCAGTCGGGTAATTAATCGGATAAATGAGCAATTAATTTTTATTAATTCACATGATTATAACTATTTGTTCACATGTGTGTACTATTGATTCACATTCTTGTACTATTGGGGGAGTTGGTGCAAGATTGATAATACTTGCATGACTAAGTTAAAAATAGAGGTATAGATGGATGTACTATACTGTAATTCATATTTTCACATGATTATAACTATTGATTCACATGATTGAACTATTGATTCACATTATTTACTATTAGGGGAGGTGGTGCAAGTTTGATAATACTTGCAAGACTAAATTAAAAATGAAAGAAAAGTTGAAGGTATTGTACTGTAATATTTTGAGTCCCAAAACGTGCAATTATCAAAACTATATTTTCTTATAAATAGAAGCTCATTATTCCTTCATTTCTCACCAATTCACTAAAGCTATAGAGCAATTATTATAGAGAGAAATTATAAAGAGAAAGAAGAAGAGAAGTGTGCTACCTCTTTACTCCAGTATCCAATTTCTTTCTAAGGTAAGGGGTATTATTTCTTTCAGATTCATGAAGAGAGCTTCATTATTCCATTCTTTATTATTATGTTGGAATAACTTTGTTTATACTGAATCACCGCATACATGGTAAAATTCTTACATTATTCCATTCTTTATTATTATGTTGGAATAACTTTTGTCTGTCATCTAAGTCCGCATACATGGTGAAATTCTTCATTATTCCATTCTTTATTATTCATTTGGAATATCACATGCATCTGCGGGATTACGCTTAGACACGGTTCCATTCTTTATTATTCTGTTAGAATAACTTTCTGCATGCTTTATCACATGCATGGTGAATTCTTCTATTTTTTATTCTTTATTATTCTATTGGAATATCACATCTCACATCGGATTCTACGATGACTGGTTTCATTCTTTATTATTCATCGCGGAATAACTTTGTCTATGTGGATTATCACATGCATGGTGAATGATCCTTCGTATTCATTCCTTATTAAATTGTGGAAATTATCTGTCTACGTGGATTACCGCATGGCGGGTGAAAATCCATTTGCAGTTTCATATATTCTATGATACTCATTTGGTTAAAGTTTTGGCTTCTATACTCCATGAAATTAGTAGACTATCCTGGATATTTGCCTTCATCCGGTATCTTTTCATGGAAATATGATCTCGGCATTCTTGAATTTTACTCCACAAAGCAGTATCATGTTAACAATTTGGACATAATTGATTTCAAGATAAATTAACTTATAAATCTTTAAAATATATTCTTGAACTTGTTTTGTTGAATTATTATGTCATTGTCATCATCCTCATGCTTATATTGTGATGAAAGTCATCTTTGGCTTACGTGCATAGATGGACTTGGTATAATTATGACCAGGGATTATTCGGTATAATCATGACCTGTAATGTTATAAATGATGTGGTAAAAGTCCTCAGTAGCCTGTAGTGCATTGATGGACAGTTTTTGGTATGATTATGACTAGGGATTATTAGATATAGTCATGACCATTGATGATTTAATGAATATTCTTGGCCCGTAATGCAGGGATGACTCGATGATATGGTTTATTTATTAAGCTGAGTCTCAGCGATAAAAATTGATGAAAATATTTTAAATCATAGAAGATAGTAGATATCATGCTCTACTTGACTCTTCTAATGGATTGCTTATTTTGTTGCAGTTAAACTTGATGTCTATTGTATTTTATCAGTTTAACATTGTTGAAGACAAATGATAATTTATTCTGCATTATCTTAGTCATAATATTTCTTACTGGGCTAGTTGAGCTCACCCTTTCTTTCACTGTTCTCTTCAGGAAATGAGAACGTAGCCGGGACTAGTCGAGGAACGGAGTGATGGTCCAGATGATAACATTAGTAGTCCTCACTATTCTGTTAAATAGCGTGACAATAAATGTAATGAGGACTCCATTGAGTGTGGATATTGTCTAGATGACAATATTCTTATTAAAACTCTTAGATTATGTTTTGTCGTATTTTACCATTTGTTGTATAATTAAGTTGTATTTGAATTTTGTACCATGTATTTGGCGAGTCAAGATGGGTGATGTATACCTATTTTGGGGGCGTCACAGTTGGTATCAAAGCTTAGGGATATGATCCCTGGCTGAGATGTGAGACAAGAACTAGGAGGGGAGAGACGGGGAATTCCTTCGCTAGTCTGACCTACCAAAGTTTATTTGGTATTTAATTGGTAGGTCAGAGTATAGGGATAATATGTGATATGTTAATTAGCCCTTGTTTTTTGGCAATATTTGAAAATGGCATCCGAAAATGTTGAGATAAACAATGAAGTACATGAGACTGTTGAGTCACCACAGATTAATGCCCAGGATATTGTGCAACAGGAAGATAATAATCCTCATGTAAACAATAACACCGATGAAACGGTGAACTATGGGATGTTCAGAGGCTTTATGCAATTAATGCAACATCAGGCGAAAGCGGCTCCTGTCCAAAATGCAGGTGGAAACACTGACAACTCTCAGACGATCACCGCTAAGCAGTTCAAGGAGCTGGGACCATCGGAGTTTTTTGGAGAGCCAAAACCACTTAAGGTGGAGACGTGGATAAAGCAGATCAACAAGATATTTGATGTCTTGGGATGCTCCGAGGAGCAAAAAGTTCCCTTTGCCACCTTCATGTAAAGCGTACTCAACTTGCCCCACTCAAAATGCCTTGGGAGAAGTTCCAAGAGCTGTTCAATGACAAGTACTTTCCTGAAAGTATTCATCACATGAAGGAGGTAGAGTTCATCAAGCTTGAGCAAAACAATATGACCGTGGCGCAGTACGAAGCTAAGTTTGCCGAGTTGTCACGATTTGCGTCCCACTTGGTTGATAATGAGGAGAGAATGACGCAGATGTTTCTAAGAGGTTTGAAACCCGAGATACGTCAATACCTAATTTTTCATAAACTGTGTTTGTATTCAGATGTTGTGAATAGGGCTCAGTTATTAGAGAGCGATAGTGAGTCAACCCAACCAAGAGAGAGCAACCGACAAGTCGATAATACCAGTGGTAGCAGTCATCGAAGCGGTGAAAACAAACATGGAGGGAATCAACATGCCAGAAATGATAATCACTTCGGTGGTAATCATGGCCATGACAATAAGAATGGACATTTCAAGAAGAGGAGATTCAACAAGGATGGAAAGACTTCAGCACCATCACTTGTTATTAAGGAAGGAGAACGACCACCGGTCGTATGTTACAAATGTGGAGGGGAAGGACACATAAGTCCAAACTGCACGATGCAGTCCAAAGCGTGTTATAATTGTGGAAAATAAGGTCACCTAGCTCGATTTTGTCGTGCACCAAAGTCAAGTCCAGCTGGGATGGAGGCATCAAAGGGTGTCCCAGACAAGACAAAATCGGTAGTTCAAGGGAGAGCATTTGTTGTAACCTCCCAAAAAGTGAGGAATTCGAACGAGGTGATCACGAGTAAGCTAATCATAAACCCTAGCGAAGTTTATACTATATTTGATACCGATTCTACCCATTCCTTTATTTCTCCTACTTGCGCTCAACGTTTAAATTTGACTCCGGAGAAATTAGACTTTGACTTATCTATTGAAACTCCGTTTATGACGCCCCCAAAATAGGTATACATCACCTATTCTGAGTCGCCAAATACATGGTACAGAATACAAATACAAACTTAATATACAACAAGAGAGCTGTGAGTTTTAATACAAATATTATCTTTTAGACAATATCCACTCTCAGAATAAGTCCTCATTACATTTATTGTCACACTATTTAACAGAATAGTAAGGACTACTAATACTATCATCTGGACTGTCACTCCGTTCCCCGACTAGTCCTTGCTACGTTCTCATTTCCTGAAGAGAACAATGAAAGTAAAAGGGTGAGCTCAACTAGCCTAGTAAGAAATATTATGACTAAGATAATGCAGAATAAATTATCATTAGTCTTCAATAATGTTAAACGATAAAATACAATAGACATCAAGTTTAATCTGCGGTGGAATAAGCAATCCATTAAAAGAGTCAAGTAGAGAATAAAATCTCATCTTTTATGATTTAAAAGGTTTTTCATCACTTTTATCACCGGGACTCGACAATAAATAATCCACATCATCCCCACACTCTGGCCAAGATATTCATTAGTACCACAACCACAAATTATCCATGCACTTCTGGCCAGGATGTTCGTGTATTCACCAATGGTCATGATCATGCCAACAGCTGTCCATCAATGCACTACGGGCCAATGAGGACTTTTATCACATCATTTATAATATTACGGTCATGATTACACCGAATAATCCCTAGTCATACCAAGTCCATCTATGCACTACAGGCCACATATGACTTTCAAAAAAAATATAAACATGAGGATGATGACAATGATATAAGAATTCAATAAAACAAGTTCAAGAATTAATTTATTCACGAACTAATAACGTCCAAATTGTCAACATGATACTTCTTTGTAGAGTAAAATTCAAGAATGCTTAGAAGAATATTTCCATGAAAAGATACTGGATGAAGCGCAAATATCAAGGATATTCCACTAATTTCATGGAGTATAGAAGTCAAAACTTTAACCAACTGAGTATAATAAAGAATGGAATAACAAAAGAAATCACCATGCATGCGGTACTTTGCATAGACATGTTATTCTAACAGAATAATAAATAACGAGAACCGTGTCAAAGCGTAATACGCATTGCAAGCGATATTCCAACGTAATAATAAAGAATGGAATAACAATAGAAATCACCATGCATGCGGTACTTCACATAGACAGGTTATTCTAATAGAATAATAAATAACGGAACCGGTCCCACAGAAAAGCATGACGACGGGACATTCAATGTAATAATAAAGATGAGAACCAGTCTCATGTAAAATGCACAAACAGCATATTCCAACAGAATAATAAAGACGGAACCAGGTCCTGCGTAAAATGCACAGACAGGATATTCCAACAGAATAATAAAAAATGGAATAACCAAAGAATTTCACCAAGTATAAGGTAGACCGCGTATACAGGTTATTCCAACAGAATAATGAAAAAAATGGAATAACAGAAGTTCTCTTCATGAATACGAAAGAAATAATACCCCTTACGAGTACAACAAATAATATCCCTTACCTCAACAGAAGACTGGATAGTAGAATAGTGAGATAGCAGACTTCTCTTCTTTTTTCTCTCTATAATTTCTCTTTATAATAATGGCTCTAAAGCTTTAGTGAATTGGTGAGAAATGAAGGAAGAATGAGCTTCTATTTATAAGAAAACATAGTTTCAATAATTGCACATTTTGGGGCTCAAAAAATTACAGTACAATACTTCAAACTTTTCTTTCATTTTTAATTTAGTCCTGCAAGTATTATCAAACTTGCACCACCTCCCCTAATAGTAAATCATGTGAATCAATAGTTCTAGACATGTGAAAATATGAATTACAGTATAGTACCTCCATCTATACCTCCATCTTTAACTTAGTCATGCAAGTATTATCAATCTTGCACCAACTCCCCTAATAGTAAATGAATGTGACTCAATAGTACACACATGTGAACAAATAGTTATATAAGCATGTGAATTAGTAGCAATTAATTGCTCATTTATCCGATAAATTACCCGATTTATCAATATAACCCCCAGACATCAATTATTATCTGAATAGATTTCGATTTCAACTAACACCAATAATCTCAACACAATGAAACTATCAAATTCATCTTTAATCAACACGAACTTATTCATCATTAACATCATAACTCACAATATTTAACAACTAGGTCGTTCCCAGGAAGAGGGGGCTTTCCAATAAGGATTTCTCCCTATTGGCGCGCAATTAGGTGACCAAACCTCTCCTTGTCAGAACTTCTGGACATTGTAAATATTGCAATTTAATAATATGAATAACTTTGTCGTCTCAATTATTGATTTAATAATATATAAAATATTATGAAGATGATACTGTGACAATAATCGAATCAAAAATATGAGAGATATGATGCGGCGTGATTCTTGTAGCAATAATTGAGTATAACTGAGTGACTTATCACGTAAGCATCAATAACCAATACTGTGTGTGCTACTACGCAACCACGCGTATTCATCGTTTCTTTTAACACCGGTGTTTCAACAGATTAACGATAAAACTTTCGTAGTTATTTTCATAAAATATTTTTGTCATTTTCTCAATCAAATGATAATTCCGTTGTGGGGTCCACCAATGATTGTGCCGTCATACGAATATTCCCTGTTAAAACGAATATTCCCCAACAAATCGAATATTTTATAACAACTTGCATAATTTGCAAAATTTATAAATATCACCCTCAACTATGACATTATATCAAATCCACACCATAATATTAAAAAATATTTTGAGAAATTTAAATCTTTATTCATAAACTTTGGGGTCTCACAACCTCCCCTCCTTATGAAATTTTGCCCTCGAAATTTACGTACGTACCTGGTATGCTGAAGAGGTGTGGATACCTTGACTTCATTTCATATTCCAACTCTTGAGGTATAATCTTGAATACCATTATCGTCGAAAACATTACACGTTGCATACGTGCATGCCCGATGTCCTTCAATTGCCTCTGAATGCACATCAGTCCCTAAAATAGCCATTTTAAGACTTGATACCGACATCAAATCTCAACACATAAAGAATGAAAGTTGTAGGTCTACTTGTTATCTTTCCGAATCATTCTGAATCACCTCAATCGGAGTTCATATGAAAAAGTTATGCCTAATTTACTAAAGGACGTCCGAACAAATTTTGGCTTAACACTTGACCAGTGCCTAGGTGCCCAGATTTGGCCTTGGGCAAGCGCCTAGGCGCCCAAGAGCAGAATCTAAGTGCCAAGCCTAGCACCTAGCCGCTCGACCCTTGACACTTTGCTCCAATTTTCCAGATTTTGTAACTTTTGACGCACATACTTCAAATCTTCATAATTTTTTCGTCCGTTATCGGAATTAGTCCATTTTCGAGGCTATGGAAAGCTTGTAACATGCTCTATAAAACCCCCATGATTTTATAATTTTTCAGATTCATTAAATATTCTGAAATTTGGGTCCAAAGTCCACCAAGACTAAGTTTTTACTAATAACGATACGTGAAAAACGTTATGAACACGCGACATACTTGGCGATAAAACGAGTTTATAGGCCACAGATCCTACTTGATCGAGGATTTCAAATGGGCTAATTAAATTGAGGGTTGAGATAACGCCTTCTTAAACCTTCTTCTTCACATTCATCAGATTCGGGTGTGTAGCTTGCACGGCTTTAACTTTATCGATTAAAGTTTATTCTACTCGTATATTCATTATCTTCATGTGGGTCCCTAGAGTCTTTAACTCTATCTTCATCATTTGTAAGTTATACAAAATGGGTTTTTATGTTAACAACATCGCACTTGTAAATGCATACGATCTTCTACTCAACGCGTCAGCTACCACGTTCGTTCTTCCACGATGATATTGAATGGTACGATCGTAATCTTCAACAGCTCGAGCCAATGTCCTTGGCGCATGATACATTTGTTTTGGTTGAAGAATATTTAAGGGTTTTAGAAATGAGTTTTGTACTGGGGTCAATACCAAATTCCATTTCACGCTCTAGGGTAGGCTAAGAAGTCTTCAAGAATACATTAGAAAATTTATTAACAATAGAAATATCATTCAAAACTGTGACTCTCATCCATGACTTGGATAGTACGTCACATTGATATCTATCAACTTGTCATCGTCATTCACAACGCCGCCTATAGAAAGTCTGACTTCAGTGCATTCCACACAAGGAAGTCTACAACGAAAGGATCGGGGCTCTTTACTTATGGCTTGATATGACAATGATTGACTTTAGTCGTTTGGTTGCTTGAATTCGCATAACAGGTTGGTTAAGAATATGAAATCTAACAACCTTACGAAAAGCATGATGAGTAGTTAACCAATCGATTTCTAAAATCACATCAAATGCAAGTATTTTCAAAGAGATAAGATCGACAGGTAACGTGAAAGTGTTGATTTGAATCAAACAAGATTTATAAATAGTGGAGGTAACGAAGGTTTCTCCCAACAGAGTTTCAACAGATAAATCAAAGTCTAGTTTCTCCGGAGTAATATTTAAACATTAAGCGCAAGTAGGAGAAATAAAAGAGTGGGTAGAACTGGTATCTAATAAGGTATAAACTTCACAAGAGTTTATCATTAACTTACCCATAAGAACTTCGTTCGGGTTCCTCGATAAACGCTCTCACTTAAACTACCGGATTTGACTTTGCTATAGGGTACATTCCACCCTTAAGTGCTTCTTCACATTCCTGGTCCATGATTTGAATCATTATTCTCCGATCCATATCAAATTGGGGTTGACCGCTCTGCACAGGGTAATTCCGAATTCGATGTTAGATTCTCCCAATTGTTGTCCAAAAAGCAAAATCCATTTCATCTATTTTGGCCTTATTGGATCAGACGTCTTTTTTTTACAATATCTACGCGTCGTGCGGCTTTTACCCATACATCATCTATTCTCCTTCGTTCAGTTGTTTCTTCTTTCATCAGAACTTTGATCATAGCATTCTCAGATTCCAAATCTAATATCTTATACTCGCCAAAGAGAAAATTGCTTACATTCAAGCATCGCACATCGGGTAACACAATTTTGAATGGTTACATCTCTTTGCTCCACAACCGCCTATCGTTCTTCAGCCTTCTCTTCTAACTCATGAATATGATTTTGTAATTCTAAATTTTGATAATAAAATTCTTCTAATAAATTATCCTCAGGTTCTTCTTCTTCCTCTTTTTCCTCACTCTCAGCTGCTACCTCTGCAACTAGCTCGGGTGCAACTATTAGCTCTTCACTCACCACGTAGATATCTCTAATTTCTTCTTCGTCTGACACCACATTAACCTGATTAGTGATTAAAGGTGTCTCAACGATCTCATTCACTCCATTGTGAACATTTTCAGCTGCCATTTTCAAACACTGCCACAAAATAATGGTTAATTAACCTTTCACATATTATCCCTATACTCTGACCGACCAATTAAATACCAAATAAACTTAGGTAGGTCATACTAAGCGAAGGAATTCCCGTCTCTCCCTCCTAGTTCTTATCTCACATCTCACCAGGGGGATCATATCCTAAGCTTTGATACTAAGCTGTGGCGCCCCAAAATAGGTATACATCACCTATTCCGAGTCGCCAAATACATGGTACGAATACAAATACAAACTTAATATACAACAAGAGAGTCATGAGTTTTAATACAAATATTGTCTTCTAGACAATATCCACTCTCGAGAATAAGTCCTCATTACATTTATTGTCACACTATTTAATGAATAGTGAGGACTACTAATACTATCATCATCGGATAGTCACTCCATTCCCCGATTAGTCCTCGCTACGTTCTCATTTCACGAAGAGAACAATGAAAGTAAAAGGGTGAGCTCAACTAGCCCAATAAGAAATATTATGACTAAGATAATGCGAAATAAATTATCATTAGTCTTCAATAATGTTAAACCGATAAAATACAATAGACATCAAGTTTAATGCGGTGAATAAGTAATCCATTAAAAGAGTCAAGTAGAGAATAAAATCTACTATCTTTTATGATTTAAAAGGTTTTCATCACTTTTATCATTGGGACTCGACAATAAATAATCCACATCATCCTCGCTTCTACTACCAAAGATATTCATTAGTATCACAACCACAAATTATCCATGCACTACGGCCAAGGATATTCGTGTATTCACCAATGGTCATGATCATGCCAACAACTGTCCATCAATGCACTACGGGCCAATGAGGACTTTTATCACATCATTTGTAACATTACGGTCATGATTACACCGAATAATCCCTGGTCATAATCATACCAAGTCCATCTATGCACTACAGGCCACATATGACTTTCAAAAAAATATAAACATGAGAATGATGAAAATGATATAGGAATTTAATAAAACAAGTTCAAGAATTAATTTATTCAGGAACTAATAACGTCCAAATTGTCAACATGATACTTCTTTGTAGAGTAAAATTCAAGAATGCTAAGAAGAATATTTCTATGAAAAGATACTGAATGAAGCACAAATATCAAGGATATTCCACTAATTTCATGGAGTATAGAAGTCCAAATTTTAACCAACTGAGTATAATAAAGAATAGAATAACAAAAGAAATCACCATGCATGCGGTACTTCATATAGACAGGTTATTCCAACAAAATAATAAATAACGGAACCAGGTCAGGCGTAATACGCACCGACAGGATATTCCAACAGAATAATAAAGAATGGAATAACAATAGAAATCACCATGCATGCGGTACTTTGCATAGACAGGTTATTCCAACAGAATAATAAATAACGGATTTAGGTCCGGCGTAAAACACACAGACAGGATATTCCAATAGAATAATAAAGACGGAACCAGGTCCGACGTAAAATGCACAGATATGATATTTCAACAGAATAATAAAGACGAAACCAGGTCCGGCGTAAAACGCATAGACAGGATATTCCAATAGAATAATAAAGAATGGAATAACAAAAGAATTTCACCAAGTATAGGGTAGACCGCGTATACAGGTTATTCCAACAGAATAATGAAAAAAATGGAATAATAGAAGTTTTCTTTATGAATACAAAAGAAATAATACTCCTTATGAGTACAACAAATAATATCCATTACCTCAAAAGAAGACTGGATACTGGAATAGTGAGGTAGCAGACTTCTTTTTTTCTTTCTCTCTATAATTTCTCTCTATAATAATGGCTCTAAAACTTTAGTGAATTGGTGAGAAATGAAGGAAGAATGAGCTTCTATTTATAGGAAAACATAGTTTCAATAATTGCACGTTTTGGGGCTCGAAAAATTACAGTACAATACCTCAAACTTTTCTTTCATTTTTAATCTAGTCCTGCAAGTATTATCAATCTTGCACCACCTCCCCTAATAGTAAATCACGTGAATCAATAGTTTTAGACATGTGAAAATATGAATTACAGTATAGTACCTCCATCTATACCTCCATCTTTAACTTAGTCATGCAAGTATTATCAATCTTGCACCAACTCCCCTAATAGTAAATGAATGTGACTCAATAGTACACACATATGAACAAATAGTTATATAAGCATGTGAATTAGTAGCAATTAATTGCTCATTATCCGATAAATTACCCGATTTATCAATATAACCCCCAGACATCAATTATCATCGGAATAGATGTCGATTTCAACTAACACCAATAATCCCAACACAATGGAACTATTAAATTCATCTTTAATCAATACAAACTTATTCATCATTAATATCATAACTCACAATATTTAACAACCAGGTCGTTCCCAGGAAAGAGGGGGCTTTCCAATAAGGATTTCTCCCTATTAGCGCGCAATTAAGTGACCAAACCTCTCCTCGACTGAACTTCTAGACATTATAAATATTGCAATTTAATAATATGAATAACTTTGTCGTCTCAATTATTGATTTAATAATATATAAAATATTATGCAGATGATACTATGACAATAATCGAATCAATAATATAGAGAGATATGATCTGCAAAGAATTCTTTGTGAGCAATAATTGAGTATAACTGAGTGACTTATCATGTAAGCATCAATAACCAATACTGTATGCTACTATGCAACCACGAGTATTACTGTTCTTTTAACACCGGGTGTTTCAATAGTTAACGATAAAACTTTCGCCGTTATTTTCATAAAATATTTTTGTCATTTTATCAATCCGACAATAATTCCGTTGTGGGGTCCACCAATGATTGTGTCGTCGTACGAATATTCCCTGACCAATCGAATATTTTTAACAACTTGCATACTTTGCAAAATTTATAAATATCACCCTCAACTATGACATTATATCAAATCCACACCATAATATTAAAAAATATTTCAAAAAATTTAAATCTTTATTCATAAACTTTGGGGTCTCACACCATTGGGAGAAACCGTCATTACATCCACGGTTTATAAGTCTTATTTGATTCAAATCGGTAACCGCACGTTACCTGTCAATCCTATTTCTTTGAAAATACTTGCATTTGATGTGATTTTAGGGGTTGATTGGTTAACTACTCATCATGCTAAAATCGATTATTTTCGTAAGGTTGTTAGCTTTCATATTCCTAACCAACCTATTATACGAATTCAAGGAACCAAACCACTAAAATCAATCACTGTCATATCAAGTCATAAAGCTATTTGTTTATTGAAAAACGGATGTCAAGCTTTCTTAGCCCATGTCATGGATTTAAATAAAGATACGTCAGATTTGAATGATATTTCTATTGTTAATAAATTTCCTGACGTATTCCCTAAAGAACTTCCTAGCCTACCCCCAGAGCATGAAATTGAATTTTGTATCGACCTTGAATTCGGTACAAAACCCATTTCTAAAGCCCATATCGAATGGCTCCTATTGAACTTCAGGAGTTAAAAATCCAACTACAAGAATTGTTAGACATCGGTTTCATTCATCCTAATACGTCTCCTTGGGGGTGCTCCTGTTCTATTCGTAAAGAAGAAAGATTGAAGTATGCGACTTTGTATTGATTATCGGGAGTTAAATCATGTCACCATCAAAAATAGGTACCCGTTGTCTCGCATTAATGACCTGTTTGACCAGTTACAAGGAGCCAAATTCTTTTCAAAGATTGATCTTCGTTCCGGATATCATCGATTGAAGATTAAAAGCGATGGCATTCCAAAGATCGCTTTGGAACTCTAGATGCGGGCATTATGAATTCCTAGTCATGTCTTTTGGATTGACTAATGCTCCTGCTGCCTTCATGGATATGATGAACCGAGTATTCAAGGAATATTTGGATCACTTTGTGGTCATCTTTATTGATGACATCCTCATATACTCCAAAACCCATGAAGACCATGAGCAACACTTGAGACTGATACTCCAAAAGCTTTGTGAAAATAAGCTTTATGCCAAGTTGAAGAAATGAGAGTTCTGGCTTGAGGAAGTTGCATTCCTTGGGCACGTGATATCAAATCATGGAATATCTGTTAACCCGGCAAAGATTAAAGCAATTCAAAGCTGGGAGCAACCTAAGTCAGTGACCAAAGTACGTAGCTTTCTCAGCTTAGCTGGTTATTATCGGAGATTCGTAGAAGGGTTTTCTTGAATTGCTACTCCATTAACTCAGCTGACTCAAAAAGATACAAAATTCGATTGGAGCAAGGAATATGAAAAGACTTTTTAAGAACTCAAGAGGAGACTCATTTCAAAGACTGCTACGACAATACCATCCGCTCGGAGGGATTTGTCATGTATGCGGTGATGCTTCGAAAAGGGTTAGGATGTGTTCTCATGCAACATGGGAAAGTCATAGCCTATGCCTCATGCGACAACTCAAAGAATATGAGAGGAATTATCCTACTCATGATCTAGAGTTGGCAGCAGTCGTTTTTCCGCTTAAGATTTGGAGGCATTACCTATATGGAGAGAAGGTGGAGATCTATACGGATCATAAAAGCCTCAAATATTTCTTCACTCAAAAGGAACTCAACATACGGCAACGACGATGGCTTGAGTTGTTGAAAGATTATGATCATACCATCCAATACCATCCTAGAAAAGCGAACGTAAGTAGTCGCATTTATCGAAAGATCATATACTGCACGAGTGCAATATTGTCAACGCACAGACCCATTTTGTATAACTTGGAAAGGATGGAAATAGAGTTAAAGAGTCCAGGGACCCATATGATGATGGCGAATATACGAGTGGAACCGACTTTAGTCGATAAAGTTAAAGCTGCTCAAACTACAGACCTGGAGCTGATGCTTATGAAGAAGAAAGTGCAAGAAGGTGCTATTCTGGTAGCAAGAATCGATGAAGAAGGAATACTTCAAGTCAACTCCTGACTTTGTGTTCCTAACGATTCTGACTTGAAGTATAAAATCATGATGGAGGTGCACAACACACCGTTTTCAATCCATCCTGGGAGTACCAAAATGTATCGTGATCGACATACATTTTGGTGGAGCAATATGAATAGAGAGATAGCAGGGTTTATCTCAAGGTGTCTAACATGTCAACGAGTCAAGGCGGAGCATCAAGTGCCAAAAGGTCCATTACAACCACTTGAAATTCCAGAATGGAAGTGGGAGCACATTACCATGGATTTCATTACTGGTCTTCCCAAGGTTTCTCAAGGCATATATGCGATTTGGGTCATTATTGATAGATTGACCAAGTCTGCTCATTTCTAACCGATACGAGAAACTTATACATTTGAACGTCTTGCTAGTATGTACATAAATGAGATCGTAAGATTGCATGGTATGCCAGTATCCATAGTTTTTGATCGAGACCCAAGATTCACTTCAAGATTTTAGGTTAGTTTGCAAAAAGGTATGGGCATGAATTTATGATTTAGTTTGGCATATCATCCTCAAACGGATGGGCAGTCGGAAAGGACTATTCAAACTCTTGAAGATTTATTAAGACTTTGTGTCCTTGACTTCAAGGGAAGTTGGGACAAGTTTTTACCATTGGTGGAGTTTTCCTACAATAATAGTTATCAAGCAAGTATTGGCATTGCTCCATTTGAGGCGTTGTATGAAAGAAAGTGTCGTTCTCCAGTATGCTGAGATGAGGTGGGTGAAGCAACATTGTTTGGACCGGATTTGGTACGTATGACTATGGAAAAGATTCAAACAATCCAACAACGTATAAAAACCTCACAAGATCGACAAAAGAGTTATGCTGATCTTCATCGAAAAGATGTGGAATTCAATATTGGAGATCATGTGTTGTTACGTGTTGCTCCATGGAAAGGAGTTACAAGATTTGGAAAGAGAGGAAAGCTCAATCCTCGATTCATTGGCCCATTTTTAATCCTCGATTGAGTAGGAACTGTGGCCTATAGACTTGCCTTACCGCCAAGTATGTCTCGTGTTCATAACGTTTTTCACATATCTATGTTACGTAAATATGTGAAAGACCCGAACCATATTATTGAATTAGAACCAGACGAGATAGAGGAAGATTTAACGTATGAAGATTTACCTGTTATAATCTTGGATAAGAAGGATCATATTCTACGCTCTAAAGTTATACCTCAAGTCAAAGTTTTATGGAGAAACCATGATGTGGAGGAAATGACCTGAGAGGTTGAATCTGAGATGAAATCAAGGTATCCTCACCTCTTCGACATACCAGGTACGCACCCTAATTTCGAGGACGAAATTTCATAAGAAGGGGAGGTTATAAGACCCCAACTTTTATGAATAAAGAATAATTTTCTCAAAATATATTTTTGAATATTATGGTATGGATTTGATATAATGTTATAGTTGTGGGTAATATTTACAAATTTTGCAAAGTAATCAAGTGGTTATATAATATTCGATTGGTTGGGGAATATTTATTTTAACATGGAATATTCGTACGGCAACACAATCATTGGTGGACCCAACAACGGAAGTATTGTCGTAGTTAGAAAATGACATAATTATCTTTTTATAAAAATAACGGTAGGAAGTTTTACCGTTAAACCGTTGAACTACCCGGTGAAGTACGATGTCTGGCGTGGTTGCATAGTAGCATGCAAGATTGATTATTGATTCTTACATGAGAAGTCACTCGCTTATACTCAATTATTACTACGATGATTCATGGCATCATATCTCTCATATTATTGATTCGATTATTGTCACAAAGATCATCCGTGCATAATATGATATATTATTAAATCAATAATTGAGATGATAAAGTTATTCATATTATTAAATAACAATATTTATAATGTCTAGAAGTTCTGTCAAGGAGAGGTTTGGTCATCTAATTGTGCTCCAATAAGGAGAAATCCTTATCGGAAAGCCCTCTCTTTCCTGGGAACAACCTGGTTGTTAAATATTGTGAGTTATAATAGTAATGATGAATAAGTTCGTGTTAATTAAAGATGATATTGATAGTTCCATTGTATTGGAATTATTAGTGTTAGTGGAAATCGACATTTATTTCGATATTAATTGATGTCTGGAAGTTATACTGACTTGTCGGGTAATTAATCGGATAAATGAGAAATTAATTACTATTAATTCACATGATTATAACTATTTGTTCACATGTGTGTACTATTTATTCACATTCTTGTACTATTAGGGGAGTTGGTGCAAGATTGATAATACTTGCATGATTAAGTTAAAAATGGAGGTATAGATGGTGGTACTATACTATAATTCGTATTTTCACATGATTATAACTATTGATTCACATGATTGAACTATTGATTCACATTATTTACTATTAGGGGAGGTGGTGCAAGTTTGATAATACTTGCAGGACTAAATTAAAAATGAAAGAAAAGTTGAAGGTATTATACTGTAATATTTCGAGCCCCAAAATGTGCAATTATCAAAACTATATTTTCTTATAAATAGAAGCTCATTCTTCCTTCATTTCTCACCAATTCACTAAAGCTATAAAGCAATTATTATTGAGAGAAATTAGAAGAAAAGTCGGCTACCTCTCTACTCTAGTATCCAGTTTCTTTCTAAGGTAAGGGGTATTTCTTTTGTATTCATGAAGAGAGCTTACATTATTCCATTCTTTATTATTATGTTGAATAACTGCCTGCCATGCTGCACAAGTACCGCATACATGGTGAAATTCTTACATTATTTCATTCTTTATTATTATGTTGGAATAACTTTGTCTATCAAAGTACCACTTACATGGTGAAATTCTTCTCATTATTCCATTCTTTATTATTCTGTTGGAATATCCTCGTCATGCATGTGGATTACGCTGAACTCGGTTTCATTCTTTATTATTCATTTGGAAATCCCGTTGCATGCGGATTACGCTGAGACCGGTTCCATTCTTTATTATTCTGTTAGAATAACTTTATCTGTATGGCCTATCGCATGCATGGTGAATTCTTCATTATTCTATTCTTTATTATTACATTGAATATCCTCGTCATGCGTAATTACGCATTTACCTTGTTTTATTCTTTATTATTCATTGGAATAACTTTGCCTATGTGGATTATCACATGCATGGTGAATGATCCTTCGATTCATTCCTTATTAAATTGTGGAAATGATCCGCTCTACGTGGATTACCGCATGGCGGGTGAAAATCCATTTGCAGTTTCATATATTCTATGATACTCATTTGGTTAAAGTTTTGGCTTCTATACTCCATGAAATTAGTAGACTATCCTGGATATTTCCGCTTCATCCGGTATCTTTTCATGGAAATATGATCTGCGCATTCTTGAATTAAACTCCACAAAGCAGTATCATGTTAACAATTTGGACATAATTGATTTCAAGATAAATTAACTTATAAATCTTTAAAATTTATTCTTGAACTTGTTTTATTGAATTATTATGTCATTGTCATCATCCTCATGCTTATATTGTGATGAAAGTCATCTTTGGCTTACGTGCATAGATGGACTTGGTATGATTATGACCAGGGATTATTCGGTATAATCATGACCTGTAATGTTATAAATGATGTGGTAAAAGTCCTTAGTAGCCTGTAGTGCATTGATAGACAGTTTTTGGTATGATTATGACCAGAATTATTCAGATATAGTCATGACCATTGATGATTTAATGAATATCGTTGGCAGTAGAAAAGAGGGATGACTCGATGATGTGGTTTATTTATTAAGCCGAGTCTCAGCGATAAAAATTGATGAAAACATTTTAAATCATAGAAGATAGTAGATATCATGCTCTAAATAACTCTTCTAATGGATTGCTTATTCCGCTGCAGTTAAATTTGATGTCTATTGTATTTTATCAGTTTAACATTGTTGAAGACTAATGATAATTTATTCTGCATTATCTTAGTCATAATATTTCTTACTGGGCTAGTTGAGTTCACCCTTTCTTTCACTATTCTCTTCAGGAAATGAGAACGTAGTCGGGACTAGTCGGGGAATGGAGTGACGGTCCAGATGATAGTATTAGTAGTCCTCACTATTCTGTTAAATAGTGTGACAATAAATGTAATGAGGACTCCATTGAGTGTGGATATTGTCTAGATGATAATATTCTTATTAACACTCTTAGATTATGTTTTGTCGTATTTTACACGATTGTTGTATAATTAAGTTGTATTTGAATTTTGTACCATGTATTTGGCGACTCAAGATGGGTGATGCATAGCTATTTTGGGGGCGTCACACCGGGCCAAAATTGGGCCGGGCCAAAATGGCCCAGATTTCAGTGGGCCGAAAAAATGAAGCCCATAGCCCAGTTTTGGACGGACGGGCCTGGGCCAATTTTTCCAGGTCTAAATATTACTTTCGTTCAATAGTCGTAAGGGGTATTATTTATTTCATATTCTGAAGAGATATTATTTTTCGTATTCGTATGAATATTATTTTTGTTCAATATTCGTAAGGAATATCATCTTCGTTCAATATTCGTAGGAATATTATTTTCGTTCAATATTCGTAAGAGGTATTATTTATTTCATATCCTGAAGAGATATTATTTTTCATATTCGTATGAATATTATTTTCGTTCAATATTCATAAAGAAAATTATCTTCGTCCAATATTCGTAGGAATATTATCTTCATTAAATATTCGTTGGAATATTAGTTCCGTTCAAGGGATGTTATTTTTGTTCAATATTCGCTTAAAATAATATTTTCTTCCATACTCTGTAGTATGTAAGTAATATTATTTCGTTTCAGATTTCGAATTCTATACTCATTTTGTTAAAGTATTGCTTATATACTCCGTGAAATTAGTTGAATATCCTTGATATTTGTGCTTCATCCGGTATCTTTTCATGGAAATATTATTATGAACTTTCTTGATAATTATTGATCTTTTCATGACGGAGTACTATTCATGAGTTACTATTCACCCGGTTACTATTCACCCGAATATTATTCACTCGGGTATTTGGGGTACTTTTCATGCCGGGGTACTATTCATGAGGTACTATTCCTGAAGTACTATTCACGGGATACTTTTTACTCGAAAAATACATTTCTTTTCTGTCCAAATTATTTTTGGTACATGAATATTATTCTTTAATTTTACTCCACAAAGCAGTATCATGTTGACAATTTGGATATTTTTAAACTCTGGATAAATTTAAAGTCTTTAATATTTATCCTTGATTTCGTTTGATTATTGCTTATATCATTGTCATCATCCTCATGCTTATATTGTGATGAAAGTCATCTTTGGCTTACGTGCATAGATGGAATGTTGATTGGTATGATTATGAACAGGGATCATTCGGTATAATCATGACCCGTAATGTTACAAATGATGTGGTAAAAGTCCTCATTGGCCTGTAATGCATTGATGGGCAGTTGTTGGTATGATTATAACCAGGGATTATTCGGTATAATCATGATCATTGATGATTACATGAATATCCTTGGCCCGTAGTACAGGGATGATTCAATGATGTGGTTTATTTATTAAGTTGAGTATCAGCAATAAAGTTGATGAAAAACTTTTTAAATCATAGAAGATAGTAGATATCATGCTCTACTTGACTCTTCTAATGGATTGCTTATTCCGCTGCAGTTGTTGATCTAAAACTTGTTGTCTATTATATTATATCAGTTATTATACTGTTGAAGGCTAAGGATAATTTATTCTGCATTATCTTAGTCATAATATTTCTTACTGGGCTAGTTGAGCTCACCCTTTTCTTTCATTGTTCTCTTCAGGAAATGAGAATATAGTTGGGACGAGTCAGGGAACGGAGTGACGGTCCAGATGAGTCAGGAAATGGAGTGATGGTCCAGGATAAGTGGCTTTAGTAGTCTTCATTATTCTGTGAAATAGTGTGATAATAATTGTAATGAGGACTCCATTGAGAGTGGATATTGTCTAGAAGACAATATTCTTGTTTAAACTCTCAGCTATGTTTTGTCGTATATTACCCGACAGTTGTATAATTAAGTTTGTATTTGATTTATGTATCATGTATTTGGCGACCCAAGATGGGTGATGTATACCTGTTTTGGGGCGTCACAAAAATTCCTCGAAGATCCTTAACCAAAAGAACCAGCGCCTCATTTGTAAAATAGTATCAAAAGACCACACAAGGGTCATGTGACGCCCCCAAAATAGGTATACATCACCCATCTTGAGTCGCCAAATACATGGTACAAAATTCAAATACAACTTAATTATACAACAGTCGTGTAAAATATGACAAAACATAATCTAAGAGTTTTAATAAGAATATTGTCATCTAGACAATGTCCACACTCAATGGAGTCCTCATTACATTTATTGTCACTGTGACAACCTGAGAATTTAGACAATTTATGAAAATCATAATTGATTGATTTAAGGTTCAATATTAGGACCTAGACAGGAAATAAGTGTATGGAATTGGCAGTTATGTAATGAAATTCCAAGAATTTCAAAAGTTTTGAAGAAAACTTGAATTATGTGATAGACTATAAGTGATAGTCTAGTAATGAGGTATAAGATTATGGTAGATTTAAAATTCTTTTGAAGAATTATCAGGGATAAGTATCGAAGTGAATACTAGTTGGTATATTTGATTATATATGTGAACCGTAATGATTTAAGATCAAGGATTGATCAGATAAGTTATAACTTTAGTAAATCCTAAAGTTATGTTAATCATATGTTTATTAAGTTAGAAAAATCTAACGAACTGTTAGAAACCCTAACGATACGCTCAGAAACTTTAATTTTAGTTTCGAAAATCCGAAACCCTAATTCGGATATTTAAAACCCTAATTTGGGAATTTAAAAGCTAAGTGTTAAAAGCTTAAGTGTAAATATGTGGGAGAATAATAGTATTTAATTATATACTAATTCTAAGAGATTTATTTTATACATCTCTCAGAATTACTTTTATAACCTAATTATAGCAAGTCTAATTGGGTTAAGGAAATAAATGTTCATGAGCAAGGATTGGTGTTTTAATGGAGAAGTGAAAACCCTAATTAAATGAATTTGGGTCGAATAAGAATTTAAGGTATTGGATTATGTATATTTTATAGCCCAAGTATTGGACTATGTCAATTTCTTATGGCATAAGAACTTAATTTATTAGAAAGTTCAAAATTTGATCCAATTAAGGAGGGGCATTTTATTCATTGGTGATACTAGATAATTGATTAATAAAAATTGGCCAAGATAGTGGAGAGGTCCCACCATTTAAGGAGCAAATGAGCACATGATTTATTTCATTTACCCATCATTTTAGTTAGTCAAAGTTGGTTACCAAACCACCTAATTTTAGCTACTAGCCTTTTTAGGGTAATTAATATTTTCATCCATGGCAAGCAAGATATTGGATGATTAATAAGGCATGGCCGGATATTGCTAGAGAAAAAGGAGAGTGAGTGTGGTCAATTGATAAAAAAAAAAAACTACACCTAATAAAAGTCTAGCTTATATATATATATATATATATATATATATATCTTTTCTTTCTTTCATCTCTTTTATCCATCCAAGTTGCTAAGAGGAAAAGAGAGAGAGGGAGAGAGAGAGAGGAGTTCGGCCACTTCATGGTGAAGAGGGAGGGGAGATTTTGGCTCTCATGAAACCAAGATCCATCCATGGAAGGAAGAAAGAAGAAGGAGAAAGAAAATCAAGCTAAGGTATAATAAAAATTTCTACTTGTGTGTAGGCTAAATTTCCTTGGTATTTTGATTTGATTTTTGACAACTTAAAGTTGTGATCTTGAGGTTTAAAACCTTAGATCTATGTATATATGAGTGTATCATGTTAAGATCTAACAATATTGGGTGTTGATTTTGGTTGGAATCAAAGGTATAAAATTTCATAAACTCAAAACTCTAATTGGTTTATGTGTTTTGTGATGGTTGTTTTAGACCAAGTGTTGAACTTATGATCCATATGAGGGAAGATCTACATGATATATGATATTTTATGGTTAGATCTTGCCATTTTTAGGGTTGATAAGCTTGAACAAAGAAGATGACCCAAAACAGTTTTTTTTTTGTTTTAAATGAATTAGTGGACTGCTGCCCTAAACAGAAAATTTCGGATTTGTTAGGGTGCTCTAAAAATTTTGGACTTGTGATATGTTATAGTACACTCAATAAGCTTTCTATAGACTCCGAAACGGACTAAATCCGACATCAGAGGAGCAAGTTATGGGATTTCTACCAAACTACACAAAGTTAAGAAAACTGTGAAAAGGACAGTTTTGGAGCAGTCACTTCCGGGTTAAATTCCGGGAGCTAAACATATCCAAATATGGATTGTGATATATGAAAACTGTAGTTCGGAAAGATACGAATCCAACAAAATTGACGGATCATTAATCGGAGTTACAGATTTCGTTTTATTTAAGTTTTGGTGAAGGACTCCAAAACTGCCAAAGTGCAAAAAGTTTCTGGCCAAACTTTTCTGAGGGCTGTTTTGGACATTTAGTTAATGAGAGAAATTCCAGGCTTTTGGGAAATGAAAATATATGGTAATATGTAGCTCGTGTCCAAAAATGAGCTGATTCCGAGTTAAAACGACCAAATTATGACCATTACAATTTTTGTGATTTTCCGACGGAAATCGCTATAAACGGAGTTCTACAACTCCGATTGCCACGAAATTTAAAATGGAGTATCACGTTAACATATATAAGGTTATGCCAAGAGATGGGCATTACTGGAGTTAAGCACGAGGTAGCTAATTTCTTAAGCTACGCACTAAAATTAATTAAGGAAAAATGGAATTAATGTTTTTAAAATCATATAAAAATGATTTTTAAGTGTTATAAAAATATTTGAAGTTATAAAATATAACTTTTGATATTTTGGCATGAAAATATTAATATTTTAATATTAATAGCAATTATCGGATAATGGATTTAAATGTTTAAAAATCATGTAATTATGATTTTAAGATATTGAGAATATCTTGTGATATTATAATTACATTATAATATTATGTAAGGATTTTCATTAATATTTTATATTAAATGAATATTAATGATTAATGAATGATGTGGTATTTAATTTATTTAAATACGGTTTTAATGATTGGAAAATCATGATAAATGGTAATAATTATTCGAAAATTATTACGAGCCTAGGAGAAAATGTTTTGACCGATAAGAAAATTATCTCTGATAATTGTTAAGTGTTCAGGAAGAGTTTAAATGAACTTAAACTTGAGTATTGTCCCACTAGGCCGTCGGGATGATAGAATAATGTCGGTTTTAAGTCGATTTGAAATAGTTTGACTCGATATTAAGTCTTATGTCTTTGTATAGACCGATAGGGTTATGTGTTATGTGTTTAGGTTATTACGTATTTTAAATATAACGAAATTATACTATGATTCTAATATTGAGATCTATATTATTAATATTAGGTCTTGGGTAAAGCGTTATAAAATGCGTTATGGTAATCAACCAGTTCGAGCAAGTTTTTCATTCTATTATGTTTGTGGATGGAATGTAGTTATGTGTTAAATTACATATCATGCTCTATGAATTGTTCAAAGTCAAAATATGACTAAGTTAATTGGGTTATGGAACTCAATCTATATGTGATTACATTGTTGTATGATGTAACTTTCGATAAATTAGAAATGTATAATGCATGAATGAATGTTTTGTAAGGAATTATTGATGCATGTAGTATATGCGTAGTAAAAGAATATATGATGCATGCCGATATGCATATTAAAGGAAATGTAGTGCATATGGAATTGTGTGTTATGTGAAACATGATAGACATTAAATTTTTGTGGGTTGTCGAGCTCAATCTTGCAAACATAAACTTTTGCGGAGTTAATGACGTTAGACAATATTATTTACTATCGGATGATGAAGATTGAGCGATGCATAAAATGGATACATTTTCTTGATTTAGAAATGGTATAGAGCTATGATTGATAGTTTTATCAAATGTAATTTCCAACTATGTATAGTTTAAATTGTTGAATAGATAAAGAAGGATTATATTGAAATAAGAATAGATATGATTCTTAAACAAATGAATCATCGATAGAAAAGATAATGCCAAGTACAACTTGGGATAAATTGTACGGCTATTTTGTAATAGTATAGTTGAATAATATCTTATATGATAGATAGCTTATGATTTGTGTTTAAGTAAAGGTTACTCGACCTTGGGGAATAATGTGTAATGTAATGTATAAACAATTTATGTTTATATCTTCCGCGAAAAGTTATAGTAAGATTAGCAAACCGAATCCGCGGCGATTTGGGGCTCGGATTCGGGGGACGCTACAGTTGGTATCAGAGCTGTTGGTTATGAATCTTAGGTAGTAATACTTGACACCAATAACCGCAGTGATTAGGATTAAGTACTAACTCAAATCGAGTTAGTGTGTCGAAAAGATTCAAAGACGAATCTCGGCTAGTGTAAAGACACAGAGTTCCCTAACTCGATAATAAAGTTGAGCAAATAATGATGAATAGATCAAGTCTAAAGGATTTGAAAGTGCGAGGAATAGAAGATCGTAAAACAAAGCGATCAAGGCATAGAATTGAATCGTAATATATACGATAAGATCACCCCGTGATCCGATAAAAGTTATAATGACTAGAAAGAATCAATATGATGATTGAAAATGATCAATACATAGAATTGAATCGTAATATATACGATAAGATCACCCCGTGATCCGACAAGGTTATGATGTTTCGGAAAAGAATCAATCGATGATTGAAAGGTTTGACAAGATCTTTGTGTGGCGGTTATACTATGAAATTGTACTATGAAAACTCATGAAAGAGTTATGAATTATAAATCTGGGATTAAATAAAATTAGTATGGAGTAAGTTTGGAGCTAGAATTATGTTGGATTTCAATTGAGGACTCATGTTAGTTCTTTGAGTTGTATGATTCCTTGTATGGTAGGGGAATTTGTACTTGGTTTTAGAATCACTTAGCTTCACAGTCGATGTAGTGGTTAGGTTGATCAATTCTTTGTATGGGCGGGGAATTGGCCGCTTAGCTTCCTATATTGATTAGTGGCCGAGTTTGTTTTGACAACCACTTAGTTTACGCATTGATAATCATTGAAATGTTTGTGTCGCTATTTGCTATATACGGGTTAAGAGGGTGATTCCTTTCTCATGTGTATAACAAATAGATAGGTCATAGATAGAGAATATAGGATTAAGTACGAGTTCTTAGAACTCATACTTATGTGACATTCTTGACTTATAGTTATATGAAATGTTTATGAGCCCCTCAGCGAACGGACGCCAAAGGTCAGACTAGGGTAAGTTTGTAAACTCATATAATTGTGGCCAGGTTATGAATTCATAAGTGTGGTTTTATGAACTAGGGTATAGTAAAGTTGTGAATGAAGCATGAAGGATGATAGAAATAGATAGAATTATTAAGCAATGGATCAGTAGAGAAAAAGAGAAGAGAAGTAAATAGAATTTAAAATCCTAGTATTTCGTTGTTAAATCAAATCTTGATTCTGAAACTGAGAAGAACAACCTTCCATATAAAGGGAAGGGGTATGATTTAATCTTTATGGTTATCTGATACACCTGAGTATTTATCAAAGTAAATCTTTGATAGATACCCGAGAAATTTGAGTATCTTTGATAGATACCCGAGAAATTTGCGTATGTATCAAAGTAAATCTTTGATAGATACCCGAGAAATTTGAGTATCTTTGATAGATACCCGAGAAAATAAGTTCATGATCTTGTGTGATCGCTCAGTGTAATTTGAAAACTTTTACTCTTGTGAGTGGTGTATTGGGTAGCATGTGATATGTGTGAATGGTGTAAGTTATTTGGTGTAAGGTGTAAGGTGAATTTCGGGGATGAAATTCTTAGAAGGAGGGGTGAATGTGACAACCCGAGAATTTAGACAATTTATGAAAATCATAATTGATTGATTTAAGGTTCAATATTAGGACCTAGACAGAAAATAAGTGTATGGAATTGGCAGTTATGTAATGAAATTCCAAGAATTTCAAAAGTTTTGAAGAAAACTTGAATTATGTGATAGACTATAAGTGATAGTCTAGTAATGAGGTATAAGATTATGGTAGATTTAAAATTCTTTTGAAGAATTATCGTGGATAAATGTCGAAGTGAATACTAGTTGGTATATTTGATTATATATGTGAACCGTAATGATTTAAGATCAAGGATTGATCGGATAAGTTATAACTTTAGTAAATCCTAAAGTTATGTTAATCATATGTTTATTAAGTTAGAAAAATCTAACGAGCGAGCTAGAAACCCTAACGATACGCCGTAAACTTTAATTTTAGTTTCGAAAATCCGAAACCCTAATTCGGATATTTAAAACCCTAATTTGGGAATTTAAAAGCTAAGTGTTAAAAGCTTAAGTGTAAATATGTGGGAGAATAATAGTATTTAATTATATACTAATTCTAAGAGATTTATTTTATACATCTCGGTAAATTACTTTTATAACCTAATTATAGCAAGTCTAATTGGGTTAAGGAAATAAATGTTCATGAGCAAGGATTGGTGTTTTAATGGAGAAGTTAAAACCCTAATTAAATGAATTTGGGTCGAATAAGAATTTAAGGTATTGGATTATGTATATTTTATAGCCCAAGTATTGGACTATGTCAATTTCTTATGGCATAAGAACTTAATTTATTAGAAAGCTCAAAATTTGATCCAATTAAGGAGGGGCATTTTATTCATTGGTGATACTAGATAATTGATTAATAAAAATTGGCCAAGATAGTGGAGAGGTCCGGCCATTTAAGGAGCAAATGAGCACATGATTTATTTCATTTACCCATCATTTTAGTTAGTCAAAAGTTGGTTACCAAACCACCTAATTTTAGCTACTAGCCTTTTTAGGGTAATTAATATTTTCATCCATGGCAAGCAAGATATTGGATGATTAATAAGGCATGGCCGGATATTGCTAGAGAAAAAGGAGAGTGAGTGTGGTCAATTGATAAAAAAAAAAACTACACCTAATAAAAGTCTAGCTTATATATATATATATATATATCTTTTCTTTCTTTCATCTCTTTTATCCATCCAAGTTGCTAAGAGGAAAAGAGAGAGAGGGAGAGAGAGAGAGGAGTTCGGCCACTTCATGGTGAAGAGGGAGGGGAGATTTTGGCTCTCATGAAACCAAGATCCATCCATGGAAGGAAGAAAGAAGAAGGAGAAAGAAAATCAAGCTAAGGTATAATAAAAATTTCTACTTGTGTAGGCTAAATTTCCTTGGTATTTTGATTTGATTTTTGACAACTTAAAGTTGTGATCTTGAGGTTTAAAACCTTAGATCTATGTATATATGAGTGTATCATGTTAAGATCTAACAATATTGGGTGTTGATTTTGGTTGGAATCAAAGGTATAAATTTTCATAAACTCAAAACTCTAATTGGTTTATGTGTTTTGTGATGGTTGTTTTAGACCAAGTGTTGAACTTATGATCCATATGAGGGAAGATCTACATGATATATGATATTTTATGGTTAGATCTTGCCATTTTTAGGGTTGATAAGCTTGAACAAAGAAGATGACCCAAAACAGTTTTTTTTTTGTTTTAAATGAATTAGTGGACTGCTGCCCTAAACAGAAAATTTAGGATTTGTTAGGGTGCTCTAAAAATTTTGGACTTGTGATATGTTATAGTACACTCAATAAGCTTTCTATAGACTCCGAAACGGACTAAATCCGACATCAGAGGAGCAAGTTATGGGATTTCTACCAAACTACACAAAGTTAAGAAAACTGTGAAAAGGACAGTTTTGGAGCAGTCACTTCAGGTTAAATTCCGGGAGCTAAACATATCCAAATATGGATTGTGATATATGAAAACTGTAGTTCGGAAGATACTGAATCCAACAAAATTGACGGATCATTAATCGGAGTTACATATTTCGTTTTATTTAAGTTTTGGTGAAGGACTCCAAAACTGCCAAAGTGCAAAAAGTTTCTGGCCAAACTTTTCTGAGGGCTGTTTTGGACATTTAGTTAATGAGATAAATTCCAGGCTTTTGGGAAATGAAAATATATGGTAATATGTAGCTCGTGTCCAAAAATGAGCTGATTCCGAGTTAAAACGACCAAGTTATGACCATTACAATTTTTGTGATTTTCCGACGGAAATCGCTATAAACGGAGTTCTACAACTCCGATTGCCACGAAATTTAAAATGGAGTATCACGTTAACATATATAAGGTTATGCCAAGAGATGGGCATTACTGGAGTTAAGCATGAGGTAGCTAATTTCTTAAGCTACGCACTAAAATTAATTAAGGAAAAATGGAATTAATGTTTTTAAAATCATATAAAAATGATTTTTTAAGTGTTATAAAAATATTTGAAGTTATAAAATATAACTTTTGATATTTTGGCATGAAAATATTAATATTTTAATATTAATAGCAATTATCGGATAATGAATTTAAATGTTTAAAAATCATGTAATTATGATTTTAAGATATTGAGAATATCTTGTGATATTATAATTACATTATAATATTATGTAAGGATTTTCATTAATATTTTATATTAAATGAATATTAATGATTAAGGAATTATGTGGTATTTAATTTATTTAAATACGGTTTTAATGATTGGAAAATCATGATAAATGGTAATAATTATCCGAAAATTATTACGAGCCTAGGAAAAAATGTTTTGAGTGATAAGAAAATTATCTGTGATAATTGTTAAGTGTTCAGGAAGAGTTTAATTGAACTTAAACTTGAGTATTGTCCGACTAGACCGTTGGGATGATAGAATGGTGTCAGTTTTAAGTTAGACTGAAATAGTTTGACCTGATATTAAGTCTTATGTGCTGTATAGACTGATAGGGTTATGTGTTATGTGTTTAGGTTATTCTTTGTATTTAAATATAACAGAATTATACTATGATTCTAATATTGGAGATCTATATTATTAATATTAGGTCTTCGGGTAAAGCGTTATAAAATGCGTTGCGGTAATCAACGGTTCAGGCAAGTTTTTCAGTTCTATTATGTTTGTGGATGGAATGTAGTTATGTGTTAAATTACATATCATGCTCTATGAATTGTTAAAAGTCAAAATATGACTAAGTTAATTGGGTTATGGAACTCAATCTATATGTGATTACATTGTTGTATGATGTAACTCGATAAATTAGAAATGTATAATGCATGAATGAATGTTTTGTAAGGAATTATTGATGCATGTAGTATATGCATAGTAAAGAATATATGATGCATGCTGATATGCATATTAAAGGAAATGTAGTGCATATGGAATTGTGTGCTATGTGGAACATGATAGGTATTAAATTTCTTTGAAATTTGTCGAGCTCAATCTTGCAAACATAAACTTTTTTGAGTTAATGACGTTAGACAATATTATTTACTATCGCGGATGATGAAGATTGAGCGATGCATAAAATGGATACATTTTCTTGATTTAGAAATGGTATAGAGCTATGATTGATAGTTTTATCAAATGTAATTTCCAACTATGTATAGTTTAAATTGTTGAATAGATAAAGAAGGATTATATTGAAATAAGAATAGATATGATTCTTAAACAAATGAATCATCGATAGAAAAGATAATGCCAAGTACAACTTGGGATAAATTGTACGGCTATTTTGTAATAGTATAGTTGAATAATATCTTATATGATAGATAGCTTATGATTTGTGTTTAAGTAAAGGTTACTCGACCTTGGGGAATAGTGTGTAATGTAATGTATAAACAATTTATGTTTATATCTTCCGCAAAATTAGTAATAGAAATAGTGTCTGGGATCAAGGTGATTTGGGACTGGATTCGATGCCTTCTGATCCACACTATTTAACAAAATAGTGAGGACTACTAATTTTATCATCCGGACCGAATCACTCCATTCCCCGACTAGTCCCTACTCGTTCCCATTTCACTGAAGAGAATAAAGAAAGAAAGGGTGAGCTCAACTACCCGAAAGAAAAATATTATGACTAAGACAATGCAGAATAAATTATCATTAGTCTTCAACAATGTTAAACTGATAAAATACAATAGACATCAAGTTTAACTGCAGGGGAATAAGCAATCCATTAGAAGAGTCGAGTAAAGCATGATATCTACTATCTTCTATGATTTAAAATGTTTTCATCAATTTTTATCGCTTAGACTCAGCTTAATAAATAAACCACATCATCGAGTCATCCCTGCACTACGGGCCAAGGATATTCATTAAATCATCAATGGTCATGACTATACCGAATAATCCATGGTCATAATCATACCCAAAACTGTCCATCAATGCACTACAGGCTACTGAGGACTTTTACCACATCATTTATAACATTACAGGTCATGATTATACCTAATAATCACTGGTCATAATCATACCAAGTCCATCTATACACATAAGCCAAAGATGACTTTCATCACAATATAAGCATGAGGATGATGACAATGATATAATAATTCAATAAAACAAGTTCAAGAATAAATTTTAAAGATTTATAAGTTAATTTATCTTGAAATCAATTACGTCCAAATTGTCAACATGATACTTCTTTGTGGAGTAAAATTCAAGAATGCTCAGAAGAATATTTCCATGAAAAGATACCGGATGAAGCGCAAATATCCGTGGATATTCTACTAATTTCATGGAGTATAGAAGCCAAAACTTTAACCAAATGAGTATCATAGAATATATGAAGCGCAAATGGATTTTCACCCGCCATGCAGTAATCCACGTGAGGCATTATTTCCACAATTTAATTAGGAATGAATACGAAGGATCATTCACCATGCATATGATAATCCACATGATGAGTTATTCCAATGAATAATAAAGAATGGAACCAGTCATGCATAATCCGCATGCATGTAATATTCAATGTAATAATAAAGAATGGAATAATAGAAGAATTCACCGTGCGTGCGATAGATCGCACTTGCATGATAGGTTATTCTAACGAGAATAATAAAGAATGGAACCAGTCTAGCGTAATCCTTGCAGCATGGATATTCCAACAAAATAATAAAGAGTGGAATAACAAAGAATTCACCATGCATGCGATAGGCCAAGACGATGAGTTATTCCAACATAATAATAAAGAATGGAACCAGGTCTAGCGTAATCCGCATGCAGACGAGGATATTCCAACGAGAATAATAAAGAATGGAACCGGGTCTAGCATAATCCGCACGACATGAATATTCCAACGTAATAATAAAGAATGGAATAACGAAGAATTTCACCATGTATGCGATTGCTTGCGATATGAAGCAGTTATTCCAACATAATAATAAAGAATGAAATAACGGAGAATTTCACCATGTATGCGGTACTTTTATGTATGTGTTATTCCAACATAATAATAAAGAATGGAATAATGAAGCTCTCTTCATGAATCTGAAAGAAATAATACCCTTACCTTAGAAAAAAAGCTGATACTTTGGAGTAGAGAGGTAGCCAACTTCTCTTTTTCTTTTTCTCTATAATTTCTCTCTATAATAACTGCTCTATAGCTTTAGTGAATTGGTGAGAAATGAAGGAAGAATGAGTTTCTATTTATAGGAAAATATAGTTTCGATAATTGCACGTTTTGGGGCTCAAAATATTACAGTACAATACCTCCAACTTTTCTTTCATTTTTAATTTAGTCCTGCAAGCATTATCAAACTTGCACCACCTCCCCTAATAGTAAATAATGTGAATCAATAGTTCAATCATGTGAATCAATAGTTATAATTATGTGAAAATATGAATTATAGTATAGTACCTCCATCTATACCTCTATTTTTAACTTAGTCATGCATGTATTATCAATCTTGCACCAACTCCCCTAATAGTACAAGAATGTGAATCAATAGTACACACATGTGAACAAATAGTTATAATCATGTGAATTAATAGCAATTAATTGCTCATTTATCCGATTAATTACCCGACTGGTCAATAAAATTTCCAGACATCAATTAATATCGAAATAAATGTAGATTTCCACTAATACTAATAATTCCAACACAATGGAACTATCAATTTCATCTTTAATCAACACGAACTTATTCATCATTAATATTATAACTCATAATATTTAACAACCAGGTCGTTCCCAAGAAAGATGGGGCTTTCTGATAAGGATTTCTCCTTATTGGTGCGCAATTAGATGACCAAACCTCTCATTGACAATTATTGATTTAATAATATATCATATTATGCAGATGATACTGTGACAATAATCGAATCAATAATATGAGAGATATGATGCAGCAATTACTATAGCAATAATTGAGTATAACTGAGTGACTTCTCACATAAGCATCAATAATCAATACCGTGTGCTACTATGCAACCACGCCAGACATTCTTTATTACTTTTACTACCAGGTAGTTCAACAGTTTAACGGTAAAACTTCCGCCGTTATTTTTAAAAAGATAATTATGTAATTTTCTAACTACAACAATACTTCCGTTGTGGGGTCCACCAATGATTATGCCATCGTACGAATATTCCCTGTTAAAACGAATATTCCCCGACCAATCGAATATTATATAACCACTTGCTTACTTTGCAAAATTTGTAAATATTATCCACAACTATAACATTATATCAAATCCATACCATAATATTCAAAAATATATTTTGAGAAAATTATTCTTTATTCATAAAAGTTGGGGTCTTACAATCTCCCCTTCTTATGAAATTTCGTCCTCGAAATTAGGGTGCGTACCTGGTATGTCGAAGAGGTGAGGATACCTTGATTTCATCTCAGATTCAATCTCCCAGGTCATTTCCTCCACATCGTGGTTTTTCCACAAAACTTTGACTTGAGGTATAACTTTAGAGCATAGAATATGATCCTTCTTATCCAAGATTTTAAAGGTAACTCTTCATAGTTAAATCTTCCTCTATCTCGTCTGGTACTGATTCAATAATATGGTTCAGGTCTTTCACATATTTACGTAACATAGATATGTGAAAAACATTATGAACACAAGACATACTTAGCGATGAAGGCGAGTTATAGCCACAGTTCCTACTCGATCGAGGATTAAAAATGGGACAATGAATTGAGGATTGAGCTTTCCTCTCTTTCTAAATCTTGTAACTCCTTTCCATGGAGCAACACGTAACAACACATGATCTCTAATATTGAATTCCACGTCTTTTCGATGAAGATCAACATAACTCTTTTGTCGATCTTGTGAGGTTTTTATACGTTGTCGGATCGTTTGAATCTTTTTCGTAGTCATACGTACCAAATTCGGTCCCAACAATGTTGCTTCACCCACCTCATCCCAGCATACTGGAGAATAACACTTTCTTCCATATAACGCCTCAAATGGAGCCATGCCAATACTTGCTTGATAACTATTATTGTAGGAAAACTCCACCAATGGTAAGAACTTGTCCCAACTTCCCTTGAAGTCAAGGACACAGAGTCTTAATAAATCTTCAAGATTTTGAATAGTCCTTTTTCGACTGCCCATCCGTTTGAGGATGATATGCCGAACTAAATCGTAAATCCATGCCCATAGCTTTTTGCAAACTAACCCAAAATCTTGAAGTGAATCTTGGGTCTCGATCAGAAACTATGGATACTGGCATACCATTCAATCTTATAATCTTGTTTATGTACATACTAGTAAGACATTTAAGTGTATAAGTTTCTCGTATCGGTAAGAAATGAGCAGACTTGGTCAATCTATCAACAATGACCCAAATCGCATCTATGCCTTGAGAAACCTTGGGAAGACCAGTAACGAAATCCATGGTAATGTGCTCCCACTTCCATTCTGGAATTTCGAGTGGTTGAAATGGACCTTTTGGCACTTGATGCTCTGCCTTGACTCGTTGACAAGTTAGACACCTTGAGATAAACCCCGCTATCTCTCTCTTCATATTGCTCCACCAAAATGTATGTCGAAGATCACGATACATTTTCGTACTCTCAGGATGGATTGCAAACGGTGTGGTGTGCGCCTCCATCATAATTTTATACTTCAAGTCAGAATCTTAAGGAACACAAAGTCTAGAATTGACTCGAAGCATTCCTTCTTCATCGATTCTTGCTTCCGGAATAGCACCTTCTTGCACTTTCTTCTTTATGCGCATCAGCTCCAGGTCTGTAGTTTGAGCAGCTTTAACTTTGTCGATTAAAGTTGGTTCCACTCGTATATTCTCCATCATCACATGGGTCCCTGTAGTCTATAAGTCTATTTCCATCCTTTCTAAGTCATACAAAATGGGTCTTTGCATTGACAATATTGCACTCGTACCCAAATATGATCTTCTACTCAATGCGTCAGCTACTACGTTCGCTTTTCTAGGATGGTATTGGATGGTATGATCATAATCTTTCAACAACTCAAGCCATCGTCATTGCCGCATGTTGAGTTCCTTTTGAGTGAAGAAATATTTGAGGCTTTTATGATCCGTATAGATCTCCACCTTCTCTCCATACAGGTAATGCCTCCAAATCTTAAGCACAAAAATGACTGCTGCCAACTCTAGATCATGAGTAGGATAATTCCTCTCATATTCTTTGAGTTGTCGAGAGGCATAGGCTATGACTTTCCCATATTGTATGAGAACACATCCTAACCCTTTGCCTGAAGCATCACTGTAGATGACAAATCCCTCCGAGCCAGATGGTATTGTTAGAATAGGTGCTGAAATGAGTTTCCTCTTGAGTTCTTGAAAACTCTTTTCACATACCTCGTTCCAACGGAATTTTGTATCTTTTCGAGTCAGCTGAGTTAATGGAGTAGCGATTCGAGAAAACCCTTCTACGAATCTCCGATAATAACCAGCTAAGCCGAGAAAGCTACGTACTTTGGTCATTGACTTAGGTTGCTCCCACTTTGAATTGCTTGATCTTTCTTGCCGGTCAATAGATATTCCATGATTTGATATCACATTACCCAAGGAATGCACCTTCCTCAAGCCAGAACTCGCATTTCTTCAACTTGGCATAAAGCTTGTTTTCACGAAGCTTTTGGAGTATCAGCCTCAAGTGTTGCTCATGGTCTTCACGGGTTTTGGAGTATATGAGGATGTCATCAATAATGACGACCACAAAGTGATCCAAATATTCCTTGAATACTCGGTTCATCATGTCCATGAAGGTAACAGGAGCATTAGTCAATCCAAAAGACATGACTAGGAATTCATAATGCCCGTACCGAGTTCTGAAAGCAGTCTTTGGAATGTCATCAATTTTAATCTTTAATTGATGATATCCGGAACGAAGATCAATCTTTGAAAAGAATTTGGCTCCTTGCAACCGGTCAAACAGTCAACGGTCGCGAGGCAATCTGCAATTTATTTTTGATGGTGACATGATTCAACTCCCGATAATCAATACAAAGTCGTATACTTCCATCTTTCTTCTTCACGAATAGAACAGGGGCACCCCAAGGAGACGTATTAGGACGAATGAAACCGATGTCTAACAATTCCTATAGTTGGGTTTTTAACTCTTGAAGTTCAATAGGAGCCATTTGATATGGGGCTTTGGAAATGGTTTTGTACCGGATTCATGGTCGATACAAAATTCAATTTCACGCTCTGGGGGTAGGCCATGAAGTTCTTCAGGGAATACGTCAGGAAATTTATTAACAATAGAAATATCATTCAAATCTGACATATCTTTATTTAAATCTGCGACATGGGCTAAGAAAGCTTGACATCCGTTTTTCAATAAACGAATAGCTTTATGACTTGATATGACAGTGATTAATTTTAGTGGTTTGGTTGCTTGAATTCGTATAATAGGTTGGTTAGGAATATGAAAGCTAACAACCTTACATAAACAATCAATTTTAGCATGATGAGTAGTTAACCAATCAATCCATAAAATCACATCAAATGCAAGTATTTTCAAGGAAATAAGATCGACGGAGTACGTAAGATTCTTGATTTGAATCAAACAAGACTTATAAACCGTGGATGTAATGAAGGTTTCTCCCAACGGAGTTTCAACAGATAAGTCAAAGTCTAATTTCTCCGGAGTCAAATTTAAACATTGAGCGCAAGTAGGAGAAATAAAGGAATGGGTAGAACCGGTATCAAATAAAGTTTAAAATTTTCTAGAGTTTATGATTAGCTTACCCGTGATCACCTCGTTCGGATTCCTTGATTTTTGGGAGGTTACGACAAACGCTCTCCCTTGAACTACCGGGTTTGTCAGTCTGGGACACCCTTTGATGCCTCCATCACAGCTGGACTTGACTTTGGTGCACGACAAAATCGGGCTAGGTGACCTTCTTTTCCATAATTATAACACGCTTTGGACTGCATCGTGCAGTTTGGACTTAAGTGTCCTTCCCCACCACATTTGTAACGTACGACCGGTGGTCATTCTCCTTCCTTAACAACAGGTGCTGGTGCTGACGTCTTTCCATCCTTGTTGAATCTCCTTTTTTTAAAATGTCCACTCTTATTGTCATGGCCATGATTACCACCGAAGTGATTATCATTTCTGGCATGTTGATTCCCTCTACGTTTGTTGTCACCGCTTCGATGACTGCTACCACTGGTATTATTGACTTGTCGGTTGCTCTCTCTTGGTTGGGTTGACTTATTATCGCGCTCCAATAACTGAGCCCTATTCACAACATCTGAATACAAACATAGTTTGTGAGAAATTAGGTATTAACGTATCTCGGGTTTTAAACCTCTTAGAAACATTTGCGTCATTCTCTCCTCATTATCAACCAAGTGGGACGTAAATCGAGATAACTTAGCAAACTTAGCTTCGTACTGCGCCACGGTCATATTGTTTTGCTCAAGCTTGATGAACTTTATCTCCTTCATGTGACGATTACTTTTAGGAAAGTACTTGTCATTGAACAGCTCTTGAAACTTCTCCCAAGACATTTTGAGTGCGGCAAGTTGAGTACGCTTTACAGATTCCCACCAGTAATCTGCCTCTGCTCACAACATGAAGGTGGAAAAGGGAACCTTTTGCTCCTCGGAGTATCCCATGACATCAAATATCTTGTTGATCTACTTTATCCACGTCTCCGCCTTAAGTGGTTTTGGCTCTCCAAAAAACTCCGGTGGTACTGGCTCCTTGAATTGCTTAGCGGTGACCATCCGAGAGTTGTCAGTGTTTCCACCTGCATTTTGGACAGGAGCTGCTTTCGCCTGATGTTGCATGAATTGCATAAAGCCTCTGAACATCCCATCGTTCACAATTTCATCAATGTTATTGTTTACATGAGGATTAATTTCTTCATGTTTCACATTATCCTGGGCATTAATTTGTGGTGCCTCAACGGTCTCACGTACTTCATTGTTTATCTCAACATTTTCGGATGCCATTTTCAAATACTACCACAAAACAAGGGTTAATTAACATATCACATATTATCCCTATACTCTGACTGACCAATTAAATAACACATAAACTTAGGTAGGTCATACTAGCGAAGGAATTCCCAAATCTCTCCCTCCTAGTTCTTGTCTCACATCTCGACCGAGGATCATATCCTAAGCTTTGATACTAATCTGTGACACCCCAAAATAGGTAAACATCACCCATCTTGAGTCGCCAAATACATGGTACAAAATTCAAATACAACTTAATTATACAACAGTCGTGTAAAATACGACAAAACATAATCTAAGAATTTTAATAAGAATATTGTCATCTAGACAATATCCACACTCAATGGAGTCCTCATTACATTTATTGTCACACTATTTAACAGAATAGTGAGGACTACTAATGCTATCATCTGGACTGTCACTCCGTTCCCCAACTAGTCCCGGCTACGTTCCCATTTCCTGAAGAGAACAGTGAAAGAAAGGGTGAGCTCAACTAGCCCAGTAAGAAATATTATGACTATGATAATGCAGAATAATGTATCATTAGTCTTCAACAATGTTAAATTGATAAAATACAATAGACATCAAGTTTAACTGCAGCGGAATAAGCAATCCATTAGAAGAGTCAAGTAGAGCATGATATATACTATCTTCTATGATTTAAAATGTTTTCATCAATTTTTATCGCTGAGACCTAGCTTAATAAATAAACCACATCATCGAGTCATCCCTGCTCTACGGGCCAAGGATATTCATTAAATCATCAATGGTCATGACTATACCGAATAATCCCTGGTCATAATCATACCAAAAAATTGTCCATCAATGCACTATAGGCTATTGAGGACTTTTACCACATCATTTATAACATTACAGGTCATGATTATACCGAATAATCACTGGTCATAATCATACCAAGTCCATCTTGCACGTAAGCCAAAGATGACTTTCATCATAATAGAAGCATGAGGATGATGACAATGACATAATAATTCAATAAAACAAGTTCAAGAATAAATTTTAAAGATTTATAAGTTAATTTATCCTGAAATCAATTACGTCCAAATTGTCAACATGATACTGCTTTGTGGAGTTAAATTCAAGAATGCTCAGAAGAATATTTTCATGAAAAGATACCGGATGAAGCACAAATATCCAGGATAGTCTACTAATTTCATGGAGTATAGAAGCTAAAACTTTAACCAAATGAGTATCATAGAATATATGAAACTGCAAATGGATTTTCACCCGCCATGTGGTAATCCAGGTAGACAGATCATTTCCACAATTTAATAAGGAATGAATACGAAGGATCATTCACCATGCATGTGATAATCCACATAGACAGGTTATTCCAACAGAATAATAAAGAATGGAACCAGGTCATGCGTAATCCGCATAGACAGGATATTCAAACAGAATAATAAAGAATGGAATAACAGAAGAATTCACTATGCATGCGATAGACCGTACAGACAGGTTATTCCAACAGAATAATAAAGAATGGAATAACAAAGAATTCACCATGCATGCGATAGACCGCACAGACAGGATATTCCAACAGAATAATAAAGAATGGAACCAGGTCTAGCGTAATCCGCACATATAGGATATTCCAATAGAATAATAAAGAATGGAACCAGGTTTAGCGTAATCCGCATAAACAGGATATTCCAACAGAATAATAAAGAATGGAACCAGGTCTAGCATAATCCACACAGACAGGATATTCTAACAGAATAATAAAGAATGGAATCAGGTCTAGCGTAATCCGCACATACATGATATTCCAATAGAATAATAAAGAATGGAATAATAGAAGAATTTCACCATGTATGCGGTACTTCGCATAGACAGGTTATTCCAACATAATAATAAAGAATGGAAAAAAAGAAGAATTTCACTATGTATGCGGTACTTCGCATAGACATGTTATTCCAACATAATAATAAAGAATAAAATAACATAAGCTCTCTTCATAAATACGAAATAAATAATACCCCTTACCTTAGAAAGAAACTGGATACTAGAGTAGAGAGAGGTAGTCGACTTTTCTTCTAATTTCTCTCTATAATAATTGCTCTATAGTTTTAGTGAATTGGTGAGAAATGAAGGAAGAATGAGCTTCTATTTATAAGAAAATATAGTTTTGATAATTTCACATTTTGGGGCTCGAAATATTACAGTACAATACCTTCAACTTTTCTTTCATTTTTAATTTAGTCCTGCAAGTATTATCAAACTTGCACCACCTCCCCTAATAGTAAATAATGTGAATCAATAGTTCAATCATGTGAATCAATAGTTATAATCATGTGAAAATACGAATTACAGTATAGTACCTCCATCTATACCTCCATTTTTAACTTAGTCATGCAAGTATTATCAATCTTGTACCAACTCCCCTAATAGTACAAGAATGTGAATCAATAGTACACACATGTGAACAAATAGTTATAATCATGTGAATTAATAGCAATTAATTGCTCATTTATCCGATTAATTACCCGACTGGTCAGTAAAACTTCCAGACATCAATTAATATCGAAATAAATATAGATTTCCACTAACACTAATAATTCAAACACAATCACTACGAGAAAAAGGGCCATCTGCAACCAATGATATCAGCGACCGCACAATCCAGTCGCTAATATTAGTAATAGCGACCGCTATCTGCGACCGCTAAGGATTCTCGTCGCTAGTATATATTAGCGACCACTACGATGTCACGATCGGTCATTGAGAAGCTTCCTCCCAAAATTTGGTGGGAACATTTGGCGCCATGACTAATCTCAGATCGTGATCGCGTCGCGTCACGATATGTCCACATCATTAAAAATTAGCGATCGCCTGCGGTTGCTGATGGGAGTCGCTGATTCTCATAAACTTAATCAAGTTCAGTAGTTCGCTCGATATTTGCAGAAGAAAAAAAAAGAGGGAGAACAGACGAGAGGGAGAAGAGGGAGTAGGGGGAGAAGAGAAGAGGGGGTGCCGCCTTCACCATGAGCTATTGTGCCATTTTTTTCTACTTCATTACAAGTCCGAGTTGCACCATTACAACCTCAAACAAAAGGTAAAAAAAGTTCCAAATCTTAAATTTTGTAATGTCCCCTCTATATATATCTTGTTCAATTTAGGGTTTCTCCTTTAGGGTTTTGTTCAACTATTGATGTTGTAATTGTTTATTGATTCTGATTTAGTTTTGTGAACGGAGATTTGGTTTTTGTTAATTTATTGATTAATATGGAATTAATCAATTAGTGAATACTGTATTTGTGAATGTTTGATGTTTTAATAGTTGAGTTATCTGCAAATTGTCCTAAAGTAGAAAGCACATTATTTAATATGTTGCTATAATTGCTGATTCTGTGTATGGTGTTTGGGCTAAACAAGCAATTTGCTAAAATGACACTGATTAGTACTTAATGGTAAACTATTATAAGTGTTTGGGTAACTGAAATTTTCAAAAGCAGCATTCTTCTTTTTGAACCTTTCTTTAAATTCATATTTTAAAAATTTATTTGTTGTCTTTCCTTATTTGTCATAAAAAAAAGTAGCCACATTCATTTTTGCATATACTCTTATTGGATTTCTCATTCCATTTTCTTACTTATCTAATATTTGGAACATATTAGTACAACTATGATGTACACTTAAGGTTGTTTTGGGTATGGAAAGATTGAACTCGCCAAACATGCTAGAGTAGTATGTGCTTATATATGAGTTTTCATGGTGATTTAAGGTTTATAGGAATGCTTAAAGACCATATGTGTTCTATTATAGACTGTTGGGGATTTGGTAGCCAAAATTGTGCCTATAAGGGACTGTTATGGCCAACTTGTGTGATTGGTGTTGTTAGATAGTGAGGAGTACATACATTGCCTATAGATAACATGCAAAAATGGTTCCCTAAGTTAGTTAAGGTCTACATGGTGTGTTGTGCAAATTCTTGCTTAAAAATCAATGAAAATAAGCTTTATAGAACAATGAACACTAAAATAGTGAACCACCATACCTGGACCCCATACACAAGTTTCAATAGTCATAATAGGACATAAGAAAGCTACACAAAGTAAAGGAACCAAGCCTAAGCCATTTTGAGCATTAGACTTGTTAAAAATCACATTTTCAAGCTAAAAATGGACTGTTTTGGACAATTCATAGTACCTGACCTTAGAGGACTATTATGAGCGGATACAAAGTTGCTCATACATGCTAGTAATGATTCCCAAACATGGTCATTACTAAACCAACAAGAAAATCAATTTAAGCTCTCTTTTCAAGCCTAAAGTGAACAATGATAAGTCAAAATGAGTTAGATGATTAAATAAAGTGTGGTGATGCTAAAAGTAACCTTAAGTAACTTAAATATACATGCCTAGACTATCCTAGTGGCTTAATCGAAAATTTTGGAAAAAGTACAAAATCGGTTTTGTAAAAAAAAAAGAAAAATGGCTAAGTTTGAGCTCTATTTTGGGGAGCTTAATGGGCATAAACAAGAAATCTAAACCTTGAATAAAATACCTTGTAGTATGGTCTAGAAGTAGGGACAAGTGGTTAAGCCCTTGGCTTAACCAATGAGTTTAAACAAATCACCAAACTAGCATGGAAAATCACTAAAACTGCAGTTTTGCAAATTTGTCTAAGTATGAAAATTTGAGATTTGGACACCTTAGACAAGTGAGTTAGGGTTATGCTAGGCTATTCCAAGTGTTGGAATGCTAACATATACAGGAACTTGAGAAGTTAGTGTGTAAAAGCTTGAAAAAGCTTGGTTTAGAGGGTCAAAACTCAATCTATGCTTAGCAAACCTAAAGGAATGCTAAAACTAGTTCTAAATAGATATAATTCAAGTGTTGGAATGAACCAAAGTGGCTAGAAGTGAAATTGGCAAGAAGTGACCAAAATTAGTAAACTCAAAATGTGAATAATGGCCTAGTTTAGACGAAAGATGAGAAGATTTTCTCTGTAAGGATATGATTATGAATATACGAAAGATGAAAATGAGAAGATTTTCTCTGTAAGGATTCCGATGTAGCACCTGCTAATGATGTAGTAGAAGAAATACTACCATCAATGTTAAACATCGTTTTTCTTAGATCTCTTACAAGTTAAGAAAGTAAGTGATCAAGAGTGCAAGAGTGCAAGAGTGCAAGAGTAAGGATCACACATATTCGTATTCTTAATTGTGTTACTTCCTTGGTGTTTAATATATGTGATGGCATGTATCCTTGTTCAATTCTCGAATAATCATATATGATGCACACTCATGTTATATATGTACTTATACATCTATATGTATTTATAAGCATCATCAGTGGCATTGAGCTGAATTGTAAATCTTTAACAAGGGAATAAAATAATTCATGTCAACATAGGTACCGTGGTATTATGGACCTTTATTCAGACCATAGTTGCATGAGACGATGAAAGTCAAGTGCCCAGATATAGGTCAGCTGTTGAGAATTTAGAAATTCGGTTGTCAAGTATTTCTAGATTATGCGATAGTCACCCTAATGTGTGTAATGGTCGTAACAACAAGATAAGATGTCCTTATTTAAAGTGTAAGAATGTAAATTATATGGATGTAGACATAGTAAACTATCATTTACTTGTTTCGGGTTCATGAACAATTACGAAGAATGTTGGTGGGCACATGGGCAGAGAAGAGATAGTGGCAACGCACAAGTACACAATCCAGGCAGCAATACCCATCGTATGAATGACATGGTTCATGATATTGCAGGGTCGGATTTTGATTGGGAACAAGGCAGAGAGCAACCTATGAATTCTGATGCCAAAGCATTCTTTAAGTTGTTAGACGAGGGTAGCGAACCGTTGTGGCATGGTTGCACGAAGCACACTACATTGTCTGCAGTGGTGACATTACTTAACATCAAGGCTGATCACAACATGAGCCATGAGTGTTTTGAGTCACTCTTGAGGGACATTAAGAGTATGTTGCTTGTCGGTGAAAAATTGCCCGATAACTACTACTATTGTAAAAAAACGGTGAAGAAGTTGGGTCTTGGATATCAAAAAATTGATACATGTCCGAACGATTGCATGTTGTTTTATAAGGAAAATGAACATAAGACAAAGTGCACGTTTTGAAGTCATGATCGATTTAGGCCTAATAAAGAGGGTGTGACTACAAAAAAGATGAATATACCTTTTAAGATTTTAAGGTATTTTCCAATTACATCTCGTCTCAAAAGATTGTACATGTCTTCAAGAACAGCTGAACATTTGACTTGGCATGCGAAATCTCCAACCAAAGATGGAGAACTGAACCATCCCGCAGATGGGCAGGCTTGGAAAGATTTCAACTTAGCACATCCGGGGTTTGCATTGGAACCTAGAAATGTGAGGCTTGGATTGTCCACTGATGGTTTCAACCCATTCGGCCACTCAGCTGTTCCATACTCCTGCTGGCCTGTGATTGTTACTCCGTATAACTTGCCTCCTTGGATGTGTATGAAACAGCCGTACTTGTTTCTTTCACTCATGATTCCTGGTTTCAAGAGTCTTGGAAAGAACCTAGATGTTTACTTGAGACCTCTTATAGACGAGTTGAAGGTATTGTGGGAGGATGGAGTACACATGGGAAGTTGGCTTGTCCATACTGTATGGGTCATACAAAGTCTTTCAATCTATCAAATGGTCAAAATCCATGCTGGTTTGATTGTCATGGTCGTTTCTTGCCAGTAGATCACCCGTTTCGAAGAAACAGAGAACACTTTAGGAAAGGGAAAGTAGATCATGATACGCCAGCACCGCGACTGTCGGGGACAGAGATGTGTGACCGTGTGATGAGATTGCCGGTCATCCCATTCAATAAGATTGCCTCTGACATCATCGATGGGTTTGGCGTGTCTCATAATTGGGTTCGGAGAAGCATCTTTTGGGAACTGCCTTATTGGTCTACAAATTTGATTCGTCATAATCTAGACGTGATGCATATTGAGAAGAATGTGTTCGACAATGTGTTTAACACCACGATGGGTGTTGCGGGCAAGACGAAAGATAATGATAAGGCACGGTTGGACATGAAAGATATTTGTAAGCGTCCTGGATTAGAACTTTATGAAACTACTAATGGTAAGATGGTCAAATCGCATGCAAGGTACACATTGTCCAAAAAGCAGGTTGAAGATGTGTGCATATAGATAAAGTCTCTGAAACTACCAGATGGATATGTGTCAAACATTGCAAGTTGTGTTACAGGTGGGAAATTGCAAGGGATGAAAAGTCATGACTGTCATGTGTTCATGGAGAGACTCATGCCTATAGCATTTCGGGACTTTCTTGATAAACCAATATGGGATGCTTTGACTGATCTTAGTCGTTTCTTCAGAGACATATGTTCAAAAATGTTAAATGAAAAGGACATGTCTATACTTGAGAAGAACATCATTGAGATCACGTGTAAGCTTGAAAAATATTCCTCCCCGATTTTTTCGACTCTACGGAGCATTTGCAAATCCATCTACCCTATGAAGCTCGTGTTGGTGGCCCGATTCAATATAGATGGATGTACCCTTTCGAGAGGGTCATGGGAAACCTTAAGAGGAAGGTGAAGAATAGAGCTTATGTCGAGGGGTCGATATGTGAGGCATACAGTTTCGATGAGATATCTACGTTTATCTCAGACTATTTTCCCGACAAAGGCCAATTGAGTCCCGAGACATGATGGTGGGGGCAATGTTGAACTAAATGGTCGGCTTTCTATATTTGGTTTATCGGGTCGCGCGTATGGAAAAGGAAAGCGCATATTCCTTTCTGAGCAAGATTTACATGCTGCGCATACTTACATTCTTCTCAATTGCGAGGAGATTGATGAATTTGTGAGGTATACATGTAAAATTCATATATATTATACCTATATCTTAACCTGCAGTCTCATATTAATATATGTTAATGTTTATAAAATTGTATAGAACATATGATGACGAGTTAAAAGCAAATCAGCCAGGCATCACTGATAAAGATATTCAAGTTAGTCGTGATAAAAAATTTGCTCTTTGGCTAAAGGACAAAGTAAGTTAAGTTAATTAAGAATGACATATATCTTATTAATTTATGAATGTATTTAATTTAATAGAATTTTTGTAGGCTCTTAATGAGGGAACGATTCCTCCAAATATATAAGTCCTAGCTATGGGTCCAGATAGGGACCAAGTCATTCGCAATGGTTATAAAATAAATGGATGTGAATTTCATACAAAGACATATGCTCGCGGTAAAAGAACAACTAATACTGGAGTGTGTGTTCAAGGAGATTATTACAATGAGCTTGGTCGTGCCTTTTATGGGGAGTTGGAGGAAATCGTAGAGTTATCGTACAAGGGCACGTACGGGGGTCATATTAACTTGTTCAAGTGTCGTTGGTTTGATTCAGAAAAAGGGATACGTGTTGACAGACATGGAATCATCGATATTAACCTCCACAGGTCAGCGTACTCCAACGAACCATTTGTTTTACCAACACAAACAGTACAAGTATACTACACTCCTAGTCCTGTTAGGAAAAGGGATAGACCGCCTACAGATTGGCAAGTTGTAATTCATACTCCCGCGCGCAGTCGTGTCCAAGTAATAGACGGAGATTTCTACCAAGAGGAGATGCTTCATAGACCTCCTGTAATAAATATAGAGGACAACAATGATGTAATCCAGTTAGAGGGTGGAGATGAACCTGATGAATTGATCCCGAGATGCTTATTGTGCCGGATGACAAAGGATATCGAGGAAGAGTTATTGATCGACAATCGACACGTAATCAAGAAGAAGATGGTTATGAATCTCTGATACTTGTACAAAATGATTCTGACTTAGACAACGATTTTCATTAAAATGTATGTTTAGTTTTAATTGTATTACAATGAATTACATATAGGAATGTTCTCTATAGTACCTTTCATTTATAGTTGTCGTAGTTAATTATTTTCTATATGATTTTCATGTACCTTTCTCTATACGATTTTCATGTACCTTTCATTTATAGTTGTCGTAGTTAATTAATTTCCAGTCATGTTCATGTACATTTCATTAATTGTCATTATTGTCCTTTTCTATAAAATGTATGTTTAGTTTTAATTGTATTACATACAATTACATATCCTGATGTTCACTATATCATTGACATATTTATGTACCTTTCATTTATAACTCATACTAACATCCTAAATTTTTTATTTATAGATGTCTTCTGAACCTGCAGCACGAAAGCGCGGGTTGGGTTGGGTCGGGGCCCTAATCATGTGCCGAAGGCCCCGGCTAATCCGGATGATCACATTTTTATACAGATCCGTCCTCCTCTAGAAAACACTTAAGTTAAACATCGTGTATATATATATAAGGGTTTAATATTTCCATTGTTATAAATATAGTAGTGATTTAAATGTAAGGGTTTTAATATAAATTATTGTATATTGTAGTGATTTTCAAGATAGTAAAATTGTGAAGTGCATTTCACAATTATAAGCTTACGTAATCGCCTTCACGCTGATTACATGGGCGACACATCTCTCTTCATAAGGATGCAAATGAATGTGAATTTCGTATATTTTTTTATCACTCTAATAGATAATACATAGTTAATCAAATAATATTGTTTAGTAATATAACAGTTTTAATATTATTATTGTTGTTTTATTTGCAGAAACGGTATAGATGGGACGCACATGCATCGCTTATTCGCATACTATTTTGGCGTAAATGCGTCATTCTAACTAAAGATAATTTGAACAAGGAACGACAAAAAGCCCCGCACAATGCCGAGATTGACCATCTAGATGTGGTGAGCAAGATATACATGAAAGATAGCCCACGGTGGTGTGCACACAACCCATATGGGTGCGAGATGTGTGACCAAAGTGGAGAGCCGAGAGTCGGGTCAAAAGGCACAAGACTTCCGCGAATGATCCTCGTGTGTATCGATTTACGGCGAGAAGGCAAAAGGCACGATTCGGGGCGGCAGATATATCATAGGTGCAAGACATTGCTTTGTGGTATGTGATGTTATGTTTATACCATCTTTTGTAGCTAAAATATCATATGTTTATATAATAATATGAGAAAATGAACTGTAGGAGTCTCAGTCTCAAGGTCAACCTATTAATTGGTTGGATGTGTATGTGGCCACCCGCGATGGTCTGCCTGAGGCTATTCAGATAGCGATAATAAGTTCACTTTATCCTAATATGTTGTTTATAAATTGTGATGACCTTTTTTAGTATTTTTTTTATTTATTTTTTACTATTTAATTGTTCATCTTCTGACAGGACACTTATAAGGGCTTAATGAACGAGCGCTATCCTGAAGGCACCCTGCGTTCGTTGATTGATCAAGAATTATGGGAGAGGGCGTCCATCGTGAAGAAAAATTATGTCAAAGGCCAAGGACAAAGACGGCGCCCGACCATCAGTGGCACAGGCAACTCGCCACCCGATCTACACAAATCATCGAAGTTATCCAAATTTATCATACTCCTCGCCGATTGTATGAGAGAGATCTGTTAGGATCGTGATCTTCTTCAGATATCTTGGGCATCTGCAGCCTCTACGAGTCTTGATGAGTTGGCGGAGGCGAAGTATGGGCGGTATAATAAGGCAGAGAGGCAAGCAAGCGAAGAAGAAGAAGAAGCAGCAGCAGCAGCAGCAAAGACAACAACTACAACCAGAGAGTAGGTATATATATATCGTTTATTATTTATCTATATTGTCTTATATGTTTATAGTCTCTGAGTCAATGTCTTACTTATATGTAACATATATGTTTTATTACTTTGTTAATTACAGGATCCTAATTTGGATGATCCATGAAGAGCGCCTAGACTTGTTTTTTTAGATTTTTAAAGCCTTGTACTCTTTTAGATTCATTCTTTGGACAATTGTATTGGTTTATATGGATGTTTACGATATCGATTATATTGTGTTGGATGAATGTTCTGTATTGTATTGGATGAATGTTTATTCATGGATGAATGTTCTGCATTGTATTGGATGAATGTTTTGTATTGTATTGGATGGATGTTAATATAGATACTTGTATATATATATTGTTGTGTTGGGATTGAAAGCAGGTACAAAGCAGGTTATTTTTGGGAAATCAATAAAAGCGAGTAAAAAATTTTTTAAAAAAAAGCATCAATGATCGCGTCGCGATCGCTAACACTATATCAAATGATCGCATCACCTTTTTGGGAATCTAGCGATCATTGCGGGTCGCTATTACCGGCCAACGCCATACGTGTGCCACATCACGGATGACAAATGACTCAAAGATAAGTCGAATAATCGAATAGCGGCGGTATCGGCCGTTGATTATGGTCATTATTGTTGGTCACGATGTCCTTCCAAATGACTGAGATTATCTGCGATTAGTATCAAATGACGATCGCATACGGTCATTGATATATCCATCTCACCAATATACGCTGGAGTCGATATACTACGATCATTGATAAGCTTTTTTTTGTTGTAGTGAATGGAACTATCAATTTCATCTTTAATCAACACGAATTTATTCATCATTAATATTATAACTCACAATATTTAACAACTAGGTCGTTTCCAGGAAAGAGGGGCTTTCCGATAAGGATTTCTCCTTATTGGCGCGCAATTAGATGAACAAACCTCTCATTGACAGAACTTATAGACATTGTAAATATTGCAATTTAATAATATGAATAACTTCGTCGTCTCAATTATTGATTTAATAATATATCATATTATGCAGATGATATTGTGACAATAATCGAATCAATAATATGAGAGATATGATGCAGCAATTACTGTAGCAATAATTGAGTATAACCGAGTGACTTCTCACATAAGCATCAATAATCAATACCGTGTGCTACTATGCAACCACACGTATTATTGTACTTTTACTACCAGGTAGTTCAACAATTTAACGGTAAAACTTCCGCCGTTATTTTTAAAAAGATAATTATGTCATTTTCTAACTACGACAATACTTCCGTTGTGGGGTCCACTAATGATTATGCCATCGTACGAATATTCTCTGTTAAAATGAATATTCCCCGACCAATCGAATATTATATAACCACTTGCTTACTTTGCAAAATTTGTAAATATTACCCATAACTATAACATTATATCAAATCCACACCATAATATTCAAAAATATATTTCGAGAAAATTATTCTTTATTCATAAAAGTTGGGGTCTTACAGGTCAATCCTAACTCATAATTTATAAATGCAAATCCATGTCATATAATGCATGTATCATGACATGTTACATCTCAGTGAAATACATAAAACTGTTTACATCAAATGGCATCTATGTCCTACAAATAAAAGTAAAAAGTACATGGAAATAGAGCACAGCCGCCCATCTACTAACTAAAGATCTAGCGAATGAAATCTACAACATCAAACATGCCAACTTGCGCCAAGTCCTCGTAAGTCGAGGCCTCTACATCGCAATTCAAATTTGGTCAGTGAAAGAACGGGCTGCACCCTCCAAGGATGCTAGCGACAGCCAGGTCATCAGTCCACCTGGGTCACAAATAAAAAGCACAAGGAAATGGGGCACAAGCGCCCAACAGCTAAAAAAACTTCAAATTGCCTCAGAAAGGGTGAGGTATATTTCTACATCCAGTCAATTCAATTAAGCATATGCATCAACCTAAGGATAAATTTTGATCAAGCACGATTTGCACATGTGCAACCGCGCTATATAAGCACACATCTCCATTAAAAAGAGTTTAGCATGCATCCCTAGTAGAGTTAAATATGCGTGCACATTAAATACCCAGACTTGAGAAAATTTCACCGTTGCAAACTACTATTCGAGTAGGCATCGAGACAGTCCGGTGATCAACCGTTGTACTGTGATAGCCCCAAATCCGGGTCCCAAATCACCACGGATTTTGTACAATTATTCTATAACTATTGTAAAAGATATAAACATAAATTGTTTATACAATACACTTTACACATTACCCCAAGGTCGAAAACCTTCACTTAATACACAATTCATAAACTATCTAACATATAAAATTATTATCATACATAACTGTTACAAATAAGCTGCACATTTTATCCCAAGCTGAACTTGGCTTTATCCTTTCCTGTATCCGAACATATTCGCCTTATCTGCAATGTTTATCATGATATAGCAAGGGTGAGCATGAAGATTGCCGAGCAAGTTTAATTTATTTAAGGATATATCATGATTGAAAGAGTCTGAATAATAAGTTGGCTATAATTCATCAATATAGTTGTGAATTAGCGTGAACAAACTTTTGACTAAACAAGTATTAAATATGAACAAATATATCTGGACTGAACGGTAATGAAGGTGATCAGCCTTTTATACCTGACTTATATATGCAATATGTACAGAGTACAATTCTACAATGGCAATCAGCAATGATTAACCATCAACATATCTGAATGAAACAACTTTAAGTAGAGTTAAGAAAAACTTGCCTATTTCGTTGATTACTACTACGCATTCTATATCGCTTTATCCGAAGACCTAATATTAGTAATATAGATCTCCAATATTAGAATAATATCATCACAATATTTAAAATAACCTAAACACCTTGTCACATAATCCTATCCGTCTATAACACACATAAGACCTAACCTCAAGTCAAACTTTTACAGTCTTAGTCGAGTTCGGTACAATTCTGACATCCCGACAGCTTTGTCAGATAAATATCGAGTTTAAGTTTAATTAAACTGTGTCTAAACACTTTAACAATTATCTTAGATAATTACATTATCAGTCAAAAATATTTTACACAAGCTCGTAATAATTTTATATAATAATTATCATTTATCATGATTTTTCAATCATTACTAACATATTTATATGATTTAAATACTTTAATATTATATTATAAGTTTTTCTTGAACATAAAAGTCAAATACCAATCCAATGACCCAGATTTGAATCCAAAGAAGTCGGATTCAAAATCCAAAGATATCTAGATGGCCAATCCAAAGAAACTAAACTGCAATCCAAAGAAATCGATATATCAAATCCGAGAATTAGATTTCAATCTAGCAAGCTGGATTCAACATATTTTCAATTCAGTAAACTTCTTTTCAATCCAGCAAGTTGGATTCCATATCTTTTTCACGAAAATACCAAATAAATTTATTATTTTTCTATCCTTTGACCAAACACATATACATATATTTCATACACAAAAAGTATTTTTTCATAATTTTCCAACTTCCTTTAATATTTTTCAAAAATTATTTTTAGTGTGTAGCTTAAGAAATTAGCCCTATCATTCTTAACTCCAAAAATTCCCATCCCTTGACACAATCTTCTACATGTTAATGTGAGCCTCCAGTTTAAATTTCATGGCCATCGGAGTTATAGAACTCCGGTTATAGCCATTTTCGTCGGAAAATCTCAAAAATTGAAATGGTCATAACTTGGTCATTTTAAGTCGGAATGAGCTCATTTTTGGACAGGAGGTACTTTATACTATATATTTTCATGTTCCAAAAGGCCGGAATTTATTTCACCAACTAAGTGGCTGAAAATGCCCTTTTAAATTTTTGGGCAGTAGCTTTTTGGTACTTTGCAGTTTTTGACTCATTTGCTAAAATCAGTCCACACGAAAATCTACTACATCTTTTTCAGTGATTCCACTTGGATAAGTTAGAAAACTCATAGATATAACTCTAGGACTTGACCACACTCAAAAAGTCAAAATATAATAGGAGATAAAGATATGGTCATTTGAATTTCATGTTCTATTTTCAACAAAATCTGATTTTCAACGCTTTGTGATTTCTAAGAAACTTTCATGTTTTCACATAATAACCAACATAACTCATCATAACACTTACTAATACTACATATACCCATGATTCTACCATGACACATGATCTATTTCATCAAACAATCATCAAACACAAGATTAAACACTATCAATACTAAGAAAATTAGGATTTTCTACACTTTGAAAACCTAGCTTGATCACTTTTCTTGCTTTTGATCTAACTTTTGACACTTAAAATGGATAGATCCACACATAAAACACTCTAAATCGTGTAGATCTAAGATTTTTGAGTTTTGAAACTTTAGATCTTTATTCTGTTAAAATAACTTAAAAAGGATAACTTAGGTTTGGTTTTATACCTTTGATTTCTTGACATATCTTTTTCTTCCAAACTATGTGATGGATCTTGAATGGCATGGATGATCAAAATCCTCTTCCTTCTCTCTTGGGAGTTGCCAAAAATGACTCTCTCTCTATCTTTCTAGTTTTGGTTTTTATTAGCTAACTAGGAAGTAATAGAATGAGAGAAAAATAAAATAGCTTTTGTGGTTTAGTAAAAACAAATGTGTAGATATATTAGTATACCTTACATTCATCTCCCAATAACTCTAGCTCTTCTCTCTCCCACTTAATCATTTAATGTTGCTTGCAAGAATGTTCAAGAATGTTGGTTAAATAAAAAGATGACACATGGAGAGTTAGTAAAGAGTTGGTGACCAACTTAGACAAATATTAGACCAAAATAATTTTAGTCACATGCAATATAACACCCACAAAGGGGCCGGGTACTCCCCCCTTTCTTTGCCCCATTTTAGTTTATTTTTATTGTTAAAATTGATTAATCCAATGACCAAAAAACCCCTCTTCAATTGAGCTAAAGTTGGGCTTTTCATTAAATTGTTTTGGGCTTACAATTTAGTTTCTTTGGGCTCTCTACTTAACATGTTTGGGTCATGTAAATTTACATATTTCAACATTCTTAATATTACCATTCCCTAATTATTTAATTAGGGTTCTCATTTTCTAAATTATAATTTAAATCCTTACTCAAGTACATTTAATTTCTTAACCCAATTAGACTTGTTATAATTAGGTTATGAAACTAATTAATTTAGAAGTATAAAATAAATATCTTGGGATTAGTATATATTATAAATACTAATATTCTCCCATACCATAACCTTTAAGTTATTCAATTTTCATTCCTAATATATAATTAGATTACCTAGTTTTTTTTTATTTGTTAATATAATAAACAAATAAACAAATACATAATATTTATATTCATTACACACATAACTTTTAATCCCTTAGGGTTTTATACAAAACATTAGGGTTTCTAATTTAGCAATTAGGGTTATCCCTAATATATACTCAAAAATACTTAAGCCATTATATTTAGCCTTTGATTTCCCAAATTAGGGTTTTGAATATCCGAATTAGGATTTTGAATTCTCAAAACTAAAATTAGGGTTTCAGAACTGGTTTCTAGGGTTTCTTATCAGACGTTAGGGTTTTTTAACTGAATGCCGATATTCGATAATAATCTTAGGGTTTAACACTGTAAAATTTATCTGGTCAACCCTTGACCCTTAACCACATACTGTACGTATATAACACCATATTCACAGAACACAAACATATATACACTTAATCCTGAATAATTCACCAAAATCCTACACAGAATTTTGAAATCCTCAAAATTCCTTCCCAAAAATATCAAACGCATACACTAATTTTCTGTCTAGGTCTAATATTTGACCTTAAATTCATCATTTAAGATTTTAATAAATTGTCTAATTTCTCGGGTTGTCACATGTACACTACCAGCAGGGTAGGCACCGTTGTAAAATACCAGTGTAGACATCGGGAAGGTCCGGTGATTTTAGAACATCATCCCCAACAGAAATGTAGAAAACATCTCAGTTTATCTTCATCAAAAAAGCATCGCAACACCAACGAAAATCAAACCATTGGAGTCAACACCAGCATAGGCATCAACAACACTGATGAAAGCTAACCTGTAAAATCCCAAATTTTACGAATAAAGATTTAATTTTCTCAAAATATTTTTTTTTTATATTATGGTGTGAATTTGAGATAATGTTATAGTTGTGGGTAGTATTTATAAATTTTGCAAAGTATGCAAGTTGTTGTATTATATTTGATTGGTCGGGGAATATTCATTTTAGCAGGGAATATTCGTACAACGGCACAATCATTGGTGGACCCCACAATGGAATTATTGTCGGATTAAGAAAATGACAAAAATATTTTTATGAAAATAACGGCGAAGTTTACCGTTATCTTTGTTGAACTAACTACTCTTAGTAAAAAAGCAATAATACGTGTGGTTTCATAATAGCACACAAGATTGATTATTGATGCTTACGTGAGAAGTCACTCGCTTTTGTTCAATTATTACTACAAAGAGTTCTTTGCATAGTATCTCACGTTATTTGATTCAATTATTGTTGATTGTTATATATATATATATATATATATATAAGTTTTGTTTTATTAGTATTATTAATGTAATAAAACAAAAACCTTTTATATAAAAATGTAATACTTTTATAAAGTTATATGTTTTATTAGACAATAATTAGAAGATATTATATTTTATTATGCATAGTGTTTGTATAAAGGCTCGCATAGTGTTTGCATAGTAAAATCTTTTTATATAAAATAGAATACTTTTATAAAGTTATTCGTTTTATTAGATTATAAATAGAATATATTATATTTTATTGTAAACCAATCTGGACCGTCCATTTAAAAGTAAATCAATCTGGACCGTTCATGGATTGGTTAGTATTCAGTCCATTCTTCTATAAATAGAAGCTCATTCCTTCATTATTTCTTACGAATTCATTGAAACTCTAGAGAGAGAAAGAAGAAAAATATTCTGCTACTTCACTACTTCTATATCCAGTTTCTTCTATAAGGTAAGGGGTATTATTTCTTTTGTATTCATGAAGAGAACTTCTGTTATTCAATTCTTTATTATTCTGTTGGAATAACCTGTATACGCGGTCTACCCTATACTTGGTGAAATTCTTTTGTTATTCCATTATTTATTATTCTGTTGGAATAACCTGTATACACGGTCTACCCTATACTTGGTGAAATTCTTCTGTTATTCCATTCTTTATTATTCTTTTGGAATATCATGTCTGTGCATTTTACGCCGGACCTGGTTCTGTTTTTATTATTCTGTTAGAATATCCTGTCTATGCGTTTTACGCCGGACCTGGTTCCGTTATTTATTATTCTGTTGGAATAACTTGTCTATGCGAAGTACCGCATGCATGGTGATTTCTGTTGTTATTTCATTCTTTATTATTCTATTGGAACATCCTGTCGGTGCGAATTTTGCCTGACCTGGTTCCGTTATTTATTATTCTGTTGGAATAACCTGTCTATGCAACGTACCGCATGCATGGTGATTTTTGTTGTTATTCCATTCTTTATTATTCTGTTGGAATATCCCGCCGGTCGTACACGCCTTTGACCGGTTTCGTTATTTATTATTCTATTGGAATAACTTTGTCTATCGCGGCGCCACATGCATGGTGATTTCTTTTGTTATTCCATTCTTTATTATACTCAGTTGGTTAAAGTTTTGACTTCTATACTCCATGAAATTAGTGGAATATCCTTGATATTTGTGCTTCATCCAGTATCTTTTCATGGTTCTTCTGAGCATTCTTGAATTTTACTCTACAAAGAAGTATCATGTTGACAATTTGGACGTTATTAGTTCTTGGATAATTTAATTCTTGAACTTGTTTATTGAATTCTTATATCATTGTCATCATCCTCATGTTTATATTTTGTTGAAAGTCATTTATGGCATGTAGTTCATAGATGGACTTGGTATACTTATGACCAGGGATTATTCGGTATAATCATGACCGTAAAGTTACAAATGATATGGAAAAAGTCCTCATTGGCCCGTAGTGTATTGATGGACAGCTTTTGGTATGATTATGGCTATGGATTCTCTTCGGCCAAGGGAGAAAAGATGAATTATTTTTTGGCATGATCAGGACCATTGATGAAAACACAATTATCTTTGGCTCGTAGTGCATGGATAATTCGTGGTCGTGATACTAAATAATATCCTTGGCCTGTAATGCAGGGATGAATTGATGATGTGGATTATTTATTAAGCAAAGTCCTAGCGATAAAAGTGATGAAAAACTTTTTAAATCATAAAAGATAGTAGATTTTATTCTCTACTTGACTCTTTTAATGGATTGCTTGTTCCGCTGCAGTTAAACTTGATGTCTATTGTATTTTATCAGTTTAATATTGTTGAAAACTAATGATAGTTTATTCTGCATTATCTTAGTTATAATATTTCTTACTGGGCTAGTTGAGCTCACCCTTTCTTTCACTTTTCTTCTCTTAGGGAAAGAGAACGAGTGGCTAGGACTAGTCGGGGAACGGAGTGACGGTCCAGATGATAGCATTATTAGTCCTCATTATTCTATTAAATAGTGTGACAATAAATGTAATGAGGACTCTATTGAGTGTGGATATTGTCTAGATGACAATATTCTTATTAAAACTCTTAGATTATGTTTTGTCGTATTTTACACGACTGTTGTATAATTACGTTATATTTGTATTTTGTACCATGTATCTGGCGACTCAAGATGGGTGATGTATACCTATTTTGGGGGCGTCACAGTTGGTATCAAAGCTTAGGGATATGATCTCTGGCTGAGATGTGAGACAAGAACTAGGAGGGGAGAGACAAGGAATTCCTTCGCTAGTGTGACCTACCTAAGTTTATTTGGTATTTAATTGGTCGGTCAGAATATAGGAATAATATGTGATATATTAATTAACCCTTGTTTTGTGGCAGTGTTTGAAAATGCATCCGAGAATGTTGAGAATAGCAATGGAGCACAGGAGACTGTTGAGTCTCCATATATTAATAATCAGGATAATGTGCATCAGGAAGGCAACAATCCTCAGGCAAATAACAACACTGACCAAATGATGAACGATGGAATGTTCAGAGGCTTTATGCAATTCATGCAACAACGGGTAAGAGAGACTCCTGTTCAAAATATAGGTGGAAATAATGGCAACCCATGGTGGGCCACCGCTAAGCGCTTCAAGGAGCTGGGACCACCGGAGTTTTTGGGAAAGCCGTAACCACTTAAAGGGAGGCGTGGTTAAAGCGAATCACCAAGATATTTGATGTCTTGGGATGCTCGAGAGGAGCAAAGGTTCCATTTGCAACCTTTATGTTGCGTGAAGAGGCGACATCGGTGGGTATCTCAAAACGTACCAGATCGACGCTTTCAAGATGTCTTGGGAGAAGTTCCAAGAGCTGTTCAATGATAAGTACTTTCCCGAAAGTATTCGTCACATGAAGGAGATGGAGTTCATCAAGCTGGAGCAAAACAATATGACCGTGTGGCAATACGAGGCTAAGTTTGTCGAGTTGTCTCGGTTTACATTCCATTTGGTCGATAATGAGGAGCGAATGACGCGAATGTTTCTAAGAGGTTTGAAACCCAATATACGTCAATACCTCATTTCTCCCAAACTTTGTTTATATTCAGATGTTGTGAATAGGGCTCAGTTATTGGAGCGCGATAATGAGTCAGCACAACTAAAAGGCAACGACCAACAACACGATAATAGTCGTATCGGTGGCAACGGTCATCGAAACAATGATAACCATCGTGGGGGAAATTATCATGCCAAGAATGGTAACCACTTCGGTGGTAATCATGGCCAAGATAATAGAAGTGGAAATTTCAAGAAGAGAAGGTTCAATAATGATGGAAAGACAACAGCACCAGCACCTGTTTCAAAGGAAGAAGAACGACCACCGGTCGTATGTTTCAAATGCGGACATGAGGGACATATCCATCCAAACTGTACGTAGCAATCCAAAGTGTATTTTAATTGTGGAAGAGAAGGTCACCTAGCTCGATTTTGTCGTATAGTGAAGTCAAGTCCAGCTGGGACGGTGGCACCAAAGGTGGATACAGACAAGCTAAAGCCGGTAGTTTAAGAGAGAGCGTTTTTTTTTTCGTGACGAGGAAAATTAATAAAATTATCACGGGTAAGTTAATCATAAACTCTTGCGAAGTTTATATCGTGTTAAATACCGGTTCTACTCACTCTTTCATTTCACCTAGTTGTGTTCAATGTTTGAATTTAACTCCGAAGAAGTTAGACTTTGATTTATCTGTTGAAACTCGGTTGGGAGAAACCTTCGTTACCTCCCCTATTTATGAATCTTGTTTGATTCAAATCCACACTTTCACGTTACTTGTCGATCTTATCTCTTTGAAAATACTTGCCTTTGATGTGATTTTAGGAATCGATTGGTTAACTACTCATCATGCTTTTAGTAAGGTTGTTAGCTTTCATATTTCTAACCAACCTGTTATGCGAATTCAAGCAACCAAACCACTAAAGTTAATCATTGTCATATCAAGCCATAAGTAAAGAGCCCCGGTCTTTTCGTTGTTGACTTCTTTGTGTGGAATGCACCGAAGCCAGACTTTTCGTAGGGGACGTTATGAATAACGATGACAAGTTGATAGGTATCAATGTGTCGTGTTATCCAAGTCTTGGATGAGAGTCACAGTTGTGAATGATATTTCTATTGTTAATAAATTTCCTGATGTATTCTTGAAGACTTCTTAGCCTACCCCTAGAGCGTGAAATCGAATTTTGTACTGACCCCAGTATAAAACCCCATTTCTAAAACCCTTAAATATTTCTTCAACTAAAACGAACGTAACATGCGCCAAAGACGTTGGCTCGAGCTGTTGAAGATTACGATCGTACCATTCAATACCATCGTGGAAAAGCGAACGTGGTAGGTGACGCATTGAGTAGAAGATCGGATGCGTTTACGAGTGTGAATATACGAACCCACGTGAAGATAGCGAATATACGAGTAGAATCGACTTTAATCGATAAAGTTAAAGCCGCTTAAACTACACACCCGAAGCTGATGAATGTGAAAAAAAAGGTTCAAGAGGGCGTTATTCTAGAAGCAAGAATTGATGAAGAGAGGTAATGTCAACCCTCGATTTAATTGGCCCATTTGAAATCGTCGATCAAGTATGAACTGTGGCTTATAGACTCGTTTTACCGCCAAGTATATCGCGAGTTCATAACGTTTTTAACGTATCGATGTTACATAAATATATGGATGACCAGAACCACATTATTAATTTAGAACCGGACGAGATAGCGGAAGATTTAACATATGAAGATGTACCTGTTAAAATCTTGAAAAATATTTTATGCTTAAAGGTTATACCTCGAGAGTTAGAATCTAACGAAGTGTCATCATCTGTTCGGCATACCAGGTACGTACGTAAATTTTGAGGGCAAAATTTCATAAGGAGGGGAGATTGTAAAATCCCAAATTTTACGAATAAAGATTTAATTTTCTCAAAATATATTTTTTAATATTATGGTGTGAATTTGAGATAATATTATAGTTGTGGGTAGTATTTATAAATTTTGCAAAGTATGCAAGTTGTTGTATTATATTCGATTGGTCGGGGAATATTCATTTTAGCAGGGAAAATTCGTACAACGTGACAATCATTGGTGGACCCCACAACGGAATTATTGTCGAATTGAGAAAATGACAAAAATATTTTTATGAAAATAACTGCGGATGTTTACTATTAATACTGTTGAACTACTCGGTAGTAAAAGTACAGTAATACGTGTGGTTGCATAGTAGTACACGGTATTGATTATTGATGCTTACGTGAGAAGTTACTCAGTTTTGTTCAATTATTGCTACAGTAGTTGCTGCATAGTATCTCACATTATTTGATTCAATTATTGTTGATTGTTATATATATATATATATATATATATATATATATAAGTTTTGTTTTATTAGTATTATTAATGTAATTAAATGTAAAAACTTTTATATAAAAAATAATACTTTTATAAAGTTATTCGTTTTATTAGGCTAATAGTAAAATCTTTTATATAAAACAAAAAATACTTTTATAAAGTTATCTCATTTTGTTAGACAATAATTAGAATATATTATATTTTATTATGCATAGTATTTGCATAGTGCCTGCATAGTATTTGCATAGTAAAATCTTTTTATATAAAACAGAATACTTTTATAAAGTTATTCGTTTTATTAGATTATAAATAGAATATATTATATTTTATTGTAAACCGATGCTGGACCGGCCATTTAAAAGTAAATCAATTTGGACCGTTCATGGATTGGTTACTATTTAGTCCATTCTTCTATAAATAAAGCTCATTCCTTCATTATTTCTTACGAATTTCATCGAAACTCTAGAGAGAAACTATAGAGAGAAAGAAGAAAAGTATTCTGCTACTTCACTACTTCTATATTCAGTTTCTTCTATAAGGTAAGGGGTATTATTGCTTTTGTATTCATGAAGAGAACTTCAGTTATTCCATTCTTTATTATTACATTGGAATAACTTTTATATACGCTGATCTACCCTATACTTGATGAAATTCTTACATTATTCCATTATTTATTATTACATTGGAATAACTCAGATACGCTGTGATCTACCCTATACTTGGTGAAATTCTTCTGCTTATTCCATTCTTTATTATTACTGTTTGGAATATCATGTATGCATGCGCTTTTACGCCGGACCGGTTCTCATCTTTATTATTCTCATTGAAATATCCTGCTTATGCGTTTTACTGTAAACTCGGTTCCGTTATTTATTATTATGTTGAATAACTCGCTCATGCTGCGAAGTACCGCATGCATAGTGATTTCGCTGTTATTTCATTCTTTATTATTCTGGTTGGAACATCCTGCCGGTGCAATTTTCGCCGACTCGTTCCGTTATTTATTATTCTGCTGGAATAACTCGCCTCATCGACGTCATCGCATGCATGGTGATTTCTGTTGTTATTCCATTCTTTATTATTCATTGGAATATCCTCGCTTGCGCGTATTACACCTAACCTGGTTCCGTTATTTATTATTTTGTTGGAATAACCTGTCTATGCGAAGTACCACATGCATGGTGATTTCTTTTGTTATTCCATTCTTTATTATACTCAGTTGGTTAAAGTTTTGACTTCTATACTCCATGAAATTAGTGGAATATCATTAATATTTGCGCTTCATCCAGTATCTTTTGATGGAAATATTCTTCTGAGCATTCTTGAATTTTACTCTACAAAGAAGTATCATGTTGACAATTTGGACGTTATTAGTTCCTGGATAATTTAATTCTTGAACTTGTTTTTATTGAATTCTTATATCATTGTCATCATCCTCATGTTTATATTTTGTTGAAAGTCATCTGTGGCCGGTAGTGCATTGATGGACTTGGTATGATTATGACCAGGGATTATTCGGTATAATCATGACCATAATGTTACAAATGATGTGGAAAAAGTCCTCATTGACCCGTAGTGCATTGATGGACATTTTTTGGTATGATTATGGCTATGGATTCTCTTCGGCCAAGGGAGCAAAGATGAATTGTTTTATGGCATGATTAGGACCGTTGATGAAAACACAATTATCTTTGGCCCGTAGTGCATGGATATTTCGTGGTCGTGATACAAAATAATATCCTTGGCCTGTAATGTAAGGATGAATTGATGATGTGGATTATTTATTAAGCTGAGTCCTAGTGATAAAAGTGATGAAAAAATTTTTAAATCATAAAAGATAGTAGATTTTATTCTCTACTTAACTCTTTTAATGGATTGCTTGTTCTGCTGCAGTTAAACTTGATGTCTATTGTATTTTATCAGTTTAATATTGTTGAAGACTAATGATAGTTTATTCTGCATTATCTTAGTCATAATATTTCTTACTGGGCTAGTTGAGCTCACCCTTTCTTTCACTGTTCTTTTCAGGAAAAGAGAACGTAGCTGGGACCAGTCGGGAAACGGAGTGACGGTCCAGATGATAGCATTATTAGTCCTCACTATTCTGTTAAATAGTGTGACAATAAATATAATGAAGACTCTATTAAGTGTGGATATTGTCTAGATGACAATATTCTTATTAAAACTCTTAGATTATGTTTTATCGTATTTTACAAGAGTGTTGTATAATTAAGTTGTATTTGTATTTTGTACCATGTATCTGGCGACTGAAGATGGGTGATGTATACCTATTTTGGGGGTGTCACATAACCGTTGGAATAAACCCCAACATAGGCATCAATTGTGATGCCCACAAAATAGGTCCACGCAACTCATTCTGAGTCGCCAAAAACAACACTACTGACGCGAACTTTCCTATTACAACTATTGAACTGATGTGCAAAATACAACTGTAAGACCCCAACTTTTATGAATAAAGATTAATTTTTCTCGAAATATATTTTTGAATATTATGGTGTGGATTTGATATAATGTTATAGTTGTGGGTAATATTTATAAATTTTGCAAAGTAAGCAAGTTGTTATAAAATATTTGATTGGTCGGGGAATATTCGTTTTATCAAGAATATTTGTACGACTGCACAATCATTGGTAGACCCCACAACAGAATTATTGTCGGAGTTAGAAAACAACAAAAATATTTTTTTATAAAAATAACGGCGAAAGTTTTACCGTTAACTGTTGAAATATCTAGTGATAGAAGTACAGTAATACGCGTGGTTACATAGTAGCACACAGTATTGATTATTGATGCTTACGTGAGAAGTCACTCAATTATACTCAATTATTGCTACAATAATTGCTACATAGTATCTCACATTATTGATTCAATTATTGTCACAATATTTTATTTTATTAAATCAATAATTGAGACGACAAAGTTATTCCTTTTATTATTTGCATTACTGACAATGTCTAGAAAGTTCTGTCGAGGAAAGGGGTTTGGTCACCTAATTGTGCGCCAATAGGGAGAAATCCTTATCAAAAGCCCCCTCTTTCCTGGGAATGATCTGGTTGTTAATATTGCAAGTTATATTATTGATGAATATTTGTTGTTTTAAAAATATATTTTGTGAAGCCGAGTAAATTGAGATAAATAGAGGGGATTTTTATGAAGTATTTGTTGTAAGTTTGATGTATTATTTGGCCCTCACTTACTCATTTTTCAAAATAATCGGTAGGAAGTTATAAAGTATATATATATATATATATATGTGTGTGTGTGTGTGTGTGTGTGTGTGTGTGTGTGTGTGTGTGTGTGTGTGTGGTGGAAAAGTGAAGGTGGAAAAAAATGAAAGTGAAAGTGATGGTTATATATATATATATATATATATATTATGAGTTTTGTTTTTTATGTAAAATAGAATATATTATATTTTATTGGTTGCATAGTGCTGCAATCAAATTTTTTTCAGCCGAACAAAATTCGCCCGTGATTCCTTACTGTGCAATCCATGATTTTCTAAATTCAAATAGTATCCTTCCATTCTCCTATAAATAGGATGCTTAGTTTAGAATTAAAAATCACACCAGAATCAGAGAATTCTTCTTCTATAACATTGAGCGTTTTTGTTTAGAGTTTAAGGAAGCTTTGAGCGTAGAAAATAGTATAAGTTTTCTTCAAGAATATCCTTTCCCTACCAGTCAGAAATACTCTCCTTTTAAGTAAGGTAAGGGATATTATTTTTGTTCAATATTCGTAAGAAATAATATTTTCTTCCATACTCTGTAGTATGTAAATAATATTATTTCATTTCAGATTCCGAATTCTACACTCATTTTGTAAAAGTATTGCTTCTATACTCCTTGAAATTAGTGGAATATCCATGAAATTTGTGTTTCATCTAGTATCATTCCACTGAAATATTTTTCTGGACATTCTTGATAAATTTTTAATATTTTCATGCCAAGGTACTATTCACGGGGTACTATTCTTGAATTACTATCCATGAGATACTATTCACTTAGGTAATATTCACTTGGGGTACTATTCACCTGGAGTACTATTCATGACAAAATTGATTTCTTTTCAGTCCAAATCATTTTTGATACAATATTATTCTTAAATTTTACTCCATAAAGCAGAATCATGTTGACAATTTGGACATTATTGAATTCTGGATAAATTAAATTATAAATCTTTAAAATTTATCCTTGCTCTCATTTAATTGAATTCTTATATTATTGTCATCATTCTTATGCTTATATTGTGATAAAAGCCATCTATGGCCCGTAGTGCATAGATGGACTGTTGATTGGTATGATTATGACAAGAGATTATTTGGTATAATCATGACCTATAATATTAAAAATGATGTGGTAAAAGTCATCATTGGCCCATAGTGCATTGATGGACAGTTGCTGGCATGATCATGACCATTGGTGATAACACGAATATCCATGGCCCCTAGTGCATGAATAATTCGTGGACGTGATACTAATGAATATCCTTGGCCCGTAGTGCATGGATAATTCAGTGATGTGAATTATTTATTAAGCTGAGTCTTAGCGATAAAATTGATGATAAACTTTTAAATCATAGAAGATAGTAGATATCATGCTCTACTTGACTCTTCCAATGGATTGCTTATTCCACTGCAGTTAAACTTGTTATTTATTGTATTCTATTAGTTTAACACTATTGAAGGCTAACGATAATATATTATGCATTATCTTAGTCATAATATTTCTTATTGGGCTAGTTGAGCTCACCCTTTTGCTTTCATTGTTCTCTTCAGGAAATGAGAACGTAGCCGGGACTAGTTGAAGAATGGAGTGACGGTCCAAGATTGTGGCTGTAGTAGTCCTAACTATTTTATAAAATAGTGTGATAATAATTATAACGAGGAATCCATTTGAGTTTGGATATTGTCTAGAAGACAATATTCGTGTTAAAACTCAGCTCATGTTGTATAATTAAGTTGTATTTTTATTATGTACCATGTATTTGGCGACTCAGAATGGGTGATGTATACCTATTTTGGGGGTGTCACAATAATGACACATATACTATGAGTTTCAATACTAATATTGTAACGTATATAATAAGACAATATTCATACTCAAATTATTACAATGTCATATAAAATATAGCAAGAAATATTTCAAGTCTTCAAAGGAATACAAGAAGATTTATGTCCTCCTCATTTTAATAGGGTGTATTTTTTACGCTTCCAAATTCGAGCTCACCTCACCCTATTATTGTTCACCAAAATTAACTATTAAATGACGTATAAAATACGACACACACATTTTAAGTCCTCAATGCAATTATATATTGGCATACTGTTTTATATGTATTGATAAGCTTCAACAGTCACAGACCATTACTCTAATCCCCGCTTGACCCAGCTACACTCTTATTACCTGAAAGGAATTATGAAGCAAAAGGGTGAGCACAAATAGTCCAATAAAGAATATCATGACTAAGATAATTAAATTATCAACAGCCTTCATCAATAATAAATTAGATATTTAGAACATATGGTAGATGATAAAAGTTTTCAACCATAATTGTAGCAGAATCAACAATCCATTAAAAGATTCAAGTAGAACATAATGTCTATTATCTTCTCCAAATTAAAAGTCCATCATCAATATTTTATTCTTGTAACACCAATCAACAGTTCTTTGTTGTACCCAAGATAAAAGAGAATTTTTACCACTTGTTTTTACCTGAAATATTAAAGATCATGGTTATACCAATTCACAGTTCATGTTTATAATTATGCCATTAAATTCATCTTTGAGCTCCGGGCCAAAGATATTCAATTATAAAATCAATAATCAACAGTCCATCTTTGCACTACTGGCCAAAGACATACAACTGTAAAACTAATAATCAACAGTCTATCTTTGCACTACGGCCAAAGACATACAACTATAAAACCAATAATCAACCGTCCATCTTTGTACTACGGGCCAAAGATATACAACTGTAAAACTAATAATCAACTGTGACGCCCCCAAAATAGGTCCACACAACCCATTCTGAGCCGCCAAATACATGGTACAAAAAAAAACTACAACTTCATTATTACAATTATCATGCAAATACAACAACACATATGTTGTGAGTTTTAATACAAATATTGTGTTATAGACACTATCCAAACTCAAATAAAGTCCTCATTACAATTATTGATACACTATTTTACAAAATAGTGAGGACTGCTAGAACAACTGTCTTGAACCATCACTCTACACCCCGACTAGTTTCCGCTATATTCTCGTTTCCTGAGAAGAAAAAGTGAAACAAAAAGAAAAAGGATGAGCTTAACTAACCTATTAAAGAATATTATGACTAAGATAATGAAAAATAAATTATCATTAGCCTTCAATAAATCAGATAAAATATAGACAATAAGTTAAGAACAATAATCGCAGCGGAAATAACAATTCATTAGAAGAGTTAAGTAGAGAATGAAGTCTACTATCTTCTATGATTTAAAAGTTCATCATCAATATTTTATCCCTGTGACATCAATCAATATACATCTTAAACCAAATATTCATTGTTGTACTAAGGGCCAAAGATATTCATTTGTATCACCAATTGGTCATGTTCATCTCAACACCTGTCCATCTTCGCACTACGGCCAAGGATATTCATCAAGTAATCATTCATCTTTGCACTACAGGCCAAAGATATTCATCAAGTAATCATTTATCTTTGCACTACAGGCCAAAGATATTCATCAAGTAATCATTCATACCAATATTTTGGTGAAATGATATTAAAAGAAATAACATCATTTACTTGAAAAATAACATCCCTTACCTCAAAAGAATAGTACTTCTGGCTGGAATATTAGATATAATACTGAAGGAAACTTGCACTGAATAATAACACTCAAAGTATTTAAATACTCACAAAAATACACTCGATATTATAGAGAGAGAAACTTCTGATTCTGATGTGATTTTTAATTTTAACCTAAGCACCCTATTTATAGGAAAATACTTAGAACGCCAAAGAATAAAATTTAATAAAATATTATATTTATAAAAAAAATTCGCACATCTCCTTGACCATTTCATCAGCCCATACAAGTGGGGCCCACCTCATAAAAAACTTTTTTTATTAAGAAAATAATTATAACCCTAAAATTAATTTAGACTCAATATTCCAGAACTTCAATAATTCATAATAAATAGTCCTTTTATCAAAAAAATACGAATTTTATGTCCATTCCATAGGAAATTTAATTCTCTATAACTTTGTAGAAGAAAGTTTTTCCAAATTTTAAACAAAAAATGACTGAAATCCACATACGGATGATCTTGCAGGCTATAATCAAATTTCAGTCAAAAATGGGGCCCACCAACATATTTAACATGTTTTTTTATAATAAAAATACTCTGGACCCAATTTTCTCTCTTCTTCCTCATTTATTCATATATCGTGCAATCATTGTAAAAATATCACCGTTATTATATTATTATATGATTACATCATACACTTATAATGTAATATTACAATAATATATTTGAATGAATTATTTTATCGAAGAAGATAAAATATCAACTCTTAATAATTGTCTCTTTAAAAATTTCTCCATTAAATAAATATTTTCTTATCATTTTTATCAATAATTAATTATTCACAAATAATATTACAAAATCATAATAATGACAACAAGGTCGTTCCCAGGAAAGATGGGACTTTTCGACAAGGATTTTTCCTTACTGACGCGTAATTAGGTGACCAAACCCCTTTCCTAGACAGAACTTCCTTAGACATTGCCAATAATGTTATCTAATAATATTATTCAAATAATATGAATTATTGATCTGATAATAGAAAATATTGTGCAGTGACAATTATTGAATCAATAATATAAAATATCAATGTAGCAATTATTGAGTAGTGACTTCTTACGTAAGAATCAATAATTAGAATTATTGTGCAATACTGTGCTAACTTTGTGCAACCCCGCCAGACATTATATATTTTAACCATAGGGTTTTCCAAATGCTTTTAATAAGAATAACTACGCCGTAATTTATAAAAAAACTCATACTTGTCGTTTTCTTCATCCGACAGTTTTTCGTTATGGGGCCCATAATTGGTTGCGCCGCCGTACCAATATTCCCCGATAGCAAGAATATTCCACGACCAAACGAATATTCCCCGACAACAATGAGTATTTTATAACCACTTGCTTATTTAAAAATATTTGCATATTTTACCAATAACTAACCACATTAATCAAATCAACCCCTTACAATTTCAAAATAGAGGAAATTCAATTTTATATAAAGTTGGGGTCTTACATCAACAGTCCATCTTTGCACTACGGGCCAAAGATATACAACTGTAAAACTAATAATCAACAGTCCATCTTTGCACTACGGGCCAAAGATATACAATTGTAAAACCAATAGTCATGATTATACCAATACACAATTCCAGTCATGATTATATCAATACATAATTTCTGGTCATAATCATTCTAATCAACAGTTCATCTTTGCACTACAGGCCAAAGATTACTTTCCAACACAAATTTAAGTCTGAGGATGATGACAATGATATATATAATGAATGGACAAAAATAATCAGAATAATAAGATAAAATAGATCTTAGTGATTTTCAACTTAATTATCCAGAGTTCAAATTGCCAACGTGATATCTAGAAAATCGATTAGAATTCTTGATAGAATATAAAGTTCAAGCAAATGTAAAGTTCCCAGCTCAAATATAATAACTTAAAACTGACTAGAAAGATTCAGGTCAAGATATAAGATGAAGCACAAACTATTAGGGATATTCTAATCATTTCAGGACTTTTCACCATTTAATGATAAACTGAAGAAGCGAATAATAATATCTTACCATAATATGGAGTATGAAAAAAAATTATATCCATTTACCATAAAAAATGATATCCCTTACCTTAGCATGTGACTTGATTATGTTTTTTGTGAAATTGATCAACTTAAACAATGTTTGCATTCCTTATCTACTCTTAGAGTAACCTTACACTCAACAAAAATACTCATAATATTTTAGTAAAAGAATTTTATATTTTTAGTGTAGTGATGGTGTGTTTTGTTTCTCATCTAAGAAATCTATTTATACTGGAAATTGATGAAACAACTAGCACACATGCTTTGACAAAATAGCCAAATGAGGTATATAATACTGGTAATGGAATTTGTGGTCCCATAGAGAAAATTAAACCAACTTGTACACGTTTTAACAATAATTGAGTTGTGGTACAGACTTTTTTAGGAAAAGTAGAGTGTCAGGAAGTCCTGCCTGACTTACTTTTATAAAAAGAAAATAATTGAACAAACATCTGCATATCATACTTATCCTTAATCAACACCCTTTTCAATCTTTGAACCATTATTCACAATTATTAACATAGACTCACAATACTGCCAACTGATCTAATTATATCATATCAAATAATATGAGTTACTGTGCAGTAACTACTGTGACAATTATTGAATAAATACTGAGTGACTTCTTACGTAAGAATCAATAATATGAATCACTGTACAATACCATGTGCTACTGAGGAATATCGTGTACTACTGTAGTGAAAGGTCAATAATAATCTAGAAAGGGAGTTGAATAGATTATTACAAGTTAAAAAATTATATTTAGGCCTTTTTGAATTTTTGTTATTAATTAGCAGTTTTAGTAATTAGCATGCAAGATAATAAAAAATTAAATCACAATGCACAAAGATTTATCTGATTCACAACATGCACCCTTTGGTATGTTGCTACGTCCAGTCTCAAGTCCCTACTTGGAACTTGAGATCCTATTACTATCAGTAATAACAACTCCTTCAACAGGCGGAGAAACCTTTATAAAGTTTTATAGACAAACTTTCAACTATTCAACTATTCTATCTTGAACAGCAAGCTCCCCGCTCCTTCCTAAAGTCTAGTTGTACCACATTTTGAGTTCAGTTCTATTCTATGATTTGGTCTTGAAACAACAGCCTCTTCCTCACCTCACAAGTACACTAGAGACCCAACTTCCTGCTGACCTCTCTAAGACTCTGGTCTTGGTCGAAGAATTACTTGTCCTTCTCACATGTACATAGAATAAACTAACTCTAACCCTTTCTCTATTTACAAATAAGTTTACAACAATGTGCTTCTTCAATAAGCTGATAAGATTTAAGTACAGATTAATGCTTCTCAAATAAGCAGATAGAAAATTAAGAACAAGTATATCAGTATAAAAGTTCAAGGACTTTTTCAAGAATGAGCTTCTTGAAAGCAGATAGAAATTTTGTTTAGATCCACTGATGCGTCTGATTAAGCAAATATATGATTTTAAGGCACTTTATAAAGAATTAGCAATTCTTTAAAATAAAGAGTGTTTTTCTATGAAAAATATAGAATTATTTCTTAGATAGTCTCTACCAAGTATTATATGAATTATTCTATAAATAATACTTGTATAAAAGAATAAATCAAAGTAAACAATATATATCAAGTATAATATTTAAATCAGTTAAGCACAAACTGATATAACAAATATTACTATTTAAATCAAATAATATATAAGAATATTTTATTTATTATGTGAACTTTTATAGATAATGTCACTTAGTACTATAAGGAATCGTACAGTTCAAATTCCTCTTGGTAGAGGTGTATCTTCGTAGCCTTGCGGCGTATAAGTATGACAAAATTTATAATTTTAACAATTGATATTTATATAAATATTTTCAATAGATCACTATGATTCTCAAATCCAGTTCAGATGACTACTCTTTTTGGAGCAGTATCACAGTGTCGTTTTGAGCTATCAAGTGTCGTATCTATTTTACGATATTTATATAAATAATGTCGATAAAAGGTTACTGAAGACTATAAGGAATCGTATGGTTCAAATTCCTCTCCGTAGAGGTGTATCTCCGTAGCCTTACGGCGCCAAAGTATCCTTTTATTTGACAAATAGATGAAATATATATATAAAATTGTGTAGAACAATGTGTATTTGTATATCTATAGATATAATACAAGTAAAAAATAATTCAACAGAAATTAAACTTATCTCAATACTTGGACCAATTTTTCTCTTCAAAATAATCAGAACTTTTGTAAGAAGAGATATAAAGCTTTTAGAAAGAATGTAGGCAAGGAGAGTATGCTTTTCTTTTAACTGAATTGGTAAAAACCAAATGAATAAAATACTCCCTATTTATAGAAATTTTGAAGTTGGGGCAAAAATGTAATTTTGCAAAACTGATTTTGCAAATGCACGGTATAGATGAAGTATTTTTGAATTGAATGGTTCGGATTAAAGCAAGCTTTTACGCGGTAGAGATTAAATTATGCTTGGGCCAAAAGTTAACTTACTTATCAATAAATGCTAAGTTTGACCATGTGTGCTTAAGCCAAATGCCAGCAAGACTCACACGTTTTTCATTTAGTCCTAAAAAGAATGTCACTTGCACATACTCGGTTTTAGCACTTAACTTAGGCAACACATGCATGTATTTATTAATATATTATATATAATGTATGACTATTGATATATATATATATATATATATAAAATATTAATCATACTTATATTATATATACTTACTGTTATAATATATATATATATATATATGTACTAATATATACGGTATATCATATATGTATATCATTATATATATATATAGTAAGTGTTTAACATATTCTAACATATATATACTTGGTTTAAGAATTAGTATTTTACTACATGTTTTAGTATGCATGCATAAAACATTTTGCCAAACTTTAGTTTAGAAAAAGAAATAGGGTTTCCTTGCCTTGAATATTATATGAATTAATTTATTTAACACTTGACATATAATTTATCAAGGTCAATAAAAATTAATTCAAGTAAAAATGGAAAATAGTTAAAATAAAATAAGGAAATATAATTAAATAATTACATATTTAAAACATAATTGTTATCATCAAAATATATAAAATAAAATTATACCTATCAATCTCCCCCTTTTTGATGATGACAATTATAAAAATATTTTTAGTTGTTAAGAAAACTCCCCCTTAAACTATGAACTCTTTATAACAGTATATATTCAATCTTATGGCAATTTAACAGTTTATATAATCCATTCATAGCAGTTTATTATAATCCATTCATAGCAGTTTAAATAATCCATTCATAGCAGTTTATATAATCCATTCATATTTTTCTTCTCCCCCTTTGTCATCATAAAAAGTGACGGGGAAAAAGAAAATTGTAAACCTGCAGGAAATATGTTAGAGAACCTGCAAAGAGAGTTAGTTAACCAAAAATATATAAACCGAGTAAAGATAAGTAGTAGTAGTGTAGTGAAATAGTAGAAGGGTGATGGATTAAGGTTACAATTATCTGAATAGTTAGTCAAGTTAGTTACAAAGTCAGATTTCCTCGAGATTGAGAGGAGAGAAATGAGAAAGGTCAGGAATGTTGCCTTCAAGATCTTCTTGTGGGGGGACATGAGCAGTGAAGTCAGCAGTGGTATTGACATTGAAGGGATCCATCAGCAAGTTGTTGTTCTCTAATAACAAGCATACTACAAATTTAACAGTGTGTAAAGAGAACTGAACATCTTCTAATTTTTCCAACATTAGAGATTGATTTTGCAACAGAAGTTGGTTCATACTATTGAGTGAGTCAATTTTTGTAGCAATGTTGATGTTGGTTTCAAGAATTTCATGATCAAGGGGTTTAAAAATAATGAGAGGCTGTGGTGGCAGATTTAGGTGGGATACGATGTTGCTGGTAGGAACTAGTTGAGACTGATGATTGGCAAAGGAATGTTCAAATAATGGAAGATATGTGTGAGAAGTAGACCAAAACCAAGATAATTATTTTGAAAACAGTATTCAAATGATGACAACAAGAATTAGGCCAGATTGAAGGGCATGCATTCATTTAAAAGACTTTTGATAATTTCTAGATCAAAGGGTAGCATTTTTTGTTCATCACGTACATGCATGAAATTAATTCTTAAGATTTTGCCTAAAATTAAAACTGGCACTCATCAGTTAGAAATTCCAGACCAACTTTGCAGGGATAGTCAAATAAAATAGCTGGTACCATTTGATCAGTTACCACAGACAGATTAAACTTGAATAGCATGTATTCTTCGACAGATATCCCAGATGGATAAAGATATGAATTAACCCTAGGCAGTTCTAGAGTGGAAGGATGCAACTGAAGTGCATGGACAAGAAATAATTCACCTATGATGTAAGTTTGTCCTTGAATGCAAGTAGTAATACTTTTTAATAGACCAGAGGAATCAGTTGAAAACTCCATATGAGCATAAAATTGTGCTACAAGACTAGGATAAATTGATTTATCATAGAAGGAAACCAAGCATTCCCACCAAATATTTTTAAAAATTTCAAACAATTTTGGAAAGCTGTGAAATGCGATGACATTTCCGGGACACAGGTTGTGTCTCATAGACCTATACTTTGATTGGGCAGAGGGAATAGTGAGGTGAGGGACAACATTGGAGAATTGCAACTCAGAATTTAGAGGAAGAGTTTTTCTTTTAGATAAAAATAAGTTATACATGATGAGGAGGGATGCAGGAAATATAGGGGAAAGTATTAAGCTAAGGAGAGAAATTATATATGAATGCACCATTTTTAAAAGAGCTTATATATATAGATAGAGAAAAGAGGGATGATATGTGGCTGGTAATATACACTCCAAGTAATCAAGTAAAGGTAGCAGTTAATAAACTGAGGTTGGAGTAATTAATACTAAAAAATAGTAACAAGAAACAAAAAATATTTAAGTTAAACAGTAGGTTAAACACTGTTTAAAATCTATCATTTAAGAAGGTAGAGTGAGCATTCAAAAATATCCACATGTCATTTGAAGAACACAGAGAATAAAAGATTTCAGTCAAACTTAGAATGATCACTAAAACTGCAAAGATGTATCATTTAAAATAATTTAAATAGAACACGACAAGAAATTATCATTTCAGAAAATAAGTTTCAAAGAGGCAGGTAATTTGAAAGATTTTATCATTTATGATGATTACACGAATATCCTTGGCCCATAGTGCATGGATAATTCGTGGACGTGATACTAATGAATATCCTTGGCCCGTAGTGCATGGATAATTCAGTGATGTGGATTATTTATTGAGCTGAGTCTCAGCGATAAAATTGATGATAAACTTTTTAAATCATAGAAGATAATAGATATCATACTCTACTTGACTCTTCTAATGGATTGCTTGTTCTGCTGCAGTTAAAATTGTTGTTTATTATCAGTTTAACACTGTTGAAGGCTAACGATAATTTATTATGCATTATCTTAGTCATAATATTTCTTACTAGGCTAGTTGAGCTCACCCTTTTGCTTTCATTGTTCTCTTCAAGAAATGAGAATGTAGCCAGGACTAGTCGGGGAACGGAGTGATGGTCTGAGATGGTGGCTATAGTAGTCCTCACTATTCTATGAAATAGTGTGATAATAATTGTAATAAGAACTCCATTTGATTTTGGATATTATTTAGAAGACAATATTCGTGTAAAAACTCTCAGCTACGCTTTTGTCGTATTGTATAAAAGAAGTTTGTATTTAAATTCTGTACCATGTATTTGGCTACTCAGAATGGGTGATGTATCCCTATTTTGGGGGCTTCACAATTGGTATCAGAGCTTAGGGATATGATTACTAGCTGAGATGTGAGACTAGAACTAGGAGGGATGATACGGGTAAATCCTTCGCTAGTATGACCTACCTAAGCTTATTTGTTATTTAATTGGTCGATCAGAATATAGGGGTATTATGTGGTATGTCAATTAACATTTGTTTTGTGGCAGTGTTTGAAAATGGCATCTGAAAATGTTGAGAGAAGTAATGGAGCACAGGATATCGTTGAGTCACCACAGATCAATAACCAGGATAATGTGCATCAGGAAGGCAATAATCCTCATGTACATAACAACACCGACCAAATGATGAACGACGGGGTGTTTAGGAGCTTTCTACAATTCGTACAACATCAGGCAAAAGAGACTCCTCTTCGAAATGTAGGTGGAAATACTGGAAACTCACAGCTGGTCACCGCTAAGCAGTTTAGGCAGCTGGGACCACCGAAGTTTTTGGGAAATCCAGAACCACTTAAGGCAGAGACGTGGATAAAGCAGATCACTAAGATATTTGATGTCTTGGAATGCTCAGAGGAATAAAAGATTCCCTTTGCCACCTTTATGTTTCGTGAAGAAGCAGATTACTGGTGGGAATTTGTAAAACGTACTCAGCCTGCCGCAATAAAGATGTCTTGGGAGAAGTTTCAAGAATTGTTCAACGACAAGTACTTTCCTGAAAGTATTCGTCACATGAAGGAGGTTGAATTCATCAAGCTGGAGCAAAAAAATATGATCGTGTCGTAGTACGAGACTAAGTTTTTTGAGTTGTCCCGGTTTGCATCCCATTTGGTTGATAATGAGGAGCGAATGATGTGAATGTTTATAAGAGGTTTGAAAGCCAAAATACGTCAATACCTCATTTCTCACAAACTTTTTTATATTCAGATGTTGTGAATAGGGCTCAGTTAGTGGAGAGCGATAATGAGTCAGCTCAACCAAAAGGTAACGACCAACAACACGATAAAAATCATATCGGTGGCAACAGCCACCGAAACAATGATAACCATCGTGGAGGAAATTATCAGGCAAGAAATGGTAACCACTTCGGTGGTAATCATGGCCAAGATAATAGGAAAGGTGAACTAAGTGGGAACAACTTTAAGAAGAGAAGATTCAACAATGACAGAAAGACATCGACAGCATCACCAACACCCATTTCCAAGGAAGGAGAACGACCACCAGTCATATGTTTCAAATGCGGACAGGAGGGACGCATCCGTCCAAACTGTACGCAGCAACCCAAAACATGTTTTAATTGAGGAAGAGAAGGTCATTTAGCTCGATTTTATCATGTAGTGAAGTCAATTCCAGCTGGGATGGAGACACCAAAGGATGTCCTAGACAAGTCAAAGTCGGTAGTTTAAATGAGAGCGTTTGTCGAGGAACCCGAACGAAGTTATCACGGGTAAGTTAATCATAAACTCTTGCGAAGTATTTACTTTATTTGATACCGTTTTTACCCATTCTTTGTTTTTTCTCCTACTTGCGCTCAACGTCTAAATTGGACTCCTACGAAATTAGACTTTGACTTATCGGTTGAAACTCCGTTAGGAGAAACCTTCATTACATCCACTATTTATAAATTTTGTTTGATTCAAATCGGCACCCTCACGTTACCTGTCAATCTTATCTCTTTGAAAATACTTGCATTTGATGTGATTCTAGGAATCGACTGGTTAACTACTCACCATGCTAAAATTGATTATTTTTATAAGGTTGTAAGTTTTCATATTCCTAACCAACCTGTTATGCGAATTCAAGTAACCAAACCACTAAAGTCAATCACTATCATATCAAGCCATAAGTAAAGAGCCCCGAGCCTTTCGCTGGTAACTTCCTTGTGTGGGAATGCACCAAAGCCAGACTTTCCGTAGGGGACACTGTGAATAACGGTGGCAAGTTGATAGGTATTAATGTGAGGTACTATCCAAGTCTTGGATGAGAGTCACAGTTTTGAATGATATTTCTATCATTAATAAATTTCCTGACGTATTCCCCGAAGAACTTCCTGGCCTACCCCCAGAGCGTGAAATCGAATTTTGTATTGACCTCAGTACAAAATCCATTTCTAAAACCCTCAAATATTTCTTCACCCAGAACTAACGTAACTCACGCAGAAGACGTTGGCTCGAGCTGTTGAAGATTACAATAATATCATTCAATACCATCTTAGAAAAGCGAAGGTGGTAGCTGACGCGTTGAGTAGAAAATCTTATGCAGTTACGAGTGCGACGTTGTTAACACAAAGACCCATTTTGTATAACTTACAAATGATGGAGATAGAGTTAAAGACTCTGGGGACCCACGTGATGATGTTAAATATATAAGTAGAATTGACTTTAATCAATAAATTTAAAGTTGCTCAAGCTACAGACCCGGAGCTGATACATATAAAGAAGGAATACTTCGAGTCAACTCCATACTTTGTGTTCCTAACGATCCTGATTTAAAGTATAAGATCATGATAAAGGCGCACAACACACCATTTGCAATCCATCCCAGGAGTACCAAAATGTATTGTGATCTTCGACATACATTTTGGTGGAGCAATATGAAGAGAGAGATAGCGGAGTTTATCTCAAGGTGTTTAACTTGTCAACGTGTCAAGGCGGAGCATCAAGTGCTAAAAGGTCCATTGCAACCACTTGAAATTCCAGAATGGAAGTGGGAGCACATTACCATGGACTTCATTACTGGTCTTCCCAATGTTTCTCAAGGCAGAGATGCGATTTGGGTCATTGTCGATAGACTAACCAAGTCTGCTCATTTCTTACCTATATAAGAAACTTATTCAATTGAACGTCTTGCTCTTATGTACATAAATTAGATTGTAAGACTACATGGTATGCCATTATTCATAGTTTCTGATTGAGACCCAATATTCACTTCACAATTTTAGGTTAGTTTACAAAAAGCTATGGGCACGAATTTACGATTCAGTTCGGTATATCATCCTCAAACGGACGGGCAGTCGGAGAGGACTATTCAAACTCTTGAAGATTTATTAAGACTCTGTGTCCTTGACTTCAAAGGAAGTTGGGACAAGTTCTTGCCATTGGTGGAATTCTCCTACAATAACAATTATCAAGCAAGTATTGGCATGGCTCCATTCGAGGCGTTGTATGGATGCAAGTTTCGTTCTCCAGTATGCTGAGATGAGGTGGGTGAAGCAATGTTGTTGGGTCCGGAATTGGTATGCATGACAATGGAAAAGATTCAAATGATCCAACAACGTATAAAAACCTCACAAGATCGATAAAAGAGTTATGCTAATCTTCATGGAATTCAATGTTAGAGATCATGTGTTGTTACGTCTTGCTCCATGGAAATGAGTTACAAGATTTGGAAAGAGAGGAAAGCTCAATCCTCGATTCATTAGGCCATTCAAAATCCTCGATCGAGTAGGAACTGTGGCCTATAGACTCGCCTTACCTCCAAGTATGTCTCGTGTTCATAACGTTTTTCATATATCTATGTTACGTAAATATGTGAAAGACTCGAACCACATTATTGAATTAGAACCGGACGAGATAGCGGAAGATTTAACATATGAAGAGGTACCTATTAAAATCTTGGATAAGAAGGAACATATTCTACGCTCCAAGGTTATACCTCAAGTCAAAATTTTGTGGAGAAACCACGATGTTGAGGAAATGACCTGGGAGTTAGAATCTGAAATGAAATTAAGGTATCCTCACCTCTTCGACATACCAGGTATGTACCCCAATTTTGAGGACAAAATTTCATAAGAAGGGGAGGTTTTAAGACCAAAACTTGTATGAATAAAGATTAATTTTTCTCGAAATATATTTTTGAATATTATGGTGTGGATTTGATATAATGTTATAGTTGTGGGTAATATTTATAAATTTTTCAAAGTAAGCAAGTTGTGATAAAATATTCAATTGGTCGGGGAATATTTGTTTTAACAGGGAATATTCGTACGACGGCACAATTATTAGTGGACCCCACAACGGAAGTATTGTCGGAGTTAGAAAACGACAGAAATATCTTTTTATAAAAATAACGACGAAAGTTTTATCGTTAGACTGTTGAAATACCCAGTGGTAAAAGTACGATGTCTGGCGTGGGTTGTATAGTAGCCCACAAGATTATACAAAGATCTTTGATTATTGATACTTACGTGAGAAGTCACTCAGTTTTATTCAATTATTACCACAGTAATTGCTACATAATATCTCTCATATTATTGATTCAATTATTGTCATAATATCATCTGCACAATATTTTATATATTTTTAAACCAATAATTGAGATGACAAAGTTATTCATATTATAATTTGTATTATTGACGATGTCTAGAAAGTTCTGTCGAGAAAAGGGGTTTGGTCACCTAAGTGCGCACTAATATGGAGAAATCCTTATCAGAAAGCCCCTTATTTCTTGGGAATGACGTGGTTGTTAAATATTGTGAGTAATAATATTAATGATGAATAAGTTCGTGTTGATTAAAGATATTTGTTCATTTAGTTTTCTTTAATTCTTCCGTGACCCAATTACCCTCAAAGGAGATATTTCTGTGATTGACTAGGTTTTGTTATTATTGACCAAATGGGCAATTAATCGGATAAGTGAGCAATTAATTGCTATTGGTTTAAATGCAAATTACTATTGGTTCACATGCATGGAACTATTAGTTCATATGCATGTACTATTAGGAGAGGTTGTGCAATATTGATAATACTTGAAAGACTAAATTAAAAATGGAGGTAAAGAGGAATGTACTATAATGTAATAATTTGAGCTCCTAAACGTGTAATTATCGAGTGTGACACCCCCAAAATAGGTATACATCACCCATCTTGAGTCACCAAATATATGGTACAAAATTCAAATACAACTTAATTATACAACAGTCGTGTAAAATACGACAAAACATAATTTAAGAGTTTTAATAAGAATATTGTCATCTAGACAATATCCACACTCAATGGAGTCCTCATTACATTTATTGTCACACTATTTAATAGAATAGTGAGGACTACTAATGCTATCATCCGGACCGTCACCCGCTCCCCGACTAGTCCCGCTACGTTCTCATTTCCTCAAGAGAACAAAGAAAAGAAAGGTGAGCTCAACTAGCCCAAGAAGAAATATTATGACTAAGATAATGCGAATAAATTATCATTAGTCTTCAACAATGTTAAACCGATAAAATACAATAGACATCAAGTTTAATCGCAAAAAATAAGCAATCCATTAGAAGAGTCAAGTAGAGCATGATATCTACTATCTTCTATGATTTAAAATATTTTCATCAATTTTTATCATTTGACTCACTCGACTTAATAAATAAACCACATCATCGAGTCATCTCTGCACTACGGGCCAAGGATATTCATTAAATCATCAATGGTCATGACTATACCGAATAATTCCTGGTCATAATCATACCAAAAATTGTCCATCAATGCACTATAGGCTACTGAGGACTTTTACCACATCATTTATAATATTATAGGTCATGATTATACCGAATAATTCCTAGTCATAATCATACCAAGTCCATCTATGCACGTAAGCCAAAGATGACTTTCATCACAATATAAGCATGATGATGATGACAATGACATAATAATTCAATAAAACAAGTTCAAGAATAAATTTTAAAGATTTATAAGTTAATTTATCTTGAAATCAATTACGTCCAAATTGTCAACATGATACTTCTTTGTGGAGTAAAATTCAAGAATGCTCAGAAGAATATTCTCATGAAAAGATACTGGATGAAGCGCAAATATCCAGGATATTCTACAAATTTCATGGAGTATAGAAGCCAAAACTTTAACCAAATGAGTATCATAGAATATATGAAACTGCAAATGGATTTTCATCCGCCATGCGGTAATCCACGTAGACAGATCATTTCCACAATTTAATAAAGAATGAATATGAAGGATCATTCACCATGCATATGATAATCCACATAGACAGGTTATTCCAACAGAATAATAAAGAATGGAATAACAAAGAATTCACCATGCATGCGATAGATCGCTTGCATGACGGAGTTATTCCAATGAATAATAAAGAATGGAACCAGTCTAGCGTAATCCGCATAAACATGGATATTCCAAATGTAATAATAAAGAATGGAATAACAAAAGAATTTCACCATGTATGCGGTGCTTAGCATGACAAAGTTATTCCAACATAATAATAAAGAATGGAATAACATAAGCTCTCTTCATGAATACGAAAGAAATAATACCCCTTACCTTAGAAAAGAAAAGCGGATATTGGAATAGTGAGGTAGCAGACTTCTCTTCTTTCTTTCTCTATAATAATTGCTCTAAAGCTTTAGTGAATTGGTGAGAAATGAAGGAAGAATGAACTTTATTTATAGAAAAATACGGTTTGATAATTGCACATTTTGGGGCTCAAAATATTACAAAGATGAATACCTTCAACTTTTCTTTTTATTTTTAATTTAGTCCTGCAAGTATTATCAAACTTGCACCACCTCCCTAATAATAGTAAATAATGTGAATCAATAGTTCAATCATGTGAATCAATAGTTATAATCATGTGAAAATACGAATTACGATATAGTACCTCCATCTATACCTCCATTTTTAACTTAGTCATGCAAGTATTATCAATCTTGCACCAACTCCCCTAATAGTACAAGAATGTGAATCAATAGTACACACATGTGAAAAAATAGTTATAATCATGTGAATTAATAGCAATTAATTGCTCATTTGTAAGATTAATTACCCGATTGGTCAGTAAAACTTCCAGACATCAATTAATATTGGAATAAATGTCGATTTCCACTAACACTAATAATTCCAACACAATGGAACTATCGATTTCATCTTTAATCAACACGAACTTATTCATCATTAATATTATAACTCACAATATTTAACAACCAGGTCGTTCCCAAGAAAGAGGGGGCTTTCCGATAAGGATTTCTCCTTATTGGCGTGCAATTAGATGACCAAACCTCTCCTTGACAGAACTTCTAGACATTGTAAATATTGCAATTTAATAATATGAATAACTTTGACGTCTCAATTATTGATTTAATAATATATCATATTATGCAGATGATACTGCGACAATAATCGAATCAATAATATGAGAGATATGATGCAGCAATTACTGTAACAATAATTGAGTATAACTAAGTGACTTCTCATGTAAGCATCAATAATCAATACCGTGTGCTACTATGCAACCACGCGTATTACTGTACTTTTACTACCGTGTAGTTCAACAGTTTAACGGTAAAACTTCCGTCGTTATTTTTATAAAAAGATAATTATGTCGTTTTCTAACTACGACAATACTTCCGTTGTGGGGTCCACCAATGATTGTCATCAAATCGCATTTAATATTCCCCTGTTAAAATGAATATTCCCTGACCAATCGAATATTATATAACCACTTGCTTACTTTGCAAAATTTGTAAATATTACCCACAACTATAACATTATATCAAATCCACACCATAATATTCAAAAATTTATTTCGAGAAAATTATTCTTTATTCATAAAAGTTAGGGTCTTACAACCTCCCCTTCTAATGAAATTTCGTCCTCGAAATTAGGGTGCACACCTGGTATGTCGAAGAGGTGAGGATACCTTGATTTCATCTAAGATTCTAACTCCCAGGTCATTTCCTCCACATCGTGGTTTCTCCACAAAACTTTGACTTGAGGTATAACTTTAGAGCGTAGAATATGATCCCTTATCCAAGATTTTAACAGGTAACTCTTCATACGTTAAATCTTCCTCTATCTCATCTGGTTCTAATTCAATAATATGGTTCGGGTCTTTAACATATTTACGTAACATAGATATGTGAAAATGTTATGAACACGAGACATACTTAAGATGATAAGGCGCAGTCTATACGCCTACAGCTTCCTACTCGATCGAGGATTAAAAATGGGCCAATGAATCGAGGATTGAGCTTTCCTCTCGTTCCAAATCTTATAACTCCTTTCCATGGAGCAACACATAACAACACATGATCTTCAATATTGAATTCCATGTCCTTTCGATGAAGATCAGCATAACTCTTTTGTCGATCTTGTGAGGTTTTTATACATTGTCGGATCATTTGAACCTTTTCCATAGTTATACGTACCAAATCCGGTCCCAACAACGTTGCTTCATCCACCTCATCCCAGAATACTGGAGAACGACACTTTCTTCCATACAACACCTCAAATGGAGCCATACCAATACTTGCTTGATAACTATTATTGTAGGAAAACTCCACCAATGGTAAAAACTTGTCCCAACTTCCCTTGAAGTTAAGGACACAGAGTCTTAATAAATCATCAAGAGTTTAAATAGTCCTTTCTGACTGCCCATCTGTTTGAGGATGATATACCGAACTAAATCGTAAATCCGTTCCCATAGCTCTTTGCAAGCTAACCCAAAATCTTGAAGTGAATCTTGGGTCTCGATCAGAAACTATGGATACTGGCATACCATGCAATCTTACGATCTCGTTTATGTACATACTAGCAAGACGTTTAAATGTAAAAGTTTCTCGTATCGGTAAGAAATGAGCAGACTTGGTCAATCTATCAACAATGACCCAAATCGCCTTGAGAAACCTTGGGAAGACCAGTAATGAAATCCATGGTAATGTGCTCCCACTTCTATTCTGGAATTTTAAGTGGTTGCAATGGACCTTTTGGCACTTGATGCTCCACCTTAACTCATTGACAAGTAGACACCTTGAGATAAACCCCACTATCTCTCTCTTCATATTGCTCCACCAAAATGTATGTTGAAGATCATGATATATTTTGGTACTCCCAGGATGGATTGAAAACGGTGTGTTGTGCGCCTCCATCATGATTTTATACTTTAACTCAGAATCGTTAGGAACATAATGTCTGGAGTTGACTCGAAGTATTCCTTCTTCATCGATTCTTGCTTCCGGAATAGTACCTTCTTGCACTTTCTTCTTCATGTAGTTTGAGCAGCTTTAACTTTATCGATTAAAGTCGGTTCTACTCGTATATTCACCATCATCACATGGGTCCCTGGAGTCTTTAACTCTATCTCCATTCTTCATAAGTCATACAAAATGGGTCTTTACGTTGACAATATTGCACTTGTACCCGCATATGATCTTCTACTCAATGCGTCAGCTACTACGTTCGCTTTTCCAGGATGGTATTAGATGGTATAATCATAATCTTTCAACAACTCAAGCCATCGTCGTTGCCACATGTTGAGTTTGTGACGCCCCCAAAATAGGTATACATCACCTATTCTGTGTCACCAAATACATGGTACAGAATACAAATACAATCTTAAATATACAACATGAGCTGTGAGTTTTAATACAAATATTGTCTTCTAGACAGTATTCAAACTCAAAATAAGTCATTAATATATTTATTAACACACTATTTCATAGAATAGTGAGGACTACTAATACTATCATCTGGACCGTCACTCCGTTCCCCGACTAGTCCCTGCTACGTTCTCATTTCCTGAAGAGAACAATGAAAGCAAATAGGTGAGCTCAACTAGCCCAGTAAGAAATATTATGACTAAGATAATGCAGAATAAATTATCGTTAGCCTTCAATAGTGTTAAACTGATACAATATAACAAACATTAAGTTTAACTACAGCGGAATAAGCAATCTATTAAAAGAGTTAAGTAGAGAATAAAATCTACTATCTTCTATGATTTAAAAGGTTTTTTCATCACTTTTTATTGTTTGAGACTCGACAATAAATAAATCACATCATCCACACACTCATGACCCAAGGATATTCATTAGTATCACAACCACAAATTATCCATGCACTACGGGCCAAGGATATTCGTGTATTCATCAATGGTCATGATCATGCCAACAACTGTCCATCAATGCACTACGGGCCAATGAGGACTTTTACCACATCATTTGTAACATTACGGTCATGATTATACCGAATAATCCTCGGTCATAATCATACCAAGTCCATCTATGCACTACAGAATGCCATGTATGACTTTCAACATAATATAAACATGAGAATGATGATAATGATATAAGAATTCAATAAAATAAGTTCAAGAATTAATTTATCTAGGAACCAATAATGTCCAAATTGTCAACATGATACTGCTTTGTGGAGTAAAATTCAAGAATGCTCAGAAGAATATTTCCATGAAAAGATACTGGATGAAACGCAAATATCAAAGATATTCCACTAATTTCATGGAGTATAAAAGCCAAAACTTTAACCAACTGAGTATAATAAAGAATGGAATAACAAAAGAAATCATCAGGCATGCGATAGACCGCACAGACAGGTTATTCCAACAGAATAATAAATAACGGAACTAGGTCATGCGTAAACGCACAGACAGGATATTCCAATAGAATAATAAATAATGGAATCAGGTCATGCGTAAACGCACAGACAAGATATTCCAACAGAATAATAAATAATGGAACTAGGTCATGCGTAAATGCACAGACAGGATGTTCCAACAGAATAATAAAGAATGGAATAACAGAAGAATTTCACCATGTATGCGGTACTTCGGATAGAGAGGTTATTCCAACATAATAATAAAGAATGGAATAACAGAAGAATTTCACCAAGTATAGGGTAGTCCATCGTGATACAAAGTTATTCCAACGAAATAATAAAGAATGGAATAACAAAAGTTCTCTTCATGAATACAAAAGAAATAATACCCTTACCTTAGAAGAAATCGGATATAGGAGTAGTGAAGTAGCGAGAATACTTTTCTTCTTTCTCTCTATAGTTTTCTCTCTAGAGTTTCAAAGTGAATTAAGTAAGAAATAATGAAGGAATGAGCTTCTATTTATAGGAGAATGGACCTAATAGTAACTAATTTATGAATGGTCCAGATTGATTTACTTTTAAATGATTTCATCCATATTAATTTACTATGCAATATTAATAAAATATTCTAATAAAACAAAATCTTTTAAATAAAATATAATATATTCTATTTATAATCTAATAAAACGAATAACTTTATAAAAGTATTCTTTTTTATATAAAAAGATTTTACTATGCAAACACTGTAAGACCCCAACTTATTATAAATAAAATTAAATTTCCTTTATTTATTATTTTGAAATAGTAAGGGTTGATTTGATTAATGTGGTTAGTTATGGGTAAAATGCGCAAATATTTCAAATATGCAAGTGGTTATAAAATATTCATTTTTATCGGAGAATATTAGTTTGGTCGTGGAATATTCTTCTTTGTTGGGGAATATTAAATGCGATGGCGCGACCTTGTGTGTGGGCCTATATAACGAAAGCGATTGGATGAAGAAAACGACAAGTATAAGTTGTTTATAAATAATCAGTAGTTATTACTGAGTTAATCTTTGTTAGAATACCCTTGGGTTAAAACACGAAGCACACCGGTATTGCACCAATTATTGATTCTTACGTAGGAAGGCATTACTAAATAATTGTTACGGTGAATTCTTATTCAATATTTTATTTTATTGATTCAATAATTGTTACGTTGATATTTTATATTATTGTTGTTTCAATAATTGTCACTCTACATCTTTTTTATTATCGGATCAATAATTCATATTATTTGAATAATATTATTAGATAACATTATTGGCAATGTCTAGAAAGTTACATCTAAGGAGTGGTTTGGTCACCTAATTGTGCGCCCGATGAGGAGAAATCCTTATTGAAAGCCCCTCTTTCTGAAATCGCGATTGTCGATATTATGATTCTGTAATATTATTTGTGAATAATTAATTATTGATTTATATGATAAGGAAAATATTCATTTTATGTGGATATAGATGGAGAAAATTTTTATGTGACAATTGTTGAAAAATTGTTATTTTATCTTTTTCTCGATAAAATAATTCATTTAAATATATTATTATATTTTAATAATATAATAATGGTGATATTTTACAATAAATGTGGGATATATGAATAAATGAGGACAAAGAGTATTTTTGTTTTAATAAATGTTTAAAACATGTTTTTCATGTTTGTGGACCCCATTTCTTGACTGAAATTTGATTATAGCTTGTAAAATCGTCCGTTTGTGGATTTCGGTCAATTTCTGTTTGGAATTTGAAAAAACTTTCTTCTGCAAAGTTGTAGAGAATGGAATTTCCTATGAAAAGGATAGGTGGTTCAAATTTTTCTGATAAAAGGGCTATTTATTATGAATTATTGAAGTTCCGTAGTTCTGAAATAATTGATTTTGAAAGTTTTAATTATTTTTAATAACAAAAACGTTTTTTTTTGTTTTTGTCATTATTTGGTGGCTGAATTCAGATGGTCAAGGTGGGCTAAGGAAAATTTTATAAATATATTAATATTTTATTAAATTTTCTGCTTTGATGTTCTAAGCATTTTCTATAAATACTGATGCTTAGGTTAGAATTGAAAATCACACCGTAAACTCAAGTTTTCTCTCTCTTTCTCTCTCTATATTATCGAGCGTATTCTTATGAGTATTTTGATACTTTGAGTGTTGTTATACGGTGCAAGTTCCCTTCAGCACTATATTCAGTATTCCAGCTAGAAGTATAGTCTTTTCAAGGTAAGGGATATTATTTTTTTAAAAATGATATTATTTCTTCTAATATCATTATGCCGGAATATTGGTAAGATTTTTCTTGTAAATTTCTGGTCTTTTAGTGTCGGGGTTACTATTCACGTATACGACACTATTCACGTATATGGCACTATTCACGAATACGACACTATTCACAAAAAAATTAAATTTTCATTTTTGTTCAAAATATCTATTGTGGATACTAGCTTTGATTGTATCCATGTTTTGATCATTCTTGAATTTTACTTCATTATGATAATTTATGAAGTATTTTTGAACTCGGATTGTTTAAAGTACGAATCCATAATACTTGTTCTTTTGTTTCACTGGATTCATTTTCTTTAAAATATTTTTCATCATCCTCACCCCCTAAATGATGGTATTACCGAATATCTTTGGCCGTAGTAGTGTAAAGATGTATGCAATGTTGAGATGAACATGACCGAAGTGATGAATATCGTTGGCACAGTAGTGCAAAGATGAATATTTGATTCAAGATGAATATTGGTTGATTTTACAGGGATAAAATATTGATGATGGACTTTTAAATTCATAGATTATAGTAGATTTCATTCTCTACGTAACTCTTCTATGAATTATTATTTCCGCTGTGAATATTGATCTGAAACTTGTTGTCTATTGTATTTTATTAGATTTTTCCCTGTTGAAGACTATCGATAATTTGTTCTATATTATCTTAGTCATAATATTCTTTACTGGGCTAGTTGAGCTCATCCTTTTCCTTTTTGTTCCATTTTTCTTCTCAGGAGGCGAGAATGTAGCGAGTTCTAGTCGAGGTGTGGAATGATGGTTCTAGAAAGTTGTTAATAATGTACCAATAATTGTAACGAGGACTTATTTGGGTGTGAATATTGTCTAGATGGCAATATTTGTATTTAAACTCACACTTTTCATGTTGTATTAATAAAGTTGTAGTTGTTTACATACCATGTTATTGATTTACTCAAAATGGGTGATGTATACCTATTTTGGGGGCGTCGAGTTAATATCAAAGCTTAGGGATATGATCTTTGGCGAAGATCGGGGAATAGAACTAGGAGGGGAGAGACGAGTAAAACATTCGCTAGTGTGTCTTACCTAAGCTTATTTATTGGTTGGTCAGTGTATAGGGATATTATGTGATATTTTGATTTCTTTAATTAACCCTTGTTTTATGGCAGTATTTGAGAATGTCGACTGAGAATATTAACAGTGGAGTAAATGAGACCGTGGAGACACCTTTACTCACTAATGAGGAGAACGTGCAGCAGGCTGGCAATGTTCCTCCTGTGAACATTACCACTGAGCAGATGATGAACGACGGGATGTTTAAAAGCTTTTTGCAGTTCATGCAAAATCAGACGAGGGAGACTCGTGCACAAAATACAGGTAGAAATGATAACAACGCACGGTTTGTCACAGCCAAGCAGTTCAAAGAGTTGGGACCACCAGAATTCTGGGGAAAGCCGGATCCAATTAAGGCAGAAACGTGGATAAAATAAATCACCAAGATATTCGATGTCTTGGGATGCATGGAGGAACAGAAGGTTCCATTCGCCACCTTTATGTTCCATGATGAGGCAGATTACTGGTGGGAATCTGTGAAGCGTACCAATCGGTACAAGACGGCAAAGATGTCTTGGGAGACGTTTCAGAAACTTTTCAATGACAAGTACTTTCCTGAAAGTATTCGTCATATGAAGGAAGTGGAGTTCATTAGACTGGAACAAAATAACATGACGGTGTCCCAGTACGAGGCAAAGTTTGTAGAGTTATCTAGGTTTACACCTCATTTGGTGGAGAATGAGGAACGTATGACGCGGATGTTTTTGAGAGGTTTGAAACCCGGCATACGTCAGTATCTCATTTCTCATAAATTTTCTCTCTATTCAGATGTTGTCAACAGGGCTCAATTGTTAGAGCGAGATAACGAGTACGTTTAACCGAGGGACATAACCAGGATCATACTGGTGACAGTAGTCATCAGAACAACAATAACCAGCGGAGAAAGAAGAATACGAACAAAGGCGGTAACCACTCTGGTGGTAATCATGGCCATGAGAATAGAAGAAGCGAGTCAGGAGAAGATTTTAAAAAGAGGAGATTCAACAATGACCATGTGAAGACGTCAACACCAAAGAAGAATCGGTTCTAAGGGAGGAGAATGACCACCGGTCAGACATCTATAAATGTGGAAAAGAGGGACATATCATTAAACCGCCCTAGCAGTTCAAGGTATGTTATAATTGTGGAAAGGAAGGACATATCGCTTGAGATTGTCACGGTAGCAAAACCAAGTCCAAAGGGGATGGTGGTGAAAAGTACATCCCAAAAAGTCAAAGTCAACGATTCCTGGAAAAGCATTTGTCGTGACTGGTCAAAATGTGAGGAACCCGAACGAGGTGATCACAGGTAAGCTAATCATAAATTCTTGCGAAGTTTATACCTTACCTGATACCGGTGCTACCCATTCATTTATCTCTCCTGCTTGTGCTCAACGTTTAAACTTAACTCCAGATAAATTAGACTCTGATTTATCTGTGGAGACTCCGTTAGGAGAAACTTTCATCACATCCACTGTTTATAAATCTTGTTTGATCCAAGTTGGCACCATCACATTACCTATTGACCTTATCTCTTTAAAGATACTTGCTTTTGATGTGATTTTAGGGATTGATTGGTTAACTACTCATCATGCCAAAATTGATTATTTTCGTAAGGTTGTTAGTTTTCATATTCCTAACCAACTTTTGTTATGCAAATTCAAGCGGTAAACCATTAAAATCAATCACCGCTTGTCATATCTAGTCATAAAGCTATTCGTTTATTCAAAAACGGATGTCAAGCTTTCTTAGCCCATGTTATGGATTTGAATAAAGACACGTCAGATTTGAATAATATTCCTGTTGTTAGTAAATTTCCTGACGTGTTTCCTGAAGAACTTCTCGGTCTACCCCCAGAACGTGAAGTTGAATTCTTTATTGATCTTGAACATGGTACAAAGCCCATTTCTAAAACCCCATATCGAATGGCTCCTATTAAACTTCAGGAGTTAAAGGTCCAACTACAAGAGTTGTTGGACATCGATTTCATTCATCCTAGTACATCTCCTTGGGGTGCTCCTGTTTTATTTGTAAAGAAGAAAGACGGGAGTATGCAACTTTGTATTGACTATTGAGAATTGAACCATGTCACCATCAAGAATAGGTATTCGTTACCTCGTATTGATGACCTATTTGACCAGTTGCAAGGAGCACAATTCTTTTCAAGGATCGATCTTCGTTCTGGATAACATCAGCTGAAGATTAGAATTGAGGATATTCCAAAGACTGCCTTCAGAACTCGATACGGGCATTATGAATTTTTAGTCATGTCTTTTGGATTGACTAATGCTCCTGCGGCTTTCATGGATATGATGAACTGAGTATTCAAGGACTATTTGGATCAGTTCGTTGTTGTCTTTATTGATGACATTCTCATATATTCCAAAAGCCGTGAAGATCATGAGAACCATTTGAAGCTGGTACTCCAAAGGCTTCGTGAAAACAAGCTATATGCCAAGTTGAAGAAATGCGAGTTCTGGCTTGAGGAAGTAGCATTCCTTGGGCACGTGGTGTCAAAACATGGAGTATCTGTCGACCCAGCGAAGATTGAAGCAATACAAAGTTGGGAGCAACCAAAGTCGGTGACCGAAGTACGTAGCTTTCTGGGCCTAGCTGGTTATTATCGGAGATTCGTGGAAGGATTTTCTCGAATCGCTACCCCGTTAACTCAATTGACTCAGAAAGATACAAAATTCGTATGGAGTGAGGAATGCGAAAAGAGTTTCCAAGAGCTTAAGAGGAGACTCATTTCGGCACCTGTTCTGACAATACCATCTGGTTCAGATGGATTTGTTATCTGATGATGACTTGAGTGCAAAGGGTTAGGATGTGTTCTCATGCAACGTGAGAAAGTCATAGCCTATGCCTCGCGACAACTTAAAGAATATGAGAGATATCTCAAAGAAATATAATCATTTCATAATTTATATAAACAATAATTATAACCATGTTGATCAATTCACCTTTGCACTTAAGCTAAAAATATTCAATTGTAAATTCAATGGTCATGATTATACCAGTCAACAATTCATCTTTGCACTACTTGTCAAAGAGAACCCATAGTCATGATCATACCAATAATCTACCCATCTTTACACTTAAGTCAAAGAGAAATTTCATCACTAAGATTATAAAAATATTATATATGATAATAAAAACAATATGATCAACAACTGCATTTAATTTCAAAAGTAAAATTCATAAATCAATTATTTCATAACACCTTAATCCAAATGTTATAAATCACTTAATAATCTCATAATATAATATCATTAATATTACCACAATATCTTAATCATTTCTTAAACTTATAAATAATTTATTTTAATTGTTTACACTTTACTAATTAATGCATTTCATCATACTAAAATGCCAAACTCATAAGATTTCATCACCAATAACCAACAACCTCATCAAAAATCTGTATATACCATATATAGGATTCCCAAGCCATAAATCCTATTTTTCAATTTTGTTACTTCACATAACATATTTAATTCATTTACTCATAACTAGTTCATTTTCATGAAAAATACCAAATTAGTCCCAAAAATATTTCTTTTCTGGGATTTAGCATAATATAATCCCATATTTAACATATATTTTTCTTAAAATTTTTAAAATTCATTTACTATTTTTCATATGTCCAAAACTACCGAATATTCAGATATTTATCATAAATTGTACTTTTGTCCAAAAATTCCAAAATTTACAGAATATACTACTATTATATACATGTACTCCTAATAAAAATTTCACCAATTTTGGAGTTAACCACAATGAGTTATAAGGGTTTACTTTTAAAATAGTCTTTTCCCATAAAATCCATAACTCATAATCTATACATCCAAAAATCACCATTTTTGGACATAATTAAGAAAACTCATCAAACTATCATTTCAAATATTTCCAGAATTTTGAAGGTCGGAAAAATTACGAAACATGAAAAACATAACAACCCTTAAAATCCCTTACCTCAAAAAGAGTTAAAGATTTCGATTTGAAATATCGATGTAAAGTCAAGGAAACTTCCACTGAATAACAACTCTCCAAGTATCTAAATACTCACAAAAATACGCTCGACAATATAGAGAGAAAGAAAACTTGTTTCTGGTGTGATTTTCAATTCTAACTTAAGCGCCTATTTATAGAAAAATGCTAGAACGCCAAAGGAAACTAAAATTATAAAATAATATTATTTAATTTTTCCTCTTCTATGCCCATACTTGCTGAAAATCTGAGCAGCCAACCTTGAACAAAATTCAGCACATGTTTTTTTTTCTACACCAACCAAAGTGGGTCCCACCCAAATTTAATAAAAATCATTTTATTTTCTGAAACTTCAGTAATTCATAGAAAATAGCCCGTTTATTAGAAAAATACGAATTTTATGTCCATTCCATACGAAATCGAATTCTCTACAACTTTGTAGCTTTGAATTTTTCCAAATTCCAAACAGAAAATATTCGAAATCCACAAACGGGTGATTTTTAATACCGTTTCAACACCTTTTAAAATTCATAACAAATCATGCGTTTCAACGGTTCAAAATTTGTGGATATATACTCAACTCATATATGTATAACATATCCAAAAATCACAACGATCCAACAGTCGGATTAAAATTACAACTCACGCAATAAAGCTTTAAGAACACCGATTTGAGTTTTTAATACCTCCAATCCGACAAAATACTGATAAAGCACCTCAACATTAATTCCTTCATTTATAACCACATAAATAAATCTATCATTTATATCCACATCAAATAAATATTTCTTTATCATATAAATTAATAATTAATTATTCACAAATAATATTACAGAATCACAATTATGACAACCATGCAGTTCCCAGGAAAGAGGGGGCTTTCCAATAAGGATTTCTCCTTACTGGCGCGCAATTAGGTGACCAAACCTCTCCTTGACAGAAATTTCTAAACATTTCCAATAATGCTATCTAATAACATTATTCAAATAATATGAATTATTGATCTGATAATGGGAAATACTGTGCAGTGACAATTATTGAAACAACAATAATATTAAATATCAACGTAGCAATTATTGAATCAATAAAATAAAATATTGAACAAAGAATTATCGTGTAACAATTATTGAGTAGTGCCTTCTTACGTAAGAATCAATAATTCAAAAAATACTGCAATCTACCGTGTTCTATCAGTGCAACCACGCCAGACATCGTATTTTAACCACCGTGTATTCTAACAAAGGTTAATTGTGAATAACTACGCCAATTATTTATAAAAACTCAAACTTGTCATTTTCTTTATCCGACGGTTATTCTCATTATGGGGCCCACAAATGGTCATACGATAAATGCATTTAATATTCCCCAACAACAAGAATATTCCACGACCAAATGAATATTCCCCGACAGAAATGAATATTTTATAACCACTTGCGTATTTTGAAAAATTTCATATATCACCCTTAACTTTAAACTTTTATCAATTTAACCATTTACTGAATAATAATTATAAAAAAAATTGAATACTTTTATTTCATAAAATCTGGGGTCTTACAGTCATGACCATTGATGATTTAATGAATATCCTTGGCCCGTAGTGCAGGGATGATTCGATGATGTGGTTTATTTATTAAGCTGAGTCTCAGCGATAAAAAATGATGAAAACATTTTAAATCATAGAAGATAATAGATTTTATTCTCTACTTGACTCTTCTAATGGATTGCTTATTCCGCTGCAGTTAAACTTGATGTCTATTATATTTTATCAGTTTAACATTGTTGAAGACTAATGATAATTTATTCTGCATTATCTTAGTCATAATATTTTTTACTGGGCTAGTTGAGCTCACCCTTTCCTTCACTGTTCTCTTCAGGAAATGAGAATATAGCTGGGACGAGTCGGGGAACGGAGTGACGATCCAGATGATAGCAATAGTAGTCCTCACTATTCTGTTAAATAGTGTAATAATAAATGTAATGAGGACTTCATTGAGTTTGTATACTGTCTAGATGACAATATATGTATTAAAACTCGTAGCATATGTTTTGTCGTATTTTACACGACTGTTGTATAATTAAGTTTTTATTTGTATTTTGTACCATGTATTTGACGACTCAAGATGGGTGATGTATACCTATTTTGGGGGCGTCACAATTGGTATCAAAGCTTAGGGATATGATCCTTGGTCAGATGTGAGACAAGAACTAGGAGGGAGAGATTTTGAAATTCCTTCACTAGTATGACCTACCTAAGTTTATTTGGTATTTAATTAGTCGGTCAGAGTATAGGGATAATATGTGATATGTTAATTAACCCTTGTTTTGTGACAGTATTTGAAAATGGCATCCGAGAATGTTGAGAATAGCAATGAAGCACATGAGACCGTTGAGTCAGCTCAACCAAAAGGTAACAACCAACAACATGATAATAATCATACCGGTGGCAATGACCATCGGAACAATGATAACCATCGTGGGGGAAATTATCATGCCAAGAAGGGTAATCACTTCGGTAGTAATCATTGCCAAGATAATAGAAGTGGAAATTTCAAGAAGAGAAGGTCACCTATCCCGATTTTGTCATGCACCAAAGTCAAGTCCAGCTAGGTCGGTGGCACCAAAGGCGGATACGGACAAAACAAAGTCGGTGGTTTCAGGAAGAGCGTTTTTCGTGACTTCTCAAAAATCGAGTAACCCGAACAAAGTTAGCACGGGTTAGTTAATTATAAATTCTTGCGAAGTCTATGCCTTATTAGATACCGGTTCTACCCATTATTTTATCTCTCTTGCTTGCGTTCAACGTTTAAACTTGACTCTAGAGAAGTTAGACTTTGACTTATTGGTTGAAACTCCATTAAGAGAAACCTTCATTACATGTGATATCCAAGTCTTGGATGAGGGTCACAGTTTTGAATGATATTTCTATCGTTAATAAATTTCCTGACGTATTCTTGAAGACTTCTTAGCCTACCTCTAGAGCGTGAAATCGAATTTTGTATTGACCCTAGAATAAAACCCTTAAATATTTCTTCAACCAAAACGAACATATCATACGCCAAAAATGTTGGCTCGAGCTATTGAAGATTACGATCATACCATTCAATATCATTGTGGAAGAGAGAACGTGGTAGCTGACGCGTTGAGTAGAAGATCGTATGTGTTTACGAGTGCGATGTTGTTAACACAAAAACCCATTTTGTATAACTTACAAATGATGAAGATAGAGTTAAAGACTCTAAGGACCCACGTGGTGATATCAAATATACGAGTAGAATCGACTTTAATCGATAATTTAAAGTCGTGCAAGCTACATACTCAGAGCTGATGAATGTGAAGAAGAAGGTTCAAGAGGGAGTTATTCTAGAAGCAAGAACCGATAAAGAGAGAAAATCTCAACCCTCGATTTTATTGGCCCAATTGAAATCCTTGATCAAGTAGGAACTGTGGCCTATAGACTCGTTTTACCGCTAAGTATGTCGCGTGTTCATAACGTTTTTCACGTATCAATGTTACGTAAATATATGGATGACCCGAACCACGTTATTGAATTAGAACTAGACGAGATAGCAGAAGATTTAACGTATGAGGAGATATGTGTTAAAATCTTGGATAAGAAGGATCACATTCAACACTCAAAGGTTATACCTCAAGAGTTAGAATCTAAAATAAAGTCAAGGTATCCTCATCTCTTCGACATACCAGGTACCTACGTAAATTTTGAGGGCGAAGTTTCATAAGGAGGGGAGATTGTGAGACCCCAAATTTTATGAATAAAGATTTAAATTTCTCGAAATATTTTTTTGAATATTATGGTGTGGATTTGATATAATGATATAGTTGTGGGTAGTATTTATAAATTTTGCTAAGTATGCAAGTTGTTATAAAATATTCGTTTGGTCAGGGAATATTCTTTTTGTCGGGGAATATCCGTACGACGGCACAATCATTGTCGTAGTAAGAAAACGACAGAATTGTTTTTATAAAAATAACGGCGGATGTTTTACCATTAAAACTGTTGAACTACTCGGTAGTAAAAGTACGATGTCTGGCATGGTTGCATAGTAGCACACAAGATTGGTTATTGATGCTTACGTGATAAGTCACTCAGTTATACTCAATTATTGCTACAGTAATTGTTGCATCATATCTCTCATATTATTGATTCGATTATTGTCATAGTATCATCTGCACAATATGTTATATTATTAAATCAATAATTGAGACGACAAAGTTGTTCATATTATTAAATTACAATATTTACAATATCTAGAAGTTCTGTCAAGGAGAGGTTTGGTCACCTAATTGCGCACTAAATTAATGATGAATAAGTTAGTGTTGATTAAAGATAAATTTAATAGTTCCATTGTGTTGGGATTATTTGTGTTAGTAGAAATTGACATTTATTTCGATACTAATTGATGTCTGGAGATTATATTGTTCAATCGGGTATTCAGGGCACTTTTCGTGTCGGAGTACTATTCACGAGTTACTATTCATGAGTTACTATTCACGAGTTACTATTGAGTCACATTCACTTACTATTAGAGGAGTTGATGCAAGATTGATCATACTTGCATAACTAAGTTAAAAATAGAGGTATAGATGGAGGTACTATACTGTAATTAATTTTTCACATGTTTAGAACTATTGAGTCACATGATTTACTATTGATTCACATGATTTACTATTAGGGGAGGTGGTGCAAGTTTGATAATACTTGGATGACTGAATTAAAAATAAAAAAAAAGTTGGAGGTATTGTACTGTAATATTTCGAGCCCCAAAACGTGCAATTATCAAAACTATATTCTCCTATAAATAGAAGCTCATTCTTTCTTCATTTCTCACCAATTCACTAAAGCTATAGAGCCATTATTATAGAGAGAAATTATAGAGAGAAAGAAGAAGAGAAGTCTGCTACATTTCTATTCCAGTATTCAGCTTCATTCTAAGGTAAGGGGTATTATTCTTTCGTATTCATGAAGAGAATTACTTTCTTTCAATACTCGTAAGAGTTGTTATTCCATTCTTCATTATTATGTTGAATAACTTTGTTTGCGCTGTCTGCATACATGGTAAAATTCTTCTATTATTCCATTCTTTATTATCCTCATTAGAATATCCTGCTTGCGCAAATTTCACTTTGACACAGGTTCCATTATTTATTATTTCGTATTTATTATTCTGTCGGAACATCCTGTCTGTGCATTTTATGCCGGACCTGGTTCCATTATTTATTATTCCACATTTATTATTCTGTCGAAATATCCTGTCTATGTGTTTTACGACGGACCTGGTTCCATCATTTATTATTCTGTTGGAATAACTTGTCTATGCGAAGTACCACATGCATGGTGAATCTTTCTGTTATTCCATTCTTTATTATTCTGTTGGAATAACTTGTATAAGTGGGTTACCACATGCATGGTGAATGATCCTTCGTATTCATTCCTTACTAAATTGTTGAAATAATTTGATTACGTTGATTATGATGAGAGTCATAATAAAAGCATTGGACTGATGAAAATTATGGGTATATAAAGTATTAGTAAGTGTTATGATGAGTTATGTTAGTTATTATGTGAAAACATGAAAGTTTCTTAGAAATCACAAAGGGTTGAAAAATCAGATTTTGGTGAAAGTGGAACATGAAATTCAATTAATCATATATTCTATTATATTTTGAATTTTTGAGTGTGGTCAAGTTCTAGAGTTAGATCTATGAGTTTTGTAGCATCTTCAAATGGAATCACTGTAAAAGATGTTGTAGATTTTCGTGTGGACTGATTTTAGCAAAGGAGTCAAAGGCTGCAAATACCGAAAATGCTACTGCCCAGATTTTTAAAAGGGCCGTTTCGGCCACTTAATTTGTGAGAAAAATTCCGGCCTTTTAAGACATGAAAGTATATGGTATAAAGAACATCCTGTCCAAAAATGAGCTCATTCCGACTTAAAATGAGCAAGTTATGACCATTTCAATATTTAGGTTTTTCCGATGAAAAATGCTATAACCGGAGTTCTATAACTCAGATGACCATGCAATTTAAACTGAAGCTCACGTTAATATGTGTAAGATCCCTTAAGATTTGGGAATTTCGAGTTAACCTTGAGGTAGCTAATTTCTTAAGGAATTAATTAGAAATTGATTTTTGAAAATAGTAAATGAATTTTAAAAATTCAGAAAAATATATGTTCATTATGGGACTATATTCTGCTAAATCCCAGAAAATAAATATTTTTGGGACTGATTTGGTATTTTTCATAAAAATAGTTTAGTTACGAACATATGAGTTAAATATGTTGTGTGAAGTAACAAAGTTGGAAAATAGGATTTTATGGCTTAGAAATCCTATATAAGGTATATGCAGATTTTTGATAAAGGATTTGATCATTGGTGATGAAATCTTATGAGTATGACATTATTTGAATGATTAAATGCATTATTTGGTAAAGGGTAAACAATTGAAATAAATTGTTTATAAGTTTAAGAAATGATTAAAATATTGTTATGATATTAATAATATTAGATTATGAGTTTATTAAGTGATTGATAATATTTGGATAAATTTAAAGTCTTTAATATTTATCCTTGTTTTAGTTTGATTAATGTTTATATCATTGTCATCATCCTCATGCTTATATGGTGATGAAAGTTATCTTTAAACTTCGTGCAAGAAGATGGATATGTTGTTTATCAATTATATATCTTTGGTTTACGTGCAAAGATGGATTGTTGATTATTGGTTTTATTGTTGTATATCTATCTTTGGCTTACGTGCGGAGATAGACTTGGTATGATTATGACCGTGGATTATTCTTTGTATAGTCATGACCATTGATGATTTAATGAATATCCTTGGCCCGTAGTGCAGGGATGATTCGATGATGTGGTTTATTTATTAAGCTGACTCTCGGCGATAAAAATTGATGAAAACATTTTAAATCATAAAAGATAGTAGATTTTATTCTCTACTTGACTCTTCTAATGGATTGCTTGTTCCGTTGCAGTTAAACTTGATGTCTATTATATTTTATCAGTTTAACATTATTAAAGACTAATGATAATTTATTCTGCATTATCTTAGTCATAATATTTCTTCTCGGGCTAGTTGAGCTCACCCTTTCCTTCAACTGTTCTCTTCAGAAATGAGAATATAGGCAGACGCAGTCGGGAAACAGTGTAGACGGTCCGGATGATAGCAATAGTAGTCCTCACTATTACATTAAATAGTGTGATAATAAATGTAATGAGGACTTCATTGAGTTTGTATACTGTCTAGATGACAATATACGTATTAAAACTCGTAGCATATGTTTTTTCGTATTTTACACGACTGTTGTATAATTAAGTTTTTATTTGTATTTTGTACCATGTATTTGGCGACTCAAGATGGGTGATGTATGTGACACCCCCAAATATAGGTCCAATCCATCCAACCTATTCTGAGTCGCCAAATACATGGTACAGAAAATAACTACAACTTTATTACTACAATTGTCGTGCAAAATACAACAACACATATATCTTGTGAGTTTTAATACCAACCGTGACTCATGTCCCAACTATGGACAAGACTCACAAAGGATACCTTACATAAAGGTACAATCTAGAACTGTTTTAGAAATTAAAATCTTTGGGAAGTGCTCAAGGAAACCTTCATACATAGGAGGCTATGAATCTAAGTTATGATAGATATCATATGTCTAGAGAATTATCCTTGGTTAATCCAATAGACCCCAAAGAAAAATGAGAAGGTTACTATCATGTTCCTTCCAATGGTGAGTCTTCTCTTGACATATAACTATCTCCACCGTCTGCGATTGAACATTATGTTTCAACCCAACTCCAAGATCATATAGGTAGTGCTTGTAGATATACTCAAAGAAGTGGATGTGCACAACCCCATCTTACGATAACATGAGATTGTATGTCATTAGACATCTTGTATGATAGTGGCAAAACACCTTCCAAAGTTGGGTTCACCTCACCCTATTGTTGTTCACCAAAATCAATTATTAAGTGACGTATAATATATGACACACACATCTTAGGTCCTCAATACAATTATATATTGTATGTCATGCCGCTTTTATAATGTGTTGAGAAACTTTGATAGTCTCTTTGACACCACACTATTCCCTTGTTATCCCCATTTCGACCCAAAATTTACACTCCTATTACACGAAAGGAATTGTGAAGCAAAAGGGTGAGCACAACTAGCCCAAAAAAGAATATCATAACTAAAGATAATTAAATTATCAATAGCCTTCATCAGTAATAAATCAGAGATTTAGAACATATGGTAGATGATAAAACTTTTCAACCATAGTTGCAGCGGAACGACCAATCCATTAGAGGAGTCAAATAGACCATAAAGTCTATTATCTTCTCCATGTTAAAAGTCCACCAACAATGTTTTATCCTTGTAACATCAATCTACAATTCCTGTCCACAATCATGTGAATAACTCATAACCATAATTGTGGTTCTAAATTCTCTTCTCATCTGTAATCGAAGATAATTTACATCACCGTCTTTACCAAAAACATCAAAGATCATGGTTATACCAAATCACAGTTCCTGTTCATAATCATACTAATAAATTCATCTTTGCACTACGGGCCAAAGATATTCATTAACAATTCATCTTTGCACTACATGCCAAAGATATTCAGCAACATGTCATCTTTGCACTACGGGCCAAAGATATTCAACAACAGGTCATCTTTGCACTACGGGCCAAAGATATTCATCAACAGGTCATCTTTGCACTACGGGCCAAATATATTCATCAACACTTCATCTTTGCACTACAGGCCAAAGATATTCAACAACATGTCATCTTTGCACTACGGGCCAAAGATATTAATATCTCAAAGAAATATAATCATTTCAGAATTTATATAAACAATAATTGAATACTTTTATTTCATAAAATCCGGGGACTTACAATGTATACCTATTTTGGGGGCGTCACATATAGTATATGATATATACGAATCTTGATAAATTCTAAAACTCATCAAAATTAAAAATAATTAATTAAAAGATGACAACGGTCGACCGTTAAAAAATTAGTTACGTAACATTTTAATTAATTAATTTCTAACATCATAAATAAATTAAAAAGTCACATAATTATTTTTTTAACGGTCAATTTTGGTTCACTAACAGCTATTAATAATTTTTTTTTTAAAAAAATCTCTTTGGCAATTTTGTCTATGGCTTACCGGCGACTAAAAATCTTTCTGTAAATTTTTTATAACTTGGTGACAATTTACTCACATGTATGAAATTTTGCAATCATATAGATTTTCATTGTCATATTATTTTGTGAAAAACAAAGTTTGATACTCATACTAAAAATTCGTACGCATATATAATATATATAGTTCAATGAAAAGTGAGCTTAATTTTTGTGTTGCGTCTGTAGCTTCTAAAGTTTTATTTGTATTCGAGTATCCAAATTTATCATGAAATGAGTAGAATAATATGAATGCTTTCAACATATATAAAATCTCACGCCACAATAATTTAATAAAATAATGAGATTTCATGTAGTTCATGAAAAAAGAGTGAGAGGTTGTACACATGGGCTAATTAACAATTAATATAAGCTACAAGATATATTAGAAGTATACAAAAGTCTATCAAAATCTTTGTAAAAAGTCTATTAAAGTCTGTCACTTATTTCATAGAGTCTATAAAAGTCATTTTAAAAAAGTCTCTTTAAAAGTCATTAAAATTTATAAACTCTACAAAAGTCTATCATTTAAAAAAAATCTTTAAAAATCTTAATTGAATATACCTCCTTAGTGACTGGTTGATGTGGCTATGCCACATCAACATGAGAGAGAAAGTGAAAAAAGAAAAGAAAAGAAGGGTCAATATACACTACTCTAGCAACTTCACCAAAGTAAGACTTCACCTTTCTCTCTTTACCAATATCAGACCACCTCTCTCTCTCGCTGTAACCAATATCACTCTCTCTCTCCTTTTCTCACCAAAGTCGCCATCTACAAAAATATAGGGCCCAAAATCGGAAGCAAAATCCAGCAAAATCAGCACCAATAGAGGTATTCATACACATATTGTATATATGATGTATATATATATATATATGTATATATTTATGCCCTAAAACTGATTTCAAGATTTTGAAACCCATTTTTTCGATGATACTCTTCTTCTCCCTGTTTGCTTCACAAAACCCATTTAATCTTTCTCTTATGCTAAGCTCAGATTCTCATATTTTTCATGATGTAACTTTATATTGTGAATGTTGTTCTTTTGGGTGCCAACTAAATGTGGTATTGAAAATAGAAAAACTTTGGTAATGAATGTATAGAAATCAACTGAATGTGATTGAGTTGTATATTGTAAGCCTGCTGCTGGCCTGCTGCGGTGTTACCCCTCTAGTGATAATTTTTTTGGCTAGAATCATGCATAAACATCTATGGTATTCTGGAATTTAAGTTGTGCACTTGTGGTGTTTGATAAATTGTCTCAAAGATGTTCAAGTGTTTTAAAACTAATTATTACTCAATATTTGGAATTTAAGTTGTGCACTTGTGGTATTCTGGACTGTTTGATAATTTTTATTTTGATGAGAAGACCATGATTTGTGCATTACTAATAACTGCAGTTAATTTTTTTCTGGTGAAGATGTCAAACGTGAGTGCATAAATATGACAAGTTATCTTCATGATGGGAATGCCATTTTGCATAAATTATGGGAGTGCATAAATTTTATTGTATTTTCTTTGCAGAGGCAATTTGATTATGATTTCTTTAGTTGATTATTGTAAGCTATTGAAAAGAGATTAACATTCTTTTAGAAATCTAAGGTTGCTGCTATACTCCTTCAGAATCAAATTTATCCATGTTACGTATTGAACACGTAGTTTTCGGTTCACTTTGTTTGTATAAGGTATAGATATGTGTATTCACTTTTGCTGCAATGTAAAAAAGGCAATATATGAGCTATCGTGTTTGCTCATAACAATTAACCTTTGGCTATATCTTGACTCTCTGTTCTTGTGATGTGGTGATGGTGCAATGCAACCTTATAAATTCCATTTCTGTATAGTTAAATCTAGTACTTTTCAATGCAATATGTCACATCCGACACTAACTTAGTTGATTTGGCCTTCAGGACGATATACTTCCAAAGATGATGATATCCCCTGGCTCTTATGAGGATTTCTTCGAAAGATGATGTTGCTTATGCTTGTAATTTATTCATACAATTATTATACAAGTTTGAGCTAAAGTTCCTTCTAGTCTGTACACCAAGTGTTAATGTTCTGTCTTGTATACAATATGTTTACTGTAAGAAACTAAGAGTACACATCTTTGGGAAATCATTTTTGTTTAAACTAGTTCCTTTTGTTTTAGCAGATTATGGTCTTTTATGTAACAGATAACAAGGTTTTGAAATTAAGGCAGCTAAGCTGGATGGATTGATGCAACACCCAGCTCGATAAAATTTAAGATAAAAACCAACAAGTACTTTCAAAATGCCATGAGAACAAAACCACACACTTGCTCAACCAATATATGGTCTTGCACAAGAGATAAATTTGTGATGTCAAACTGCATTAGATTTAAACAATTACAATTTTTTTCACAACTTCACTTCCATTACAACTTCCAACAAAAGACAACTAGTTTTTCATAATAACAAACAAACAGAGAATAAGTATTAAAAAAACTAATTTCTAAAATAATTTTATTTCTCGTCTCATTTCAATAGTTGCTGATGATTTTTCTTCATTTATAGCTTTGCACCATTCTAAGAAACTGCATCCTTAAATCAAATTTGTTGTTCTCTATCATGCTTCCTGATGCTATGTTGTCTTTCTACAAAAATAACAGATAAACAAAAATCCAGACATGTATCAGAAGCATGAGACTGAAATTACAAACTATATCTAGCAAAACTGCAGTGTAGACTTTTGAGTTTATATCTAAAAACAAGCACAATAATATGCAAAATGTTTGTGGAATGCAATTTGTGGATAATTTTTTGTGCCCTGAAATTTAAACTTGGCAGCTTTTAGAGCAATGTTTAAACAACAATACTATAGTGCATTTAGGTTTAGTTTTTAATTAATCAATCAACTTAACTAAAGTTCATTAGAACCATCTAAGGACCTTGGGACTTTAGCTAACAACTCTGAACTAATTGGTTATAATTAATCCAAAAAAAACATTTTAGTGACCTTCCATCAAACATCTTTTAGTAGTATTGAATTCTAGAAAATATTTAAATACAATTATACTATCTTACAAAATACTTTTTTAAAAAGGATAATAAAAAAGACTGAAAGTGTATTCATGATATATCAGTATATGAGTGTGTGTATGTGTGGGTGTTCATATTTGAAGGTTGAAAAAAAAACAAAAAGTGAATATTGTGTAAATGCAAAACATCTACTACCAACTAAATCACAAATTTAATTAAGATTTAGACCTTTTTTTAGATTCTTCCTTTTTCCATCTATTCTCATTTGGTAAGACAAATTTCTGAACCATTCAAACTGAAAACCAATGAACCATAAAGTGAAACAATAATATATTATCACAATATTTTAGAGAGCCACAAAAAAAATAATAAAATCCAAAAAGCAGTCAGAAAATATGCAACTGAGATGTCTTATTGGTTCGAATACTAATACAAGTTAAAAGCACCTAAACAGTCATATTTACATGCACAAAACTTGGACCAAATTATCTCAGTCAAGATCAGCAAAACCACAATTTGAGACAATTGAGTAATAATTAGTCTTAAAACTCTTGAAACACTTGAACATCTTGAACATACTCCAAATATTGAGTAATAATTTGTTATGCCCCCAAAATAGGTATACATCACCTATTCTGAGTCGTCAAATACATGGTACTAAATTCAAATACAACTTGATTATACAATAGTCGTGTAAAATACGACAAAATACATGCTGTGAGTTTTAATACAAATATTGTCATCTAGACAATATCCACACTCAATTTAGTCCACATTACATTTATTATCACACTATTTAATAGAATAGTGAGGACTACTAAGACACCATCTCGGACCATCACTCCGTTTCCCGACTAGTCTCGGCTACGTTCTCATTTCCTGAAGAGAACAGTGAAAGAAAGGATGAGCTCAACTAGCCCAGTAAGAAATATTATGACTAAGATAATGCAGAATAAATTATCATTAGTCCTCAACAGTGTTAAACTGATAAAATACAATAGACATCATGTTTAACTGCAACGGAACATGCAATCCATTAAAAGAGTTAAGTAAAGAATAAAGTCTACTATCTTTTATGATTTAAAAAGATTTTCATCACTTTTATCGCTGAGACTCAGCTTAATAAATAATCTACATCATCCCTGCACTACGGCCAAGGATATTCATTAGGGTCACGACCACAAATTATCCATGCACTACGGGCCAAAGATATTCGTGTATTCATCAATGGTCATGATCATGCCAACAACTGTCCATCAATGCACTACGGGCCAATGAGGAATTTTACCACATCATTTGTAACATTACTATTATGATTACAATCAATAATCCTCAATCATAATCATACCAAGTCCATCTATGCACTACAGGCCACAGATGACTTTCAAAAAAAATATAAACATGAGGATTATAACAATTATATAAGAATTCAATAAAACAAGTTCAAGAATTAAATTATTTAGGAACTAATAACGTCCAAATTGTCAACATGATACTTCTTTGTAAAGTAAAATTCAATAATGCTCAGAAGAATATTTCCATGAAAAGATATTGGATGAAGCTCAAATATTAAGGATATTCCACTAATTTCATGGAGTATAGAAGTCAAAACTTTAACCAACTGAGTATAATAAAGAATGGAATAACAAAAGAAATCACCATGCATGTAGTACTTGCATGACAAAGTTATTCCAACGTAATAATAAATAACGTAACCAGTCGTCGCAAAATTCGCACCGATGTGATGTTCCAACGTAATAATAAGGAATGGAGTAACAAATGTAAATCACCATGCATGCAGACGTCCCATATGTATGTTATTCCAAAAGAATACTAAATAACGGAACCAGTGTCGTGAAATTCACACCGAAGCGTGATGTTCCAAATGTAATAATAAAGATGAACCAGTCCGCCAGAAAGCATGTATACATGATATTCCAATAGAATAATAAAGAATAGAAAACAGAAGAATTTCACCAAGTATAGGGTAGGCCGCATATACAGGTTATTCCAATAGAATAATAAAGATGGACTAACAGAAGTTCTCTTCATGAATACAAAAGAAATAACACCCCTTACCGTATAAAGAAGAACTGGATAAAGAAGTAGTGAAGTAGCAGAATACTTTTCTTCTTTCTCTCTATAATTTCTCTCTCTAGAGTTTCAGTGAATTCGTAAGAAAATAATGAAGGAATGAGCTTCTATTTATAGAAAAATTGAAGGATGCTATTGGACTGTATAGTAGGAATTCAGACGAAATAATTTTCAGATTCACGGGTGAAAGAAAGATTTCAGACGCAACCTAATTAATCACATGTGCCCACCCTTATTTCAATGACAACTTATATATATATATATATATATATATATATATATATATATATATATATATATATATATATATATATATATACATAAAACAATATATTGGCCACTCACCCGACTAACATCAATTCCCCACCAATTTCAATTCATACCATAATGTATATAATACTAATACTCATCCCACCATTTCCACTTTTCCACCAAAATCAACTTTTCCACCATTATCCACTCACACACACATAATATTATATATATTCCACCCACCACATACAATACAAACTTATATATATAAATTCCCTCAATATTTTTAACAACATTTATCATCAATCTTATAATTCACAATATTAATCGCCAGTCATTCCTGTGAGCAGGGGCTTTCCAATAAGGATTTCTCCCTATTTATCATGCCAGCAATTAGGTGACCAAACATCTCCTTGGCAGAACTTCTAGACATCGTTAATATTGCAAATAATAATATCAATAACTTTGTTATCTCAATTATTGATTTAATAATATATAAAATATCGATAATAATTGAATAAAATTGAATGACTTCTCACGTAAGCATCAATAATCAATATCATGTGTTACTATGCAACCACGCGTATTACTGTACTTTTACTACCGAGTAGTTCAACAGTATTAACGGTAAAACTTCTGCCGTTATTTTTAATAAAATATTTTTGTCATTTTCTCAATCCGACAATAATTACATTGTGGGGGTCCACTAATGATTGTGCCGCCGCATTTAATATTCCCTACTAAAATGAATATTCCCCGACCAATCGAATATTATATAACAACTTGCGTACTTTGTAAAATTTATAAATATTACCCACAACTATAACATTATATCAAATTTATTCCATAATATTCAAAAATGATATTTATAAAAAATTCATTTTTATTCATAAAAGTTGGGGTCTTACAATCTCCCCTTCTTATGAAATTTCACCCTCGAAATTAGGGTACGTCCCTGGTATGTTGAAGAGGTAAGGATACCTTGATTTCATTTCAGATTCTAACTCCCAGGTCATTTCCTCAACATCGTGGTTCCTCCATAAAACTTTGACTTGAGGTATAATCTTGGAGCGTAGAATATGTTCCCTTTTATCCAAGATTTGAACAGGAACCTCTTCATACGTTAAATCTTCCGCTATTTCGTCCTATTTCTAATTCAATAATATGGTTCGTCTTTCACATATTTATGTAACATGGATATATGAAAAACGCATGAACACGAGACATACTTGGCGGTAAAGCGAGTCTATAGGCTACAGTCCCTACTCGATCGAGGATTAAAAATGGGCCAATGAATCAAGGATTGAGGTTTCCTCTCTTTCCAAATCTTGTAACTCCTTTCCATAGAGCAACATGTAACAACACATGATCTCCAATATCGAATTCCACGTCTTTTCGATGAAGATCAGCATAACTCTTTTGTCGATCTTGTGAGGTTTTTATACGTTACCGGATCGTTTGTATCTTTTCCGTAGTCATACGTACTAACTCTGGTCCCAACAATGTTGCTTCACCCACCTCATCCCAGCATACTGGAGAACGACACTTTCTTCCATACAACGCTTCGAATGGAGCCATACCAATACTTTCTTGATAATTGTTGTTGTAGGAAAACTCCACCAATGGTAAGAACTTGTCCCAACTTCCCTTGAAGTCAAGGACATAGAGTCTTAATAAATCTTCAAGAGTTTGAATAGTCCTCTCTAATTATTCGTCCGTTTGAGGATGATATGCCGAACTAAATCGTAAATCCGTGCCCATAGCTTTTTGCAAACTAACCCAAAATCGTGAAGTGAATCTTGGGTCTTGATCAGAAACTATGGATACTGGTATACCATGCAATCTTATAACCTCGTTTATGTACATACGAGCAAGACGTTCAAGTGTATAAGTTTCTCGTATTGGTAAGAAATGAGCAGACTTGGTCAATCTATCAACAATGACCCAAATTTCATCTATGCCTTGAGAAACCTTGGGAAGACCAGTAACGAAATCCATGGTAATGTGCTTCCACTTCCATTTTGGAATTTTAAGTGGTTGCAATGGACCTTTTGGTACTTGATGCTTCTCCTTGACTCGTTGACAAGTTAGACACCTTGATATAAATAGCACTATCTCTCTCTTCATATTGCCCCACCAAAATGTATGTCAAAGATTATGATACATTTTGGTACTCCTAGGATGGATTGCAAATGGTGTGTTGTGCGCCTTCATCATGATTTTATACTTTAAATCAGGGTCGTTAAGAACACAAAGTCTGGAGTTGACTCGAAGTATTCCTTCTTCATCAATTCTTACTTCCGGCATAGCACCTTCTTGTACTTTCTTCCTCATACGCGTCATCTCCAGTGTCCGTAGCTTGATCAACTTTAACTTTATCGATTAAAGTCGGTTCCACTCGTATATTCGCCATCATCACTTGGGTCCCTGGAGTCTTTATCTCTATCTCCATCCTTTGCAAGTCATATAAAATGGGCCTTTGTGTTGACAATATCGCACTCGTACCCGTATATGATCTTCTACTCAATGCGTCAGCTACCACATTCGCTTTTTTAGGATGGTATTGAATGATATGATCATAATCTTTCAACAGTTCAAGCCAACTTCACTGTCACATGTTGAGTTCCTTTTGAGTGAAGAAATATTTGAGGCTTTTATGATCCGTAAAGATCTCTACTTTCTCCCCATACAAGTAATGCCTCCAAATTTTAAGTGCGAAGACAACAGCTGCCAACTCTAGATCATGAGTAGGATAATTCCTCTCATATTCTTTGAGTTATCGAGAGGCATAGGCTATGACTTTCCCATGTTGCATGAGAACACATCCTAACCGCTTGCCTGAAGCATCATCAGAGATGACAAATCCTCCGCCGTGATGGTATTGTCGAAAGTCTTTGAAATGAGCCTCCTCTTGAGTTCTTGAAAACTCTTCTCGCATTCCTCACTCCAACCGAATTTTGTATCTTTCCGAGTCACCGAAGTTAAGGAGTAGCGATTCGAGAAAAACCTTCTACGAATCTCCGATAATAACCAAATAAGCCAAGAAAGCTATGTACTTGATCATCGATTTAGGTTGCTCCCACTTTGAATAACTTCAATCTTTGCCGGGTCAATGATATTCCATGACTTGATACCACGTGCCCAAGGAATGCTACTTCCTCAAGCCGTAACTCGCATTTCTTCAACTTGGCATAAAGCTTATATTCACGAAGCTTTTGAAGTATCGACCTCAAGTGTTGTTCATGATCTTCACGGCTTTTGAATAAATAAGGATGTCATCAATAAAGATGACCATAAAGTGATCCAAATATTCCTTGAATACTTGGTTCATCATATCCATGAAGGCAAAGAGGAGCATTAGTCAATCCAAAGGACATGACTAGGAATTCATAATGCCCGCATTCGTAGTTCTAAAAGCCGTCTTTGAAATGTCATCGGTTCTAATATTCAATTGGTGATATCCGAAACGAAGATCAATCTTTGAAAAGAATTTGGCGCCTTGCAACTGGTCAAACAGGTCATCAATACGTGGCAATGGGTACCTATTTTTGATGGTGACATGATTCAACTCCCGATAATCAATACAAAGCCGCATACTCCCATCTTTCTTCTTCATGAATAGAACAGGAGCACCCCAAGGAGAAGTACTAAGACGAATAAGCCAATGTCTAACAATTCCTGCAGTTGGGTCTTTAATTTATGAAGTTCAATAGGAGCCATTTGATATGGGGCTTTGGAAATGGGTTTTGTACCGGGTTCAAGGTCGATACAAAATTCAATTTCATGCTCTGAGGGTAGGCCAGGAAGTTCTTCAGGGAATACGTCATGAAATTCATTAACAATAGAAATATCATTCAAAACTGACATATTTTTGTTTAGATCCGTGACATGAGCTAAGAAAGCTTGACATTCGTTTTTCAATAAATGAATAGCTTTATGGCTTGAGATGATAGTGATTGATTTTAATGGTTTGGTTGCTTGAATTCGCGTAATAGGTTGATTAGGAATATGAAAGCTAACAACCTTACGAAAATAATCAATTTTTGCATGATGAGTAGTTAACCAATCAATCCCTAGAATTACGTCAAATGCAAGTATTTTCAATGAAATAAGATCGACAGTAATGTGAGGGTACCGATTTGAACCAAACAAGACTTATAAACAGTGGATGTAATGAAGGTTTCTCCCAACGGAGTTTCAACAGATAAGTCAAAGTCTAATTTCTTCGCAGTCAAATTTAAACGTTGAGCGCAAGTATGAGAAATAAAAGAATGGGTAGAACCGGTATCAAATAAGGTATATACATCGCTAGAGTTTATGATAAGCTTACCCGTGATGACCTCGTTCGGGTTCCTTACTTTCTGGGAGGTCACGACAAACGCTCTCCCTTGAACTACCGGTTTTGTCTTGTCTGGGACGGCCTTTGATGCCTCCATCCCAGCTGGACTTATCTTCGGTACACGACAAAATTGGGCCAGGTGTCCTTCTCTTCCATAATTGTAACATGCTTTGGAGGGCATCGTATAGTTTGGACTGATGTGTCCCTCCCCTCCACATTTAAAGCATATGATAGGTGGTCATTCTCCTTCCTTAACGACGGGTGCTGGTGCTGACGTCTTTCCATCATTATTGAATCTTCTCTTCTTGAAATGTCCATTCTTATTGTTTTGGCCATGATTACCACCGAAGTGGTTACCATTTCTGGCATACTGATTCCCTCCATGCTTATTGTCACCGCTTCGATGACTGCTATCATTGGTATTATCATTTTGCCGGCTGCTCTCTTTTGGTTGGGTTGACTCATTATCGCGCTCTAATAACTAAGCCCTATTAACAACATCTGAATACAAACACAGTTTATGAGAGATAAGATATTGACGTATCTCTGGTTTCAAACCTCTTAAAAACATCTGTGTCATTCTCTCCTCATTATCAACGAAATGGGACGCAAATCAGGACAACTCGACAAACTTCGCTTCGTACTATGACACGGTCATGTTGTTTTGCTCTAGCTTGATGAACTCTACCTCTTTCATGTGACGAATACTTTCGGGAAAGTACTTGTCGTTGAATAATTCTTGGAACTTCTCCCAAGACATCTTCAAGGTCGGCAGTTGAGTACGCTTTACGTGATTCCCACCAAGAATCTGCCTCACCATGCAACATAAAAGTGGCAAAGGGAACCTTTTTCTCCTCGGAGCAACCCAAGACATCAAATATCTTGTTGATCTGTTTTATCCACGTCTCGGTCTTAAGTGGTTTTGGCTCTCCAAAAAACTCCGGTGGTCCCAGCTCCTTGAACTGTTTGGCGGTGATTGTCCGAGAGTTACCAGTGTTTCCACTTGGATTTTGGACAGGAGCCACTCTCGCCTGATGTTGCATGAATTGCAGAAAACCTCTGAACATTCCATCGTTCATCATTTGGTCAGTGTTGTTGTTTGCATGAGGATTGTCGCCTTCCTGATGCACATTGTCTTGGTTATTGATCTATGGAGACTCAACGGTCTCCTGTGCTCCATTGATGTTCTCAACATTCTCGGATGCCATTTTCAAATACTGCCACAAAACAAGGGTTAATTAACATATCACATATTATCCCTATACTCTGACCGACCAATTAAATACCAAATAAACTTAGGTAGGTCATACTAGCGAAGGAATTCCCCGTCTCCTCCCCCTCCTAGTTCTTGTCTCACATCTCAGCCAGAGATCATATCCCTAAGCTTTGATACCAACTGTGACACCCCCAAAATAGGTATACATCACCTATTCTGAGTTGCCAAATACATGGTACTAAATTCAAATACAACTTGATTATACAACAGTCGTGTAAAATTCGACAAAATACATGTTGTGAGTTTTATTACAAATATTGTCATCTAGACAATATCCACACTCAATTTAGTCCTCATTACATTTATTATCACACTATTTAACAGAATAGTGAGGACTACTAAGACACCATCTCGGACCATCACTCCGTTCCCCGACTAGTCCTGGCTACGTTCTCATTTCCTGAAGAGAACAGTGAAAGAAAGGGTGAGCTCAATTAGCCCAGTAAGAAATATTATGACTAAGATAATGTAGAATAAATTATTATTAGTCCTCAACAGTGTTAAACTGATAAAAGACAATAGACATCAAGTTTAACTGCAGCAGAACATGCAATCCATTAAAAGAGTCAAGTAGAGAATAAAGTCTACTATCTTTTATGATTTAAAAATATTTTCATCACTTTTATCGCTGAGACTCAGCTTAATAAAAAATCCACATCATCCCTGCACTACGGCCAAGGATATTTATTAGGGTCACGACCACAAATTATCCATGCACTACGGCCAAGGATATTCGTGTATTCACCAATGGTCATGATCATGCCAACAGCTGTCCATCAATGCACTACGGGCCAATGAGGACTTTTATCACATCATTTGTAATATTACGGTCATGATTACACCAAATAATCCCTAGTCATAATCATACCAAGTCCATCTATGCACTACAGGCCACATATGACTTTCAAAAAAAATATAAACATGAGGATGTTGACAATTATATAAGAATTCAATAAAACAAGTTCAAGAATTAATTTATTCACGAACTAATAACGTCCAAATTGTCAACATGATACTTCTTTGTATAGTAAAATTCAAGAATGCTTAGAAGAATATTTCCATGAAAAGATACTGGATGAAGCGCAAATATCAAGGATATTCCACTAATTTCATGGAGTATAGAAGTCAAAACTTTAACTAACCGAGTATAATAAAGAATGAAATAACAAAAGAAATCACCATGCATGCGGTATTGCGATGACGAGTTATTCCAATGAGAATAATAAATAACGGAACCCGTGTCGAGTAAATTACACCAAGCGTGATGTTCCAACAGAATAATAAGGAATGGAATAACAATGTAAATCACCATGCATGTGGTACTTCGCGTGACAGGAGTTATTCCAATGAATACTAAATAACTAAACGGATCGTGTGAAATTCACAATCGACAAGATGTTCCAATGTAATAATAAAGACAAAACCAGTCCTACAGAAAAGCACGCATGGATATTCCAATGTAATAATAAAGATTTTAACCAGTCCTACTTAAAGCATGAACATGATATTCCAATGTAATAATAAAGAATGGAATACGTAAGAATTTCACCAAGTATAGGGTAGCTCACAGATATCTGAGTTATTCCAATGTAATAATAAAGATGGAATAATAGAAGTTCTCTTCATGAATACAAAAGAAATAACACCCTTACTCAGATAAAGAAGAACTGGATAAAGAAGTAGTGAAGTAGCAGAATACTTTTCTTCTTTCTCTCTATAATTTCTCTCTCTAGAGTTTCAGTGAATTCGTAAGAAAATAATGAAGGAATGAGCTTCTATTTATAGAATAATTGAAGGATACTATTGGACTGTACAATAGTAATTCAGACGAAATAATTTTCAGATTCAATGGTGAAAGAAAGATTTCAGACGCAACCTAATTAATCATATGTGCCCACCCTTATTTCAATGACAACTTATATATATATATATATATATATATATATATATATATACATATGACAATCATGTTGGCCACTTATATATATATATATATATATATATATATATATATATATATACATAAAACAATATGTTGGCCACTCACCCGACTAACATCAATTCCCCACCAATTTCAATTCATACCATAATGTATATAATACTAATACTCATCCCACCATTTCCACTTTTCCAACAAAATCAACTTTTCCACCATAATCCACTCACACACACATAATATTATATATATTCCACCCACCACACACAATACAAACTTATATATATAAATTCCCTCAATATTTTTAATAACATTTATCATCAATCTTATAATTCACAATATTAATCGACCAGGTTATTCCCAGGAAAGAGGGGGCTTTCCAATAAGGATTTCTACCTATTGGCGCGCAATTAGGTGACCAAACCTCTCCTTGGCAGAACTTCTAGACATCATTAATATTGCAAATAATAATATCAATAACTTTGTTATCTCAATTATTGATTTAATAATATATAAAATATTGACAATAATTGAATAAAACCGAATGACTTCTCACGTAAGCATCAATAATCAATACCGCAGTGTTACTATGCAACCACGCCAGACATCGCATTTTTTACTACCGAGTAGTTCAACAAAGATAATCAGTGAAACTTCCGCCGTTATTTTCAATAATATATTTTTTGTCGCTTTCTCAATCCGACAATAATGTTGTTGTGGGGTCCACTAATGATTGTCTTGCATCGTCATTTAATATTCCATGCTAAAACGAATATTCCCAGAATTAATCGAATATTATATAACTTGCGTACTTTGCAAAATTTATAAATATTACCCACAACTATAACATTATATCAAATTTATTCCATAATATTCAAAAATGATATTTATAGAAAATTCATTTTTATTCATAAAAGTAGGGGTCTTACATAATTAGTTTTAAAACACTTGAACATCTTTGAGACAATTTATCAAACACCACAAGTGCATAACTTAAATTCCAGAATACCATAGATGTTTATGCATGATTCTAGCCAAAAAATTATCACCAGAGGGGCAAGACCAAGAAGAAGCCAATGAAAGAAGCTTACAATATACAGCTCAATCACATTCAGTTGATTTCTATTCATTCATTACCAAAGTTTTTCTATTTTTAATACCACATTTATTTGGCACCCAAATGAACAACATTCATAATATAAAGTTACATCATGAGAAATATGAGAATCTGAGCTTAGCATAAGAGAAAGATTAAATGGGTTTTGTGAAGCAAACAGGGAGAAGAAGAGTATCATCGAAAAATGGGTTTCAAAATCTTGAAATTAGTTTTAGGGCATAAATATATACATATATATGTACATCATAAATAAAATGTGTATGAATACCTCTCTTGGTGCTGATTTTGCTGGATTTTGCTTCCGATTTTAGGCCCTATATTTTTGTAGATGTTGACTTTGGTCAGAAAATGAGAGAGAGAGTGATATTGGTTACAGCGAGAGAGAGAGAGGTGAAGTCTGATATTGGTAAAGAGAGAGAGGTGAAGTCTTACTTTGGTAAAGTTGCTCGAGTAGTGTATATTGACCCTTCTTTTCTTTTTTTCTTTCACTTTCTCTCTCATGTTGATGTGGCACAGCCACATCAGCCGATCACTAAAATGTCACCAAAAGTGGGTCGATGTAGAATTATTGTTTATTTAAACCCCTAGGCCGTGTGTCACTCCACCTCGCTTCCTTCCCCATATGATTTTGCCTACTCATTTACCAGTGACTTCGGTATCAAGACACTGACTCCAAGATCAACTAACCACTCTTTGTAAGGCATAAGTAAAATGGAAGAGAATAGATATGAAATGATTCAATATATCTAAGGTGTGTAGGAAAATATTCAATACACATAGCCTTGTTTTAAATGTTTCTATGTTCGAAACTTTAAAAAGGATGATCAAAATTTAACTTCTTTTTTTTTAATATGTGGGGTATCATGACTTGCGTTGGACTATTCTCTCCACTCCAAACAATACTTTCGAAAAAGGTTCACACCTGCCGTTCAGTTCAAAAAGTATTTTTTAGCACAAAGGTACAAACTTAAAGCTCACAATGTTTAAATTATGCTTGAAAATCAACTTTTATGTGTTGAAAAAATTATTACCGTTTGAAAATGATGAGAAAAATATTGAAATAAATTATTTTTATAAGCACAAGTCTAGTTGTTTTCCTTTTAAAACCTATTAACATTACACAACAATGTTAACCCCAAAATATTGAACCCCAATCCACCGGACCACAAACTACCGAACCCCAAATCACCGAGCCAACCCTTACCGAAGAGATAAGCCAACCTCGTCAAAAGAAAAGAACAGTCAGAAAACTAAAACATGTTCCATTCCCCGCACTTAATGAAAGTCTCCTTGATATGCCTATCGCCGAACGTACCCAAATCCTTCGAACCAAAAAAAGAGAGCCAAAATAACCCCTCTTTCCGCTGAAGAGCTTAGAGTACCTTCTACTGAAGCTAACCAACCACCAATCATTCTTATAGAAATCAACGAACCCGAAGAAGAATCTAAAAAACATGCCAAACCCGTTTCTCCCCTTATCCGAAAAAGAAAACATTCTTCAGACAATCCACCAACCCCAACAACTGAACCTCCTACAACTCACTCCACACCTCCACCTGAACAACCAATACTTTCTCCACAATGACCATCTTCTTCCTCTGCAACCATACCTGAAGCTGTACATTCGCCCACCTTATGGCCAGACAGAAATGAAAACTTCCCTTTACACCTTTACAACGCCTTCGTACTCGACACTGATGACCATCACTTCGGCAATAACTCCATCTCTGACCTAATCGAAGCTGGCATGACTCATCAAGCCAGAGTAAGTAAATTATTACTTAACCAGTTTTATTCACAAATATCTTCTTGAAACTTTTTCTTAACTCTTAATAACTGCAAGCAAATGGAATCTTCGGGCGACTCCACCAAAGGTACAAAGAGATTGAAGCCGAAGAGGATGCCACCCGAAAAGAAAATTCCATTTTGAAGTCTGCTCTGGCAAGGGAAAGAAGTCTACATGGGAACACCCTCTTTAACTCCGAATGCCTCAGAAAATATCTCGCCAATCTGAAAGACCAACTAGCCTCAGCCAAAGCTCTCCAACAAACCACCGCCGAACAGAATCAAGAACTACAACTGGAGAACAAAATACTAACACGAAACAACTGGGGCCTAACTAAATAAATCAACGAAACAAAAATCTCTGAATAACGACATCTTGAACTTCGGTGCAAAGTTAAAAAGGAGCTTCGCGAACTCAAAGCCCTTGGCCCCCCACTCACCAAAGAACTCCGCAAAGAAATACATATTGAATACCGCCGATCTCCTGAACTAACCAACGAAACAGTTCAGATGTATGCTGAAGGTTATGAAACAACCCGAAGCAAAGGCAAAAGTAAACTAGTTGTTGCCTCTCTGAACCCATTACTCCTAGACTCTTTTGAAGACGAAGACGAGGGTAATGCCAAAGATGACCCTCCTCAACCCTAGCTTTAAACTTGTAAACATTTCAGTAATATTGTAATTAATTTATATTTTAATAAAAATATTGCTCTTTTCTACTTTTCTTACTTTATCAGATAGTTAATCAATCTGAACTCAACACTTCAAATAAAATCAAGTAATAATGTAAAGTATCACATATTCATTACCGAAGTGTGAAACAGATCTTCAACAATCCAATTTTCCAACTTTAGGACGAATTGACTATGTTTACCATCTTTAGGATAAACAAATCCAACCGAACCTCCCAACAAACTTGTTTGCCATCTTGAGGACGAACATGTCCTGTTCACCATCTGTAGGATGAACAGGTTCTGTTCACCATCTTTAGGATGAACAGACCACCGAACCTCCAGAAAAATCTAGTTCGCCATCTTTAGGATGAATCAGGACCCTACTCACTATCTTTAGGATGAGCAAGTTCTGTTCACCATCTTTGGGATGAACAGACCACCGAACCTCCAAACAAACTTGTTCGCCATCTTGAGGACGAAAATGTCTTGTTCACCATCTAAAGGATGAACATGTTCTGTTCACCATCTTTAGGATGAACAGACTACCGAACCTCCAAAAAAATCCAGTAAATAAAACATCATCGGAGAAAAAAGCTTCTTTTATTGATGATGATTGTTGGTATAATTACAGACTCTTGTACTCTAACATTGGCCCTACTAAAAATATTTCTGAAGCCTTCTTGCATGCCAAGTATTCTTTATCTCAATCCCATCCAACGTTCACAATTGATAAGTTCCAGGCTTCGGTACATCAACAACTTCATAAGGACCTTCCCAATTCGAAATCAGCTTTCCCATATTCTGAGGTGTAGAAGCTTCCACTTCCCGAAGAACAAGATCTCCCACTTCAAATCTTCGAAGCTTTACCCCTTTATTATAGTGCTTAGCCACACGACATTGATATGCTGCCAATTTTACCAAGGGTATTTCCCTAACCTCTTCGAGCAAATCCAAGTTGACCTTAAGTCCCTTGTCGTTGTACACCTCCTGAAACTGACTAACCCGAAGACTTGTAGACCCAATTTCCACATGAACCAATGCATCTGAACCATCTACCAGTATAAAAGGCGAGTCCCCCGTTGTAGTCCTTGGTGTAGTCTATATATATATAATGCGCTAAGTAATTCCTTATATGTTAACGCCAAGATCTTTCCACGTACCTCAATCACCTAAAAGCACGTCCAATCCTACACAAAAAATAGGTCAGCACCGAAAACTTGACGGCTTGGGCAGCCGGGGGATAGCTCCGGTGTGAGAATTAGTACAGGCCGAACACAGGTTAACAATTGAGGTTTTTTTATTCTAATGTTGGTTATGAAATTTGCATGTACCTTTTTTATGTAGTGCTCTATACTTTTATATTAGTCTCACTGCCATGCATGCAACCCACCTCCTATGACCTCATCTAATTGCATGCAATCCATATCAAATTATTGTTCCTCATTAACTCATGATTATGCCAAATCCTCATTCATTAAGGTGTTGGATCTATAGTCCAACACCTGTCCATTACAATAATCTCTAGCCCAAGCCCAAATATAACATTATTTAAATAATGGCCCAACATTCTAAAGGCCCAAATAAGTATGGCCCAATAGGTCCTAATAAACATGGCCTAACAGAAATGGATAAATGTAATAATTATGGCATTCTATCACACAACCCATCACTACTAAAAATCTTGTTGATATTTAATTTTAATTAAAAAATTGACTTCAAAAAAGTTAAATAAAATTATTTTTGTACAAAACAGATGGAGTATATATTAATAATAAATGTTATATGCCGGTCTTGGAACTTACCAACTTAAATAGACTAAAAAAGCTAAAATAAATTGTGTTAAAAAGAAAATTTTATTGCATTATGTTGGAGTGTGATTTGATGGGTCCAGGAGACAGGGACAGACCCAAAACTAGGGCAGGGGGGCACATGTTGTAAGACCCCAAATTTAATGAAATGAAAGTATTCAATTTTCTTATAATTCTATTTGGTTAAATTGATAAAAAGTTAAAGTTAAGGGTGATATTTGAAAATTTTGTAAAGTAAGCAAGTTGTCATAAAATATTCGATTGGTCGGGGAATATTCGTTTTAACAGGAAATATTCGTACGACGGCACAATCATTGGTGGACCCCACAATGGAAGTATTGTCGTAGTTAGAAAATGATAGAATTATCTTTTTATAAAAATAACGACGAAAGTTTTACCGTTAAACTGTTGAACTACCCGGTAGTAAAAGTACAGTAATACGCGTGGTTGCATAGTGGCACACGGTATTGATTATTGATGCTTACGTAAGAAGTCACTCAGTTATACTCAATTATTGCTACAGTAATTGCTGCATCATATCTCTCATATTATTGATTCAATTATTGTCAAAGTATCATCTGCATAATATTTTATATTATTAAATAAATAATTGAGACGACAAAGTTATTCATATTATTATTTGTAATATTGACAATGTCTAGAAGTTCTGTCAAGGAGAGGTTTGATCACCTAATTGCGCGCCAATAAGGAGAAATACTTATCGGAAAGCCCCCTCTTTCTTGGGAACGACATGGTTGTTAAATATTGTGAGTTATAATATTAATGATGAACAAGTTCGTGTTGATTAAAGATAAAATTGATAGTTCCATTGTGTTGGGATTATTAGTGTTAGTGGAAATCGACATCTATTCGATAATAATTGATATCTGGAGGTTATATTGACAAATCGGGTAATTAATCGGATAAATGAGCAATTAATTGCTATTAATTCACATGCTTATAACTATTTGTTCACATGTGTGTACTATTGATTCACATGTATGTACAATTTGGGGAGGTGGTGCAAGATTAATAATACTTGCATGACTAAATTAAAAATGGAGGTATAGATGAAGGTACTATACTATAATTATTTTTTTACATGTATAGAACTATTGAGTCACGTGATTGTACTATTGATTCACATGATATACTATTAGGGGAGGTGGTGCAAGTTTGATAATACTTGCATGACTAAATTAAAAATGAAGGAAAAGATAAAGGTATTATATTGTAATATTTTGAGCCCCAAAATGCGCAATTATCGAAACTATATTTTCCTATAAATAGAAGCTCATTCTTCCTTCATTCTCACCAATTCACTAAGACTCACAAGAGCAATTATAGAGAGAGAAGCAATAGAGAGAGAAGTTATAGAGAGAAAGAATAAGAGAAGTCTGCTACTTCACTATTCCAGTGTCTAGTCTTCTTCCAAGGTAAGGGGTATTATTTATTTCATATTCTGAAGAGATATTATTTTTTGTATTAGTATGAATATTATTTTTGTTCAATATTCATAAAGAATATTATCTTCGTTCAATATTCATAGGAATATTATCTTTGTTAAATATTCGTTGGAATATTATTTTTGTTCAACAGTTGTAAGGATGTTATTTTTGTTCAATATTCGCTTGAAATGATATTTTCTTCCATACTCTGTAGTATGTAAGTAATATTATTTCGTTTTAGATTTCGAATTCTATACTCATTTTGTTAAAGTTTTGGCTTCTATACTCCATGAAATTAGTAGAATATCCTTGAAGTTTCATGTTCATTCAAAGATCGTTTCACAAGGATATTTTTGAACATTCTTGTTAAATTTTAAGCTTTTCATGCCGGAGTACTGTCTGTGAGTACTATTCATTTATACGGTACTATTTATAAAAGTATTATTCACGGGTAATATTCATAAAGTACTATTCATAAAGTACTATTCATGAAGTACTATTTACGAGTACTATTCACAAAGTACTATTCACGGGGTACTATTCCTGAAGTACTATTCATGGGGTACTATTCACCCGAGTACTATTCACCCGGAGTACTATTCATGACAAAAATTGATTTATTTTCGATTCAAATCATTTTTGATACAATATCATTCTTGAATTTTACTCCACAAAGCAGTATCATGTTGACAATTTGGATATTTTTAAACTTTGGATAAATTTAAAGTCTTTAATATTTATCCTTGATTTCGTTTGATTAATACTTATATCATTGTCATCATCCTCATGCTTATATTGTGATGAAAGTCGTCTTTGGCTTACGTGCATAGATGGACTGTTGATTGATATGATTATAAACAAGGATCATTCGGTATAATCATGACCCGTAATGTTATAAATGATGTGGTAAAAGTCCTCATTGGCCCGTAGTACATTGATGGACAGTTGTTGGTATGATTATGACCAGGGATTATTTGGTATAATCATGACCATTGATGATTACATGAATATCTTTGGCCATGGTGCAGGGATGATTCGATGATGTGGTTTATTTATTAAGCTGAGTCTCAGCGATAAAGTTGATGAAAAATATTTTAAATCATAGAAGATAGTAGATATCATGCTCTACTTGACTCTTCTAATGGATTGCTTATTCCACCGCAGCTTGTTGATCTAAAACTTGTTGTCTATTATATTCTATCGCTTGTTATACTGTTGAAGGCTAACGATAATTTATTCTGCATTATCTTAGTCATACTATTTCTTACTGAGCTAGTTGAGCTCACCCTTTTCTTTCATTGTTCTCTTCAGGAAATGAGAATATAGCTGGGATGAGTCGGGGAATTGAGTGATGGTCCATGATAAGTGGCTTTAGTAGTCCTCACTATTCTATGAAATAGTGTGATAATAATTGTAATGAGGACTCCATTGAGTGTGGATATTTTTTAGAAGACAATATTCGTGTTAAAACTCTCAGCTTATGTTTTTTCGTATTTTACACGACAGTTGTATAATTAAGTTTTTATTTATATTCTGTACCATGTATTTGGCGACTCAAGATGGGTGATGTATACCTATTTTGGGAGCATCACAGTTGGTATTAAACCTTAGGGATATGATCCCTGGTTGAGAGACAAGAACTAGGAGGGGAGAGACGGGGAATTCCTTCGCTAGTATGACCTACCTAAGTTTATTTGGTATTTAATTGGTCGGGCAGAGTATAGGGATAAAATGTGCTATGTCAATTAACCCTTGTTTTGTGGCAGTGTTTGAAAATGGCATCTGAAAATGTTGAGATAAGCAATGAAGCACATGAGACCGTTGAGTCACCAATGATCAATACCCAGGATAATGTGCATCAAGAAGACAATAATCCTTAGGTAAACAACAACACCGATCAGATGATGAACGATGAGATTTTCAGAGGCTTTATGGAATTCATGCAACATCAGGAGAGAGAGACTCCGGTTCAAAATACAGGTGGAAACACTGGCAAATCTCGGATGGTCACCGCTAAGCAGTTCAAGGAGCTGGGACCACCGGAGTTTTTGGGAGAGCCAGAACCACTTAAAGCGGAGACTTGGATAAAGCAGATCACCAAGATATTTGATTTCTTGGGATGCTCCGAGGAGCAAAAGGTTCCCTTTGCCACCTTCATGTTGTGAGGAGAGGCAGATTACTGGTTGGAATCAGTAAAATGTACTCAGCCTGCCGCACTCAAAATGTCTTGGGAGAAGTTCCAAGAGTTATTCAACGACAAGTAATTTCCCAAAAGTATTCGTCACATGAAGGAGGTTGAGTTTATCAAGTTGGAGCAAAACAATATGATCGTGTCGCAGTACGAGGCTAAGTTTGCCGAGTTGTCCCGGTTTGCATCCCATTTGGTTGATAATGAGGAGAGAATGACGCGAATGTTTCTGTGAGGTTTGAGACCCGAAATACGTCAATACCTCATTTCTCACAAATTGTGTTTTATTCAGATGTAGTGAATATGGCTCAGTTATTGGAGCGCGATAATGAGCCAGCCCAACCAAAGGATAACGAGCAACAACACAATAATAATCGTACCGGTGGCAATGGTCATCGGAACAATGATAACCATCGTGGAGGAAATTATCATACCAGAAATGGTAACCACTTCGGTGGTAATCATGGCCAAGAGAATAGAAGAAATGATTCAAGTGGAAAATTCAAGAAGAGAAGATTTAACGATGATGGGAAGACGTCGGCAGCAGCACCAACACCAGCAACAAATTCTAGGGGAGGAGAACGACCTCCAGTTAGATGCTACAGATGCGGAGAGGAGGAACACATAAGTCCAAACTATTCACAACCTTCCAAGGTATGTTTTAGTTGTGGAAAAGACGGTCACATAGCTCGATTTTATCATGTAGTGAAATCAAGTCCAAATTGGGACTAAATCACCAAAGGCGGATACTGGACAAAAAAAAAGTCGGTGGTTTCGTGGAAGAGCGTTTTTGTGACTTCTCAAAAAGTGAGTAACCCGAACGAAGTTAGCACGGGTTAGTTAATTATAAATTCTTACGAAGTTTATACCTTATTAGATACCAGTTCTACCCACTCTTTTATCTCTTCTACTTGCGCTCAACGTTTAAATTTGACTCTAGAGAAATTAGACTTTGACTTATCGGTTGAAACTCCGTTAGGAGAAACCTTCGTTACACCCACTATTTATAAATCTTTTTTGATTCAAATCGACACCCTCACGTTACCTGTTGATCTTATCTCTTTGAAAATACTTGCATTTGATGTGATTTTAGGAATCGACTGGTTAACTACTCATCATGTAAAAATTGATTATTTTCGTAAGGTTGTTGGCTTTAATATTCCTAACCAACCTATTATGCGAATCCAAGCAACCAAACCACTAAATCAATCATTGTCATATCAAGCCATAAGTAAAGAGCCCCGAGCCTTTTCATTTGGTGACTTCCTTGTGTGGAATGCACCGCTGAAGCGGACTTTCATGACGGAAGCCATGAATAACGGTGGCAAGTTGATAGGTATCAATGTGACGTGCTATCCAAGTCTTGGATGAGAGTCACAGTTTTGAATGATATTTCTATCGTTAATAAATTTCCTGACGTATCCCCGAAAAACTTCATGGCCTACCCCAGAGCATGAAATCAAATTTTGTATTGACCCTAGTACAAAACCCATTTTTAAAACCCTTAAATATTTTTCTTCACCCAAAACGAGCGTAACATGCGCCAAAGACATTGGCTCAAGCTGTTGAAGGTTATGACTATACCATTCAATATCATCGTGGAAGAGCAAACGTGGTAGCTGACGTGTTGAGTAGAAGATCGTATGCATTTACGAGTGCGATGTTGTTAACACAAAGACTCATTTTGTATATTTTTTAAATGATGGAGATATAGTTAAATACTCTAGGGACCCACGTGATGATGTTAAATATACGAGTAGAATCGACTTTAATCGATAAAGTTAAAACCGCTCAAGCTATACACCCGGAGCTGATGAATATGAAGAAGAAGAAGGTTCAAGAGGGCGTTATTCTAGAAGCAATAATCGAAGAAGAGAGTAAATCTCAACCCTCGATTTAATTGGGCCATTCAAAATCCTCGATTGAGTAGGAACTGTGGCCTATAAACTCGCTTTACCGCCAAGTATGTCGCGTGTTCATAACATTTTTCAAGTATCGATGTTACGTAAATATGTGGACGACCCGAACCACATTATTGAATTAGAACTAGACGAGATAGCAGAAGATTTAACGTATGAGGAGATACATGTTAAAATCTTGGATAAGAAGGATCATATTAGAAACTCAAAGGTTATACCTCAAGAGTTAGAATCTGACGAGGTATCCTCACCTCTTCTGTGATGCCCCCAAAAATAGGTATTCATCACCCATCTTGAGTCGCCAAATACATGGTACAAAATTCAAATACAACTTAATAATACAACCGTCAGGTAAAATACGACAAAACATAATCTAAGAGTTTTAATAATGATATTGTCATCTAGATGTTATACAAACTCAAAGGAGTCCTCATTACATTTATTGTCACACTATTTAATCGTAATAGTGAGGACTACTAATGCTATCATCTCGACCGTCACTCCTTTCCCCGACTCGTCCCATTTATATTCTCATTTCACAAGAGAATAAAGAAAAGAAAGGGTGAGCTCAACTAGCCCAAAGAAGAAATATTATGACTAAGATAATGCGTAATAAATTATCAATAGTCTTCAACAATGTTAAACTGATAAAATACAATAGACATCAAGTTTAACTGCAGCGGAACAAGCAATCCATTAGAAAAGTCAAGTAGAGAATAAAATCTACTATCTTCTATGATTTAAAATGTTTTCATCAAATTCTATCGCTGAGACTCGGCTTAATAAATAAACCACATCATCGAATCACCCATGCACTACGGGCCAAGGATATTCATTAAATCATCAATGGTCATGACTATACCGAATAATCCCTGGTCATAATCATACCAAGTCCATCTCTACACGTAAGCCAAAGATATACAACAATAAAACTAATAATCAACAATTCATCTTTGCACGTAAGCCAAAGATATATAATTCAATAAACAACAGTCCATTTTCGCACGTAAGCCAAAGATAACTTTCATAACCATATAAGCATGAGGATGATGACAATGATATACGCATTAATCAAACTAAAACAAGGATAAATATTAAAGACTTTAAAATTATCCAAATATTATCAATCACTTAATAAACTCATAATCTAATATTATTAATATCATAACAATATTTTAATCACCTCTAAACTTATAAATAATTTATTTCAATTGTTTACACTTTACCAAATAATGCATTTAATCATTCAAAGAATGCCATAATCATAAGATTTCATCACCAATGATCAAATCCCTTATCAACAATCTACATATACCTTATATAGGATTTCCAAGCCATAAAATCCTATTTTCCAACTTTGTTACTTCACATAACATATTTAACTCATATGTTCGTAACTAAACCATTTTCATGAAAAATACCAAATCAGTCCCAAAAATATTTCTTTTTCGGGATTTAGCAGAATATAGTCCCATAATGAACATATTTTTTCTCGGAATTTTTAAAATTCATTTACTATTTTTCAAAAATCAATTTCCAATTAATTTCTTAAGAAATTAGCTACCTCAAGTTTAACTCCAAAAATTCCCAAATCTTGGCAGGATCTTACACATGTTAACGTGAGTCTCCGGTTTAAATTTCATAGTCATCGGAGTTATAGAACTCCGGTTATAGCGTTTTTCGTCGAAAAAACCTAAATATTGAAATGGTCATAACTTGCTCATTTTAATTCGGAATGAGCTCATTTTTGGACAGGAGGTTCTTTATACCATATACTTTCATGTCCCAAAAGGCCAGAATTTTTCTCACAATTTAAGTGGCCAAAACAACCCTTCTAAAATCTGGACAGTAGCATTTTGGTAATTTCTAGCTTTTGACTCCTTTGCTAAAATCAGTCCACACAAAAATTTACAACACCTTTTCCAGTGATTCCACTTGGAGATGCTACAAAACTCATAGATCTAACTCTAGAACTTGACCACACTAAAAAAATTAAAAATATAATAGGAGATATGGTCAATTGAATTTCATGTTCCATTTTCACCAAAATATGATTTTAAACCCTTTGTAATTTCTAAGAAACTTTCATGTTTTCACATAATAACCAACATAACTCATCATAACACTTACTAATACTTCATATACCCATGATTTTCATCAGTCCAAAGCTTTTATTATGACTCTCATCATAATCAACATAACCAGATCATTTCCACAATTTAATAAGGAATGAATATAAAGGATCATTCACCATGCATGTGGTAATCCACATAGACAGGTTATTCCAACAAAATAATAAAGAATGGAATAACATAAAGATTCATCATGCATGCGATAGAGACCGCATGCATGAAAGTTATTCCCAATGTAATAATAAATAATGGAACCAGTCCTGCATAGAACGTCTGACGGGATGTGATATTCCGAACCGAATAATAAATGCGAATAATGTAAGAATTTCACCATGTATGCGGTATTCGCGATAAACAAAGTTATTCCAACATAATAATGAAGAATGGAATAACAGAAGAATTTCACCATGTATGCGGTACTTCGCATAAACAGGTTATTCCAATATAATAATGAAGAATGGAATAACAACTCTTACGAGTATTGAAAGAAAGTAATTTTCTTCATGAATACGAAAGAATAATACCCCTTACAGGTACAACAAATAATATCCCTTACCTCAGAAGAAACTGGATACTGGAATAGTGAGGTTGCAGGCTTCTCTTCTTCTTTCTCTCTATAACATCTCTCTATAATTTCTCTCTATAATAATTGCTCTATAGCTTTGGTGAATTGGTGAGAAATGAAGGAAGAATAAGCTTCTATTTATAGGAAAATATAGTTTCGATACTTGCACATTTTGGGGCTCAAAAAATTACAATACAATACCTCCAACTTTTCTTTAATTTTTAATTCAGTCATCCAAGTATTATCAAACTTGCACCACCTCCCCTAATAGTAAATCATGTGAATCAATAGTAAATCATGTAACTCAATAGTTCTAAACATGTGAAAAATTAATTACAGTATAGTACCTCCATCTATACCTCCATTTTTAACTTAGTCATGCAAGTATCATCAATCTTGCACCAACTCCCCTAATAGTAAGTGAATGTGACTCAATAGTACACACATGTGAATAAATAGTTATATGAGCATGTGAATTAGTAGCAATTAATTGCTCATTTATCCGATAACTTACCCAATTTATCAATATAACCCCCAGACATCAATTATCATCGGAATAGATGTCGATTTTAACTAACACCAATAATCCCAACACAATGGAACTATCAAATTCATCTTTAATCAACACAAACTTATTCATCATTAATATTATAACTCACAATATTTAACAACCAGGTCGTTCCCAGGAAAGAGGGGGCTTTTCAATAAGGATTTCTCCCTATTGGCGCGCAATTATTAGGTGACCAAACCTCTCCTTGGAAGAACTTCTAGACATTGTAAATATTGCAATTTAATAATATGAATAGCTTTGTCGTCTCAATTATTGATTTAATAATATATCATATATCGCAGATGATACTGTGACAATAATTGAATCAATAATATGAGAGATATGATGCAGCAATTACTGTAGCAATAATTGTGTATAACTGAGTGACTTATCACGTAAGTATCAATAACCAATACCGCAGCCACTATGCAACCACGCCAGACATCAGTATTTTTACTTAGGAGAGTAGTTCAACAGCTTTTAACGGTAAAACTTTCACCGTTATTTTCATAAAAATATTTTTGTCGTTTTCTCAATTCGACAATAATTCCATTGTGGGGTCCATTAATGATTGTGCCATCGTACGAATATTCCCTGTTAAAATGAATATTCCCCGACCAATCGAATATAATACAACAACTTGCATACTTTGCAAAATTTATAAATACTACACACAACTATAACATTATATCAAATCCATACCATAATATTAAAAAAAAAAAATTCAAGAAATTTAAATCTTTACTCGTAAAATTTGGGATTTTACAATCTCCCCTCCTTATGAAATTTCGCCCTCGAAATTTACGTACGTACCTGGTATGCCAAACAGATGAGGACACTTCGTCCGATTGTAACTCTTGAGGTATAACCTTTGAGTGTTGAATACATTCCAGGATTTTAACAGGTACATCTTCATACGTTAATTATCCGCTATCTCGTCCGGTTCTAAATCAATAATGTGGTTCGGGTCGTCCACATATTTATGTAACATTGATACATGAAAAACGTTATGAACATACGACATACTTGGCGGTAAAATGAGTCTATAAGCCACAGTTCCTACTCGATCGAGGATTTCAAATGTGCCAATTAAATCGAGGGTTGAGATTTCCTCTCTTCGTCGATTCTTGCTTCTAGAATAACGCCTCTTGAACCTTCTTCTTCACATTCATCAGATCTGAGTATGTAGCTTGCATAGCTTTAACTTTATCGATTAAGTCGATTCTACTCGTATATTCGTTATCTTCACGTGGGTCCTTAGAGTCTTTAACTCTATCTTCATCATTTTAAGTTATACGAAATGGGTCTTTGTGTTAACAACTTCGCACTCATAAACGCATACGATCTTCTACTCAACACGTCAGCTACTACGTTCGCTTTCCCACGAAGGTATTTAATGGTATGATGGTAATCTTCAATAGCTTGAGCCAACATTTTTGGCGTATGATACGTTCGTTTTGGTTGAAGAAATATTTAAGGGTTTTATAGAAATGGGTTTTGTACTGGGGTTCAATACAAAATTCGATTTCACGCTCTGGGGTAGGCTAAGAAGTCTTCAAGAATACGTCAGGAAATTTATTAACAATAGAAATATCATTCAAAACTGTGACTCTCATCCAAGACTTGGATGGCACATGTAATGAAGGTTTTCTCCTAACGGAGCTTCAAGAGATAAGTCAAAGTCTAATTTTTCTGAAGTCAAATTTAAACGTTGAGTGCAAGTAAGAGAGATAAAAGAATGGGTAGAACCGGTATCTAATAAGGTATAGTCTTTGCAAGAATTTATAATTAACTAACACGTGCTAACTTCGTTCGGGTTACTCGCTTTTTGAGAAGTCACGAAAATGCTCTTCCTGAAACCACCGACTTTTTTTTGTCCGTATCCGCCTTTGGTGCCACCGTCCCAGGTGGACTTAACTTTGGTGCATGACAAAATTGGGCTAGGTGACCTTTTCTTCTTGAAATGTCCACTTCTATTATCTTGGCCATGATTACCACCGAAGTGGTTACCATTCTTGGCATGATAATTTTCCCCACGATGGTTATCATTGTTCTGATGGCCCTGCCACCAGTATGATTATTATCGTGTTATTGGTCGTTGCCTTTTGGTTGTGCTGACTCATTATCATCGGAATAGATGTCTATTTCAACTAACACCAATAATCCCAACACAATGGAACTATCAAATTCATCTTTAATCAACACGAACTTTTTCATCATTAATATTATAACTCACAATATTTAACAACCAAAATTCGTTTCAGGAAAGGGGCTTTCAATAATTTCTCCTTATTGGACGCCATTAGGTGACCAAACCTCTCCTTGGCAGAACTTCTAGACATTGTAAATATTGCAATTTAATAATATGAATAACTTTGTCGTCTCAATTATTGATTTAATAATATATCATATAACGCAGATGATATTGTGACAATAATCGAATCAATAATATGAGAGATATGATGCAGCAATTATTGTAGCAACAATTGAGTATAACTGAGTGACTTATCACGTAAGCATCAATAACCAATACCGTGTGCCACTATGCAACCACGCCTATTACTGTACTTTTACTTCCGAGTAGTTCAACAGTTTTAATGGTAAAACTTCCGCCGTTATTTTCATAAAAATATTTTTGTCGTTTTCTCAATCCGATAATAATTCCGTTGTGGGGTCCATTAATGATTGTGTCGTCGTAGAATATTCCCTGTTAAAACGAATATTCCCCGACCAATCGAATATAATACAACAACTTGCATACTTTGCAAAATTTATAAATACTACCCACAACTATAATATTATATCAAATCCATACCATAATATTAAAAAAAATATTTCGAGAAATTGAAATCTTTAATAGTAAAAGTTGGGATTTTACATATTCGGCATACTAGGTACGTACGTAAATTTCGAGGGCAAAATTTCATAAGGAGGGGAGATTATAAGACCCCGAATTTTATGAAATGAAAGTATTCTATTTTCTTATAATTCTATTTGGTTAAATTGATAAAAGGTTAAAGTTAAGGGTGATATTTGAAAATTTTGCAAAGTAAGTAAGTTGTCATAAAATATTCGATTGGTCAGGGAATATTCGTTTTAATAGGGAATATTCGTACGACGGCACAATCATTGGTGGACCCCCCAACGGAAGTATTGTCGTAGTTAGAAAATGACAGAATTATCTTTTTATAAAAATAAAGGCAAAAGTTTTACCGTTAAATTGTTGAACTACCCGGTAGTAAAAGTACAATAATACGCGTGGTTGCATAGTAGCACACGGTGTTGATTATTGATGCTTATATAAGAAATCACTCATTTATACTCAATTATTGCTACAGTAATTCCTGCATCATATCTCTCATATTATTGATTCAATTATTATCACAGTATCATCTGCATAATATTTATATTATTAAATCAATAATTGAGTCATATTATTATTTGTAATATTGAAAATGTCTAGAAGTTCAAGGAGAGGTTTGGTCACCTAATTGCGCGCCAATAAGGAGAAATCCTTATCGAAAAACCCCCTCTTTCTTGGGAACGACATGGTTGTTAAATATTGTGAGTTATAATATTAATGATGAATAAGTTCGTGTTGATTAAAGATGAAATTGATAGTTCCATTGTGTTGGAATTATTAGTGTTAGTGGGAATCGACATCTATTCCGATAATAATTGATGTCTGGAGGTTATATTGACCAATCAAGTAATTAATCGGATAAATGAGGAATTAATTGCTATTAATTCACATGCTTATAACTATTTGTTCACATGTGTGTACTATTGATTCACATGCATGTACTATTAGGGAAGGTGGTGCAAGATTGATAAAACTTGCATGACTAAATTAAAAATGGAGGTATAGATGAAGGTACTATACTATAATTATTTTTTTACATGTATAGAACTATTGAGTCACATGATTGTAGTATTGATTCACATGATATACTATTAGGGGAGGTGGTGCAAGTTTGATAATACTTGCAAGACTAAATTAAAAATGAAGGAAAAAATGAAGGTATTATATTGTAATATTTTGAGCCCCAAAACGTGAAATTATCGAAACTATATTTTCCTATAAATAGAAGCTCATTCTTCCTTCATTCTCACCAATTCACTAAGACTCACAAGAGCAATTATAGAGAGAGAAGCAATAGAGAGAGAAGTTATAGAGAGAAAGAATAAGAGAAGTCTACTACTTCACTATTCCAGTGTCTAGTCTTTTTCCAAGGTAAGGGGTATTATTTATTTCATATTCTGAAGAGATATTATTTTTTGTATTCGTATGAATATTATTTTCGTTCAATATTCATAAAGAATATTATCTTCGTTAAATATTTGTTGGAATATTATTTTCGCTCAACAAATTTGTAAGGATGTTATTTTGTTCAATATTAAGCTTGAAATAATATTTTCTTCCATACTCTGTAGTGTGTAAGTAATATTATTTCGTTTTAGATTTCGAATTCTATACTCATTTTGTTAAAGTTTTGGCTTCTATACTCCATGAAATTAGTAGAATATCCTTGAAGTTTGCGTTTCATTCAGTATCGTTTCACAAGGATATTTTTGAACATTCTTGTTAAATTTTAAGCTTTTCATGTCAGAGTACTGTCTATGAGTACTATTTATTTATACGATACTATTTACAAAAGTACTATTCATGGGTACTATTCATAAAGTACTATTCACGAAGTACTATTCATAAAGTACTATTCACAGTATACTATTCCTGAAGTACTATCCAGAATACTATTCATGACAAAAATTGTTTTATTTTTGGTTCAAATCATTTTTGATACAATATCATTCTTGAATTTTACTCCACAAAGCAGTATCATGTTGACAATTTGGATATTTTTAAACTTTGGATAAATTTAAAGTCGTTAATATTTATCCTTGATTTCGTTTGATTAATACTTATATCATTGTCATCATCCTCATGCTTATATTGTGATTAAAGTCATCTTTGGTTTACGTACATAGTTGGACTGTTGATTGATATGATCATGAACAGGGATCATTCAGTATAATCATGACCCATAATGTTACAAATGATGTGGTAAAAGTCCTCATTGGCCCGTAGTGCATTGATGAATAGTTGTTGGTATGATTATGACCAGGGATTATTCGGTATAATCATGACCATTGATGATTACATGAATATCTTTGGCCGTGGTGCATGGATGATTCGATGATGTGGTTTATTTATTAAGCTGAGTCTCAGCGATAAAGTTGATGAAAAATATTTTAAATCATAGAAGATAGTAGATATCATGCTCTACTTGACTCTTCTAATGGATTGCTTATTTCGCTGCAGTTGTTGATCTAAAACTTGTTGTCTATTATATTCTATCAGTTGTTATACTGTTGAAGGCTAACGATAATTTATTCTGCATTATCTTAGTCATAATATTTCTTCGGGCTAGTTGAGTTCACCCTTTTCTTTCATTGTTCTCTTGTGAAATGAGAATATAGGCCGGGACGAAGCTCTGGGAATGGAGTAATGGTCCATGATAAGTGGCTTTAGTAGTCCTCACTATTCTATGAAATAGTGTGATAATAATTGTAATGAGGACTCCATTGAGTGTGGATATTGTCTAGTAGACAATATTCGTGTTAAAACTCTCAGCTTATGTTTTGTAGTATTTTACACGACAGTTGTATAATTAAGTTTTTATTTGTATTCTGTACCATGTATTTGGCGACTCAAGATGGGTGATGTATACCTATTTTGGGGGCGTCACAGTTGGTATCAAAGTTTAGGGATATAATCCCTAGCTGAGATGTGAGACAAGAACTAGGAGGGGAGAGACGGGGAATTCCTTCGCTAGTATGACCTACCTAAGTTTATTTGGTATTTAATTGATCAGTCAGAGTATAGGGATAATATTTTATATATATATATATATATATATATATATATATATATAAATATACACACTACAATTATTAATATATTCACAAATTTTAAGACATAGTGAAACAAAATAAGTAGAGTATTACAATTATATTAGCATACTACTATTATGTTACTGAAAAAAAGAATATGCTACTATATTGTTAAAAGAAATTACTACTATAAGAACTTAAGTATTTTATTGTCTTGATCAATTTACTTCTCCTGAATACCAATAAGGTAAAAAATAGAGGAGTTACAATTACTAACAATTGTGAAAGAATTCGATTAGAGTTTCTATAATTTACCCGAATTTTCCAAGAAAAAACAGTGGCTAGTAAATATTCTTATATTATGTAGTGTCATTTCATTAGTAGTAGTAGTATAAAATTCGAGATCAACATCATTATATTTATTTTCTTCCAATAATGTTGTCGATTGTTATTCCACCAGTCACTTAATCAAATTTTTTATAAGTATATTAAAATGTTTATCTATCATATTAACAATATAGTAACATATTCCTTTTTTCAGTAACATAATAGTAATGTACTAATATAACTGTAGTACTCAACTTGTGATAACCCAAATTTTATGAAATGAAAGTATTCAATTTTTTTATAATTATTCTATTTAGTAAATGGTTAAATTGATAAAAGGTTGAAGTTAAGAGTGATATGTGAAAATTTTACAAAGTAAGCAAGTTGTTATAAAATAATCGGTGGTAAAATACGCGTGGTTGCATAGTAGCGCACGGTATCGATTATTGATGCTTATTTGAGAAGTCACTTAGTTATACTCAATTATTGCTACAGTAATTGCTGCATCATATCTCTCATATTATTGATTCTATTATTGCCACAATATCATCTGCATTATATGATATATTATTAAATCAATAATTGAGACGACAAAGCTATTCATATTATTAAATTGCAATATTTATAATGTCTAGAAGTTACGCTTGATGAGAGGTTTGGTCACCTAATTGCTACGCCAATAAGGAGAAATCCTTATCTAAAGCCCCTCTTCCCGGGAACGACACGTTGTTAAATATTGTGAGTTATAATATTAATGATGAATAAGTTCGTGTTGATTAAAGATGAATTTGATAGTTCCATTGTGTTGGGATTATTGGTGTTAGTTGAAATCGACATCTATTCCGATGATAATTGATGTCTGGGGTTTATATTGAAAAATCGGGTAATTTATCGGCTAAATGAGCAATTAATTTCTACTAATTCACATGCTTATATAACTATTTGTTCACATGTATGTACTATTGAGTCACATTCACTTACTATTAGGGGAGTTGGTGCAAAATTGATAATACTTGCATGACTAAGTTAAAAATGGAGGTATAGATGAAGGTACTATACTTTAATTCATATTTTTCACATGATTATACTATTGAGTCACATGAATGAACTATTTATTCACATTATTTACTATTAGGGGAGGTGATGCAAGTTTGATAATACTTGCAGGACTAAATTAAAAATGAAAGAAAAGTTGGAGGCATTGTACTGTAATTTTTTGAGCCCCAAAACGTGCAATTATGGAAATTATGTATACAATTATTGAAGACAAGTCTGCTACCTCACTATTCCAGTATCCAGTCTTCTTTTGAGGTAAGGGATATTATTTGTTGTACCTGTAAGGGGTATTATTCTTTCATATTCATGAAGAGAATTACTTTCTTTCAATACTCGTAAGAGTTGTTATTCCATTCTTCATTATTATGTTGGAATAACCTGTTTATGCGAAGTACCGCATACATGGTGAAAATTTTCTATTATTCCATTCTTTATTATTCTGTTGAAATATCCTATCGGTGCGAATTTTTCCTGACCTGGTTCCGTTCGTTATTATTCTGTTGGAATAACCTGTCTATGTGGATTACCACATGCATGGTGAATGATCCTTTATATTCATTCCTTATTAAATTGTGGAAATGATCTGGTTACGTTGATTATGATGAGAGTTATAATAAAAGCTTTGGACTGATGAAAATCATGGGTATATGAAGTATTAGTAAATGTTATGATGAGTTATGTTGGTTATTATGTGAAAACATAAAAGTTTCTTAGAAATCACAAAGGGTTGAAAATCAGATTTTGGTGAAAATAGAACATGAAATTCAATTGACCATATCTCCTATTATATTTTGAATTTTTGAGTGTTGTCAAGTTCTAGAGTTAGATCTATGAGTTTTGTAGCATCTTCAAGTGGAATCACTGGAAAAGGTGTTGTAGATTTTCGTGTGGACTGATTTTAGCAAAGGAGTCAAAAGCTGGAAATTACTAAAATGCTATTGTCCAGATTTTTAGAAGGGCTGTTTCGGCCACTTAAATTGTGAGAAAAATTCTGGCCTTTTGGGACATGAAAGTATACGGTATAAAGAACCTCCTGTCCTAAAATGAACTCATTCAGACTTAAAATCAGCAAGTTATGACCATTTCAATATTTAGGTTTTTCCGATTTAAAAATGTTATAACATGAATTCTATAACTCATGACCATGAAATTTAAACCGAGACTCACGTTAACATGTGTAAGATCCTGCGCCAAGATTTGGGAATTTTTGGAGTTAAACTTGAGGTAGCTAATTTCTTAAGGAATTAATTGAAATTGATTTTTGAAAAATAGTAAATGAATTTTAAAAATTCGAGAAAAATATATGTTCATTATGGAACTATATTCTGCTAAATCCCAGAAAAGAAATATTTTTGGGACTGATTTGGTATTTTTTAGGAAAATGGTTTAGTTACGAACATATGAGTTAAATATGTTATGTGAAGTAACAAAGTTGGAAAATAGGATTTTATGGCTTGGAAATCCTATATAAGGTATATGTAGATTGTTGATAAAGGATTTGATCATTGGTTATGAAATCTTATGATTATGGCATTCTTTGAATGATTAAATGCATTATTTGGTAAGTGTAAACAATTGAAATAAATTGTTTATAAGTTTAGAGGTGATTAAAATATTGTTATGATATTAATAATATTAGATTATGAGTTGTTGTTAATATTTGGATAAATTTAAAGTCTTTAATATTTATCCTTGTTTTAGTTTGATTAATGCTTATATCATTGTCATCATCCTCATGCTTATATGGTGATGAAAGTTATCTTTAGCTTACGTACGAAGATGGACTGTTGATTATTGAATTGTATATCTTTGGCTTACGTGTAAAGATGGATTATTGATTATTGGTTTTCTTGTTGTATATCTTTGGCTTACGAGCAAAAATGGATTGTTGATTATTGGTTTTGTTGTCGTATATCGTTGGCTTACGTGCAGAGATGGACTTGGTATGATTATGACCAGGGATTATTTGGTATAGTCATGACCATTGATGATTTAATGAATGTCCTTGGCCCGTAGAGCAGGGATGATTCAATGATTTGGTTTATTTATTAAGCTAAGTCTCAGCGATAAAAATTGATGAAAAACCTTTTTAAATCATAGAAGATAGTAGATTTTATTCTCTACTTGACTTTTCTAATGGATTGCTTGTTCATTGCAGCTTAAACTTGATGTCTATTGTATTTTATCAGTTTAACATTGTTGAAGACTAATGATAATTTATTCTGCATTATCTTAGTCATAATATTTCTTACTGGGCTAGTTGAGTTCACCCTTTTCTTTCATTGTTCTCTTCAGGAAATGAGAATATAGCTGGGACGAGTCAGGGAATGGATTGATGGTTCATGATAAGTGGCTTTAGTAGTCCTCACTATTCTATGAAATAATGTGATAATAATTGTAATGAGGACTCCATTGAGTGTGGATATTGTCTAGAAGACAATATTCGTGTTAAAACTCTCAGCTTATGTTTTGTCGTATTTTACACGACAGTTGTATAATTAAGTTTTTATTTGTATTCGCATCTATGTATTTGGCGACTCAAGATGGGTGATGTATACCTATTTTGGGGCGCCACAGTTAGTATCAAAGTTTAGGGATATAATCCTAAATGAGAGATGTGAGACAAGAACTAGGAGGGGAGAGCGGGAATTCCTTCGCTAGTATGACCTACCTAAGTTTATTTGGTATTTAATTGATCAATTCGAGTATAGGGATAATATTTTATATATATATATATATATATATATATATATACACACTACAATTATTAATATATTCACAAATTTTAAGACATAGTGAAACAAAATAAGTAGAGTATTACAATTATATGAGTATACTACTATTATATTACTGAAAAAAGAATATGCTACTATATTGCTAAAAGAAAATACTACTATAAGAACTTAAGTATTTTATTGTCTTGATCAATTTACTTCTCCTAATACCAATAAGGTAAAAATAGAGAGAGTTACAATTACTAACAATTGTGAAAGAATTCGGTTAGAGTTTCTATAATTTACCCGAATTTTCCAAGAAAAAACAGTGGCTAGTAAATATTCTTATATTATGTAGTGTCATTTCATTAGTAGTAGTAGTATAAAATTCGAGATCAACATTATTATATTTATTTTCTTCCAATAATGTTGTCAGTTGTTATTCCACCAGTCACTTAATCAAATTTTTTATAAGTATATTAAAATGTTTATCTATCATATTAACAATATAGTAACATATTCCTTTTTTCAGTAACATAATAGTAATGTACTAATATAACTGTAGTACTCAACTTGTGATAACCCAAATTTTATGAAATGAAAGTATTCAATTTTTTTATAATTATTCTATTTAGTAAATGGTTAAATTGATAAAAGGTTAAAGTTAAGAGTGATATGTGAAAATTTTGCAAAGTAAGCAAGTTGTTATAAAATAATCGGTTGTAAAATACGCGTGGTTGCATAGTAGCACACGGTATCGATTATTGATGCTTATTTGAGAAGTCACTTAGTTATACTCAATTATTGCTATAGTAATTGCTGCATCATATCTCTCATATTATTGATTCGATTATTGCCACAATATCATCTGCATTATATGATATATTATTAAATCAATAATTGAGACGACAAAGCTATTCATATTATTAAATTGCAAGATTTACAATGTCTAGAAGTTCTGCCAAGGAGATGTTTGGTCACCTAATTGTGCGCCAATAAGGAGAAATCCTTATCGGAAAGCCCTCTCTTTCCTGGGAACGACCTGGTTGTTAAATATTGTGAGTTATAATATTAATGATGAATAAGTTCATGTTGATTAAAGATGAATTTGATAGTTCCATTGTGTTGGGATTATTGGTGTTAGTTGAAATCGACATCTATTCCGATGATAATTGATGTCTGGGGGTTATATTGATAAATCGGGTAATTTATCGGCTAAATGAGCAATTAATTTCTACTAATTCACATGCTTATATAACTATTTGTTCACATGTATGTACTATTGAGTCACATTTACTTACTATTAGGGGAGTTGGTGCAAAATTGATAATACTTGCATGACTAAGTTAAAAATGGAGGTATAGATGAAGGTACTATACTTTAATTCATATTTTTCACATGATTATACTATTGAGTCACATGAATGAACTATTTATTCACATTATTTACTATTAGGGGAGGTGGTGAAAGTTTGATAATACTTGCAGGACTAAATTAAAAATGAAAGAAAAGTTGAAGGCATTGTACTATAATTTTTTGAGCCCCAAAACGTGCAATTATGGAAACTATATTTTTCTATAAATAGAAGCTCATTCTTCCTTCATTTCTCACCAATTCACTAAAGCTTTAGAGCCATTATTATAGAGAGAAATTATAGAGAGAAAGAAGAAGAGAAGTCTCACTACCTCACTATTTCCAAAGATCCAAATTTCTCTTTTGAGGTAAGGGATATTATTTGTTGTACTGTGGAGGGGTATTATTCTTTTGTATTCATGAAGAGAATTACTTTCTTTCAATACTGTAAGAGTTGTTATTCCATTCTTCATTATTATGTTGGAATAACTTTTGTTTATGCTGGCAGTACCGCATACACGGTGAAATTCTTCTATTATTCCATTCTTTATTATTCTCATTAAAATATCCTATCTAAGTTAAATTTCACCGACCGGTTCCGCTTCTTTATTATTCTATTGGAATAACCCTGTTTATATGGATTACCACATGCATGGTGAATGATCCTTTATATTCATTCCTTATTAAATTGTGGAAATGATCTGGTTACGTTGATTATGATGAGAGTTATAATAAATGCTTTTGACTGATGAAAATCATGGGTATATGAAGTATTAGTAAGTGTTATGATGAGTTATGTTGGTTATTATGTGAAAACATAAAAGTTTCTTAGAAATCACAAAGGGTTGAAAATCAAATTTTGGTGAAAATAGAACATGAAATTCAATTGACCATATCTCCTATTATATTTTGAATTTTTGAGTGTGGTCAAGTTCTAGAGTTAGATCTATGAGTTTTGTAGCATCTTCAAGTGGAATCACTGGAAAAGGTGTTGTAGATTTTCGTGTGGACTTATTTTAGCAAAGGAGTCAAAAGTTGGAAATTACTAAATTGCTATTGTCCAGATTTTTAGAAGGGCTGTTTCGGCCACTTAAATTATGAGAAAAATTATGGCCTTTTGGGACATGAAAGTATACGGTATAAAGAACCTCCTGTCCTAAAATGAACTCATTCAGACTTAAAATCAGCAAGTTATGACCATTTCAATATTTAGGTTTTTCCGACGAAAAATGTTATAACATGAATTCTATAACTCCCATGACCATGAAATTTAAACTGGAGACTCACGTTAACATGTGTAAGATCCTGCCAAGATTTGGGAATTTTTGGAGTTAAACTTGAGGTAGCTAATTTCTTAAGGAATTAATTGGAAATTGATTTTTGAAAAATAGTAAATGAATTTTAAAAATTTCGAGAAAAATATATGTTCATTATGGAACTATATTCTGCTAAATCCCAGAAAAGAAATATTTTTGGGACTGATTTGGTATTTTTCATGAAAATAGTTTAGTTACGAACATATGAGTTAAATATGTTATGTCAAGTAACAAAGTTGGAAAATAGGATTTTATGGCTTGGAAATCCTATATAAGCTATATGTAGATTGTTGATAAAGGATTTGATCATTGGTGATGAAATCTTATGATTATGGCATTCTTTGAATGATTAAATACATTATTTGGTAAGTGTAAACAATTGAAATAAATTGTTTATAAGTTTAGAGGTGATTAAAATATTGTTATGATATTAATAATATTAGATTATGAGTTGTTGTTAATATTTGGATAAATTTAAAGTCTTTAATATTTATCCTTGTTTTAGTTTGATTAATGTTTATATCATTGTCATTATCCTCATGCTTATATGGTGATGAAAGTTATCTTTAGCTTACGTGCGAAGATGGACCGTTGATTATTGATCAGTATATCTTTGCTTACGTGTAAAGATGGATTGTTGATTATTGGTTTTCTTGTTGTATATCTTTGGCTTACGAGCAAAAATGGATTGTTGATTATTGGTTTTATTGTCGTATATCGTTGGCTTACGTGCAGAGATGGACTTGGTATGATTATGACCAGGGATTATTCGGTATAGTCATGACCATTGATGATTTAATGAATGTCCTTGGCCCGTAGAGCAGGGATGATTCGATGATGTGGTTTATTTATTAAGCTGAGTCTCAGCGATAAAAATTGATGAAAAACCTTTTTAAATCATAGAAGATAGTAGATTTTATTCTCTACTTGACTTTTCTAATGGATTGCTTGTTCCGCTACAGTTAAACTTGATGTCTATTGTATTTTATCAGTTTAACATTGTTGAAGACTAATGATAATTTATTCTGCATTATCTTAGTCATAATATTTCTTACTGGGCTAGTTGAGCTCACCCTTTCCTTCACTGTTCTCTTCAGAAATGAGAATATAGCTGGGACGAGCCTGGGAACCAGAGTGACGGTCCAGATGATAGCATTAGTAGTCCTCACTATTATGTTAAAGAGTGTGATAATAAATGTAACGAGGACTGAATTTGAGTTTGTATACTGTCTATGAGGACTCCATTGAGAATGGATATTGTCTAGAAGGCAATATTCTTGTTTAAACTCTTAGTTTATGTTTTGTCGTATTTTACACGACAGCTGTATAGTTAAGTTTGTATTTATATTTTGTACCATGTATTTGGCGACTCAGAATAAGTGATGTATACCTATTTTGGGGGCGTCACACAACTTATTTTGTTAAACTATGCCTTAAAATTTGTGAATATATTGATAACTGTAGTATATATATGAGGAAAATATATGTACACAGCTGTGTAGTACACAGTCGGCTATGCCGATTGTTTTTTGGGCTATAGCGACGGTTTCTGTGACGCCCCCAAAACAGGTTTACATCACCCTCTTGAGTCTCCAGATACATGGTACATAAATTCAAATACAACTTAATTATACAATAGTCGTGTAAAATACGACGAAACATAGCTGAGAGTTTAAACAAGAATATTGTCATCTAGACAATATCCACACTCAATGGTGTCCTCACTACAATTATTATCACATTATTTCGTAGAATAGTGAGGACTACTAATGCTATCATCTGGACCATCACTCCATTCCCCGACTCGTCCCAGCTATATTCTCATTTCCTGAAGAGAACAATGAAAGCAAAGGGTGAGCTCAACTAGCCTAGTAAAAAATATTATGACTAAGATAATGCAGAATAAATTATCATTAGCCATCAACAATGTTAAACTAATAGAATATAATAGACAACAAGTTTAACTACAGCGGAACAAGCAATCCATTAGAAGAGTCAAGTAGAGCATAAAATCTACTATCTTCTATGATTTAAAAAGATTTTCATCAACTTTATCTCTGAGACTCAGCTTAATAAATAAACCACATCATCCCCGCACTACTACTACCAAGGATATTCATGTAATCATCAATGGTCATGATTATACCGAATAATCCTCGTCATAATCATACCAACAATCGTCCCATCAATGAACTACGTGCCAATGAGGACTTTTACCACATCATTCGTCACATTACGGTCATGATTATACCGAATAATCCCTGGTCATAATCATACCAAGTTCATCTATACACGTAAGCCAAAGATGACTTTAATCACAATATAAGCAAAAGGATGATGACAATGACATAATAATTCAATAAAACAAGTTCAAGGATAAATTTTAAAGATTTATAATTTAATTTATCTGTAAATCAATAACGTCCAAATTGTCAATATGATACTTCTTTGTGGAGTAAAATTCAAGAATGCTCAGAAGAATATTTTCATGAAAAGATACTGGATGAAGCGCAAATATCAAGGATATTCCACTAATTTTATGGAGTATAGAAGCCAAAACTTTAACCAAATGAGTATCATAGAATATATGAAATAGCAAATGGATTTTCACCCGCCATGCGCTAATCCACGTAGACAGATCATTTTCATAATTTAATATGGAATGAATACGAATGATTATTCACTATGCATGTGATAATCCACATAGACAAAGTTATTCCAAATGTAATAATAAAGAATTGAACTGTGTCATGCGTAATCCGCATGTATAGGATATTCCAACCCTAATAATAAAGAATGGAATAATGTAAGAATTCACCATGCATGCGATAGACCTCGCATGCATGTTATTCCAATGTAATAATAAAGAGTGGAACTAGGTTCAGCGTAATCCGCATAGATGTGATATTCCAATGTAATAATAAAGAATGGAATAATGTAAGAATTCACCATGCATGCAGTAGACCGCATGCATGCGAGTTATTCCAACAAAATAATAAAGAATGGAACTAGGTCTAGCGTAATCCGCATGCATGTGATATATTCCACGAGTAATAATAAAGAATGGAATAACAGAGAATTTCACCATGTATGCGGTACTTATGAGGTAAAGTTATTCCAACATAATAATAAAGAATGGAATAACAGAAGAATTTCACCATGTATGCGGTACTTCGCATAAACAGATTATTCCAACATAATAATAAAGAATAAAATAACAAAAGCTCTCTTCATGAATACGAAAGAAATAATACCCCTTACTATAATAATAATATCCCTTACCTTAGAAAGAAACTGGATACTAGAGTAGAGAGGTAGCAGACTTCTCTTCTTCTTTCTCTCTATAATAATTGCTCTATAGTTTTAGTGAATTGGTGAGAAATGAAGGAAGAATGAGCCTCTATTTATAGAAAAAGATAGTTTCAATAATTGCATGTTTTGGGGCTCAAAATATTACAGTATAATACCTTCCTCTTTTTCTTCATTTTTAATTTAGTCCTGCAAGTATTATCAAACTTGCACCACCTCCTCTAATAGTAAATAATGTGAATCAATAGTAAATCATGTGAATCAATAGTTCTAGACATATGAAAATACGAATTACAATATAGTACCTCCATCTATACCTCCATTTTTAACTTAGTCATGCAAGTATTATCAATCTTGCACCAACTCCCCTAATAGTAAATGAATGTGAATCAATAGTACACACATGTGAACAAATAGTTATAATCATGTGAATCAATAGCAATTAATTGCTCATTTATCTGGTTAATTACCCGATTGGTCAATATAACCTCCAGACATCAATTATTATCGAAATAAATGTTGATTTTCACTAACACTAATAATTCCAACACAATGGAACTATTAATTTCATCTTTAATCAACACGAACTTATTCGTCATTAATATTATAATTCATAATATTTAACAACCAGGTCGTTCCCAGGAAAGAGGGGGCTTTCCGATAAGGATTTCTTCTTATTGGTGCGCAATTAGGTGACCAAACCTCTCCTTGACAGAACTTCTAGACATTTTCAATATTGCAAATAATAATATGAATATCTTTATTGTCTCAATGATTGATTTAATAATATAACATATTATGCGATGATAATCTTGACAATAATTGAATCAATAATACGAGAGATATGATGCAAGTTAATTATCGTAGCAATAATTGAGTATAACCGAGTGACTTCTCATGTAAGCATCAATAATCAATACTGTAGTTGCTATATGCAATGCAACCACGCCAGATTCATCATACTTTTACTACCGAGTAGTTCAACAGCTTTTATTGTAACACTCTCACATTAATAATATTGTTAGAATACCCTTGGTTAAAACACAAGAAGCACTACCAGTATTGCACCAATTATTGATTCTTACATAGGAAGCATTACTAAATAATTGTTACGTGAGTTATCGCTCAATATTTTATTTTATTGATTCAATAATTGTTACGTTGATATTTTATATTATTGTTGTTTCAATAATTGTCACCGCACGATATTTTTTCATTATCAGATCAATAATTCATATTATTTGAATAATATTATTAGATAATATTATTGGCAATGTCTAGAAAGTTCTGTCTAAGGAGAGGTTTGGTCACCTAATTGCGCGCCAGTAAGGAGAAATCCTTATTGAAAGCCCTCTTCTGAACCTACCGTCACAAGATTGTTGATTCCGTAATATTATTTGTGAATAATTAATTATTGATTTATATGATAAGAAAAATATTCATTTTATGTGGATATAGATGGAGAAAATTTTTAATGTGACAATTGTTGAAAAATTGTTATTTTATCATTTCTGATAAAATAATTTATTTAAATATATTATTATATTTTAATAATATAATAATCGTGATATTTTACAATGAATGTGGGATATATGAATAAATAAGGAGGAAGAGTATTTTTGTTTCAATAAATGTTTAAAACATGTTTTTCATGTTTGTGGACCCCATTTCTTGACTGAAATTTGATTATAGCTTGTAAAATCGCCCGTTTGGGGATTTTGGTCAATTTCTGTTTGGAATTTTGAAAAACTTTCTTCTGTAAAGTTGTAGAGAATGGAATTTCCTATGGAAAAGATAGGTGGTTCGAATTTTTCTAATAAAAGGGCTATTTATTATGAATTATTGAAGTTCCGTAGTTCCGAAATAATTGATTGTGAAAGTTTTAATTATTTTTAATAACAAAAACGTTTTTTTTATTTTTGTCATTATTTGGTGGCTGAATTCAGATGGTCAAGGTGGGCTAAGGAAAATTTTATAAATATATTAATATTTTATTAAATTTTCGCTTTGTGTTTCTAAGCATTTTCCTATAAATAGGTGCTTATGTTAGAATTGAAAATTACACCGTAAACCTGAAGTTTTCTCTCTTTCTCTCTATATTATCGAGTTTATTCTTGTGAGTATTTTGATACTTTGAGTGTTGATATACTGATGCAAGTTCCTTCAAAGACTATATCCCAGTTATTTCAAATTTAAGTACGCCTTTTTCAAGGTAAGGGATATTATTTTTTTAAAATGATATTATTTCTTCTAATATCATTATGCCGGAATATCGGTAAGATTTTTCTTGTGAATTTCTTGTCTTTTAGTGTCTGGGTTACTATTCACGATATCGGCACTATTCACGATATGCTTACACTTATTCACGAATACGACCTATTCACGTAAAAATTAAATTTTTTGTTTTTGTCCAAAATATCTATTGTGGATACTAGCTTTGATTGTATCCATGTTTTGATCATTCTTGAAATTTACTTCACTATGATTATTTATAAAGTATTTTTGAACTCGGATTATTTAAAGTACGAATCCATAATACTTGTTCTTTTGTTTCAATCGGATTCATTTTCTTTAAAATATTTTTATCATCCTCAAATCCTAAATGATGGTATTCTTCGAATATCTTTGGCCTGTAGTGCAAAGATGGTTAATTTTCTTATGAATATCTTTGGCCCGTAGTGCAAAGATGTACATGTGTTGAGATAAACATGACCGACTGATGAATATCTTTGGCCTGTAGTGCAAAGATGAATATTTGATTCAAGATGAATATTGGTTGATGTTACAGGGATAAAATATTGATGATGGAGTATTAAATTCATAGATTATAGTAGATTTCATTCTCTACGTAACTCTTCTATAAATTATTATTTTCGCTGTGAATATTGATCTGAAACTTGTTGTCTATTGTATTTTATCAGATATTTCCCTGTTGAAGACTAACGATTATTTGTTCTATATTATCTTAGTCATAATATTCTTTACTAGGCTAGTTGAGCTCACCCTTTTCCTTTTTATTCCATTTTTCTTCTCAGGAGGCGAGAATGTAGCGAGTTCTAGTCGGGGTGTGGAATAATGGTTCTAGAAAGTTGTTTTAGTAGTCCTCACCATTTTTGTAAAATAATGTACCAGTAATTATAATGAGGACTTATTTGGGTGTGAATATTGTCTAGATGGCAATATTTGTATTTAAACTCACAGTTTTCATGTTATATTAATAAAGTTGTAGTTGTTTATGTACCATGTTATTGACGACTCAAAATGGGTGATGTATACCTATTTTGGGGGCGTCACAAATACTATGCAGGTACTATGCAAACACTATGCATAATAGAATATTATATATTCTATTTATAGTCTAATAAAACGAATAACTTTATAAAAGTATTCTGTTTTATATAAAAAGATTTTACTATGCAAACACTATGCAGGCATGCATAATAGAATATTATATATTCTATTTATAGTCTAATAAAACAAATAAATTTATAAAAGTATTCTATTTTATATAAAAAGATTTTACTATGCAAACACTATGCAGACACTATGCAAACACTATGCATAATAGAATATTATATAATCTATTTATAGTCTAATAAAATAAATAACTTTATAAAAGTATTCTGTTTTATATAAAAAGTTTTCTGTTTTATTACATTTATAATAATAATAAAACAAAACTTATCACCTTTATTATAATTCACAATATTAATCGACCAGGTCGTTCCCAGGAAAGAGGGGGCTTTTCAATAAGGATTTCTCCCTATTGGCCCGCAATTAGGTGACCAAACCTCTCCTTGACAGAACTTCTAGACATCGTTAATATTACAAATAATAATATTAATAACTTTGTTATCTCAATTATTGATTTAATAATATATAAAATATCGATAATAATTGAATCAAATAACGTGAGATACTATGCAACAATTACTGTAGCAATAATTGAACAAAACTGAGTGACTTCTCACGTAAGCATCAATAATCAATACCGTGTGCTACTATGCAACCACGCGTATTACTGTACTTTTACTACCTAGTAGTTCAACAGTTTTAACGGTAAAACTTCCGTCGTTATTTTCATAAAAATATTTTTGTCGTTTTCTCAATCCGATAATAATTCCGTTATGGGGTTCACCAATGATTGTACTGTCGTACAGATATTCCCCGACAAAAAGAATATTCCCCGACCAATCGAATATAATACAACAACTTGCTTACTTTGCAAAATTTATAAATACTACCCACAACTATAACATTATCTCAAATCCACACCATAATATTCAAAAAAATATTTCGAGAAAATTAAATCTTTATTTGTAAAATTTAGGGTTTTACAATCTCCCCTCCTTATGAAATTTTGCCCTCAAAATTTACGTACGTACCTGGTATGCCAAACAGATGAGGACACTTCATCAGATTTTAACTCTTGAGGTATAACCTTTTAGTGTCGAATACGATCCTTCTTATCCAAGATTTTAACACGTATCTCCTCATACGTTAAATCTTCTACTATCTCGTCTAGTTCTAATTCAATAATGTGGTTCGGGTCGTCCATATATTTACGTAACATCGTTACGTGAAAAACGTTATGAACACGCAACATACTTGGTGGTAAAACGATTATATAGGCCATAGTTCCTACACGATCGAGGATTTCAAATGGGTCAATTAAATCGAGGGTTGAGATTTTCTCTCTTCAGCAACTCTTGCTTTTAAAATAAGGCCCTCTTGAACCTTCTTCTTCGTATTCATCAGCTCCGGGTTTGTAGCTTTAGCAGCTTTAACATTATCGACTAAAGTCGTTTCTAATCATATATTCATTATCTTCACGTAGGTTCGTATATTCACACTCGTAAACGTATACGATCTTCTACTCAACGCGTCAGCTACCATGTTCGCTTTTCCACAATGGTATTGAATGGTATAATCGTAATCTTCAATAGCTCAAGCCAACGTCTTTGGCGCATTATACGTTCATTTTGGTTGAAGAAATATTTAAGGGTTGAAGAAATGGGTTTTGTACTGGGGTCAATACAAAATTTGATTTCACGCTCTAGGGGTAGGCTAGGAAGTTCTTCAAGAATATGTCAGGAAATTTATTAATAATAGAAATATCATTCAAAACTATGACTCTCATCCAAGACTTGGATAGTACATCACATTGATACCTATCAACTTGCCACCGTTATTCACGACGTCCCCTACAGAAAGTCTGGCTTCGGTGCATTCCACACAAGGAAGTCAATAACGAAAGTATCGGGACTCTTTACTTTTGGCTTGATATGATAATGATTAACTTTAGTGGTTTGGTTGCTTGAATTCGCATAACAGGTTGGTTAGGAATATGAAAGCTAACAACCTTACGAAAAGCATGATGAGTAGTTAACCAATCGATTCCTAAAATTACATCAAAGGCAAGTATTTTCAAAGAGATAAGATCGACAGGTAACGTGAAAGTGTCGATTTGAATCAACAAGATTTATAAATAGTGGATGTAACGAAGGTTTCTACTAACGAAGTTTCAACCAATAAGTCAAAGTCTAACTTCTCTGGGGTCAAATTTAAACGTTGAGCGCAAGCAAGAGAGATAAAAGAATGGGTAGAACCGGTATCTAATAAGGTATAGACTTCGCAAGAATTTATGATTAACTTACCCGTGACAACTTCGTTCGAGTTCCTCGACAAACGCTCTCACTTAAACTACCGGCTTTGACTTGTCTGAGACATCCTTTGGCATCACTATCCCAGCTGGACTTGACTTCACTATACGACAAAATTGAGCTAGGTGACCTTCTCTTTCGCAATTGAAACACGCTTTGGATTGATGTGTACAGTTTGGACGGATGTGTCCCTCCTGTCCGCATTTGAAATACACGACTGGTGGTCGTTCTTCTTCCTTTGAAATGGGTGCTGGTGCTGTTGTTTTTCCATCATTATTGAACCTTCTCTTCTTGAAATTTCCACTTTTATTATCTTGGCCATGATTACTACCGAAGTGGTTACCATTCTTGGCATGATAATTTCCCCCACGATGGTTATCATTGTTCCGATGGTCGTTGCCACCGGTACGATTATTATCGTGTTGTTGGTCGTTGCTTTTTTGTTGTGCTAACTCATTATAGCGCTCCAATAACTGAGCCCTATTCACAACATCTGAATATAAACAAAGTTTGTGAGAAATGAGGTATTGACGTATTTCGGGTTTCAAACCTCGCAGAAACATTCGCGTCATTCTCTCCTCATTATCGACCAAATAGGATGCAAACCGGGATAACTCTGCAAACTTAGCCTCGTACTACGACACGGTCATATTGTTTTGCTCCAGCTTGATGAATTCTACCTCCTTCATGTGACGAATACTTTCAGGAAAGTACTTGTCATTGAACAATTCTTGAAACTTCTCCCAAGACATCTTGAGTGCGTCAGGCTGGGTACGCTTTACAGATTCCCACCAATAATCTACCTCTTCACGCAACATAAAGGTGGCAAAGGGAACCTTTTGCTCCTCGGAGCATCCCAAGACATCAAATATCTTGGTGATCTACTTTAACCACGTCTTCGCCTTAACTGGTTCTGGCTTTCCCAAAAACTCTGGTGGTCCCAGCTCCTTGAACTACTTAGTGGTGACCGACCGTGGGTTGCCATTATTTCCACCTATATTTTGAACAGGAGTCTCTCTTACTTGATGTTACATGAATTGCATAAAGCCTCTGAACATCCCATCGTTCATCATTTGATCGGTGTTGTTATTTACTTGAGGATTATTGTCTTTCTATTGCACATTATCCTGGGTATTGATCGTTGGTGACTCAACGGTCTCATGTGCTTCATTGTTGATCTCAAAATTTTCAGATGCCATTTTCAAACACTGTCACAAAACAAGGGTTAATTAACATATCACATATTATCCCTATACTCTGACCGACCAATTAAATATCAAATAAACTTAGGTAGGTTATACTAGCGAAGGAATTCCCCGTCTCTCCCCTCCTAGTTCTTGTCTCACGTCTCAGCCAGGGATCATATCCCTAAGCTTTGATACCAACTGTGAAGCCCCCAAAATAGGTATACATCACCTATTCTGAGTCTCCAAATACATGGTACAAAATACAAATACAATCTTAAATATACAACATGAGCTGTGAGTTTTAATACAAATATTATCTTCTAGACAGTATTCAAACTCAAAATAAGTCCTCAATACATTTATTAACACACTATTTCATAGAATAGTGAGGACTACTAATACTATCATCCGGACAACACACTCCGTTCCCTCGACTAGTCCCCTCGCCACGTTCTCATTTCCCAAGAGAACAATGAAAGCAAAAGAGTGAGCTCAACTAGCCCAAAGAAGAAATATTATGACAAAGATAATGCGTAATAAATTATCATTAGCCTTCAACAAAGTTAAACGATACAATATAACAAACATCAAGTTTAAGCAGAATGAATAAGCAATCCATTAAAAGAGTCAAGTAGAGAATAAAATCTACTATCTTCTATGATTTAAAAGGTTTTTTCATCACTTTTATTGTTGAGACTCGACAATAAATAAACCACATCATCCACACTCAAGACTACTACCAAGGATATTCATTAGTATCACAACCACAAATTATCCATGCACTACGGGCCAAGAATATTCGTGTATTCTGTAGGGTTTCGACACAGAAACGCAGTGGAAATAAACCAATTTAAAGCAATTCCGAAACCCAAAACAGGATCCATGCGAAAACAGAAATTAATTCAATGGTTTAGATATTATACCGATTATGAAAGATTTCTGAAATGGCTTCGAATCCTTTACGCAATCCAATCAGAATCGCGCCTCTACGGTATCCACACGAACGTCGCACGAACCGTCGAACGATTCTGCAATAAAGGGACTGCGGTACTAGCCACCAAAGGAACAGGATTTTGGAACTATTTTCTCTCTAATCTCTCTCTAAGAGCGGCTAGGATTTTTCAAAAATGATGTAACCCTAAGTTGCTGCTATATATCATATATATAGTAGTTAAAAGGAATTAATCAAATCAAAACCTAATTTCATAAAATTCAAATTTATATATATCTTAATTAAGTCTTATTTAATTAATATACATATAAACAAATTATCCTTTTAATTTAAATTGTGATTTAAATACTATTAATCATATTAATATATTTAAATCCTTAAAATTTTAAATTTATTCCCTTTTAAATTACGTTCTATGTGTGTGACCTTATAGGTTATTATTATTATTGGCAATAATTTTATAATCATATTATAAAATTATAAATGATGTGCTGCATCTAGTAATGCATCACACTACCCAAGTAATAATAAGATCGATGATTCGATGCAACCTTTTCGTGACCAATGTTTCAATGTAATTTAATCCTTTTAACCTTAATATCCTAGATTAAACTCGAGTCATGGAATGTGTTATACTCTTCATAATTTAATCTGAGTTTTCTTGATCAATGAGTAGACTATATGAAAAAAATCACGATTTGAGCATGGCCATGCATTTCATAGTCCTACTCAATCAAGAGGCCTATGGATATCACCCCTAATATATAGGAGGGTTAAATTCCATCTAGATCACTCATATTCCTCACACGATTCATGATGTACCCAATAATCATCTTTATAGTCCACCCTATTAAAGGTGACATTTGATGATATTAAAGTACATAAATTCCGTGTAATAATATAGTGATTTCAGTGCCTGAGGACCATTACATCATTGTCACTATGAGAATCGCTAATGACACTTTGCATAATGTTCCACATAGAATTCTCATGGTGGGTCTGTCCAGTACATCGTTCTCTAACATATACCTATGCATTGACTTAATATCTCATATATTTATGACCAATGAGATTTGGTTATCAGTCAATCCACATACTAGTCTTAATGCATCATTGTTGTCCCATAAACAATGATACTCGACTAGGGACATTTAAGAACAATGATACTAATTGTAATTATATAATCTCATGTTCAAGTCACATACTTGAAACTATATGATTTGTATCACTATTCTAAGGAATTTTATTATGTTAACATTTATATAACGCAGTAAATAAAACCATAATAAAATCATTCATTTATTCAATCAAATATAATATCATAATGTTAAGCAATTATATCAAATAATTGGCCTCTAGGGCATAAACTCTAATATATTCATCAATGGTCATGATCATGCCAACAACTGTCCATCAATGCACTACGGGCCAATGAGGACTTTTACCGCATCATTTGTAACATTACTGGTCCATGATTATACCGAATAATCCTCGGTCATAATTATACCAAGTCCATCTATACACTACAATACAGATGACTTTCAACATAATACAAACATGAGAATGATGACAATGATATAAGAATTCAATAAAACAAGTTCAAGAATTAATTTATCCAGGAACCAATAACGTCCAAATTGTCAACATGATCTTTGCTTTGTGGAGTAAAATTCAAGAATGCTCGTAAGAATATTTCCATGAAAAGATCTCGATGAGCCTTGAAATATCAAAGATATTCCACTAATTTCATGGAGTATAAAAGCTAAAACTTTAACCAACCGAGTATAATAAAGAATGGAATAACAAAATAAATCACCGGGCATGCGATGAGATCGCATGCATAAAAGTTATTCCAACAAAATAATAAATAACGGAACGGTCGTCACGCGTAAACGCACGCATGTGATATTCCAATAAAATAATAAATAATGGAACCAGTCATGTGTAAACGCACGTATAGGATATTCCAACGAATAATAAATAATGGAACCCAGTCATGCGTAAACGCATTGCATGTGATGTTCCAAATGAATACTAAAGAATGGAATAATGAAGAATTTCATCATGTATGCAGATTATATATACAAAGTTATTCCAACATAATAATAAAGAATGGAATAACAGAAGAATTTCACCAAGTATAGGGTATTCCGCTTATACAGGTTATTTCAACATAATAATAAAGAATGGAATAAAAAAAGTTCTCTTCATGAATACAAAAGAAATAATACCCCTTACCTTAGAAGAAACTGGATATAGGAGTAGTGAAGTAGCAGAATACTTTTCTTCTTTCTCTATAGTTTCTCTCTCTAGAGTTTCAGTGAATTCGTAAGAAATAATGAAGGAATGAGCTTCTATTTATAGGAGAATGGATCTAATAAGAACTAATTCATGAACGGTCCAGATTGATTTACTTTTAAACGGACGGTCCATATTAATTTACTATGCAGTATTAATAAAATATTCTAATAAAACAAAATCTTTTAAATAAAATATAATATATTCTATTTATAATCTAATAAAACGAATAACTTTATAAAAGTATTCTGTTTTATATAAAAAGATTTTACTATGCAAACACTATGCAAGTACTATACAAACACTATGCATAATAGAATATTATATATTCTATTTATAGTCTAATAAAACGAATAACTTTATAAAAGTATTCTATTTTATATAAAAAGTTTTTACTATGCAAACACTATGCAGGCACTATGCAAATACTATGCATAATAGAATATTATATATTCTATTTATAGTCTAATAAAACGAATAACTTTATAAAAGTATTCTATTTTATATAAAAAGATTTTACTATGCAAACACTATGTAGGCACTATGCAAACACTATGCATAATAGAATACTATATATTCTATTTATAGTCTAATAAAACGAATAACTTTATAAAAGTATTCTGTTTTATATAAAAAAAAATTTGTTTTATTACATTTATAATAATAATAAAATAAAACTTATCACCTTTATTATAATTCACAATATTAATCGACCAGGTCGTTCCCAGGAAAGAGGGGGCTTTCCAATAAGGATTTCTCCCTATTGGCGCGCAATTAGGTGACCAAACCTCTCCTTGACAGAACTTCTAGACATCGTTAATATTGCAAATAATAATATTAATAACTTTGTTATCTCAATTATTGATTTAATAATATATAAAATATCGACAATAATTGAATCAAATAACGTGAGATACTATGCAACAATTACTATAGCAATAACTTTATTAAAGTATTTTATTTTATATAAAAAGCTTTTCTGTTTTATTACATTAATAATATCAATAAAACAAAACTAAGTGACTTCTCACGTAAGCATCAATAATCAATACCGCGTGTATACTATGCAACTGACGCCAGACATCGTATTTTTTTTACTACTGAAAGTAGTTCAACAGTTTTAACGGTAAAACTTCCGTCGTTATTTTCATAAAAATATTTTTGTCGTTCTCTCAATCCGATAATAATTTCATTGTGGGGTCCACCAATGATTGTACTGTTGTACGGATATTCCCCGACAAAAAGAATATTCCCCGACCAGTCGAATATAATACACCAACTTGCATACTTTGCAAAATTTATAAATACTACCCACAACTATAACATTATCTCAAATCCACACCATAATATTCAAAAAAATATTTTCAGAAATTTAAATCTTTATTCGTAAAATTTGGGATTTTACAGAGTTCCTTTTGAGTGAAGAAATATTTGAGGCTTTTATGATCTGTATAGATCTCCACCTTCTCTCCATACAGGTAATGCCTACAAATCTTAAGCTCAAAAACGACTGCTGCCAACTCTAGATCATGAGTAGGATAATTCCTCTCATATTCTTTGAGTTGTCGAGAGGCTAGGCTATGACTTTCCCATGTTGCATGAAAACACATCCTAACCCTTTGCCTGAAGCATCACTGTAGATGACAAATCCCTCCGAGCCAGATGGTATTGTCAGAACAGGTGCTGAAATGAGTCTCCTCTTGAGTTCTTGAAAACTCTTTTCACATTCCTCATTCCAACCGAATTTTGTATCTTTTCGAGTTAGCTTTTAGAGTATCAGCCTCAAGTGTTGCTCATGGTCTTCACGGGTTTTGGAGTATATGAGGATGTCATCAATAAAGACGACCACAAAGTGATCCAAATATTCCTTGAATACTCGGTTCATCATATCCATGAAGGCAGCAGGAGCATTAGTCAATCCAAAAGACATGACTAGGAATTCATAATGCCCATACCGAGTTCTGAAAGTAGTCTTTGGAATGCCATCAGTTTTAATCTTTAACTGATGATATCTAGAACGAAGATTAATCTTTAAAAAGAATTTGGCTCCTTGCAACTGGTCAAACAGGTCATCAATACGAGGCAACGGGTACCTCTTTTTGATGGTGACATGATTCAACTCCCGATAATCAATACAATATTGCATACTTCCATCTTTCTTCTTTATGAATAGAACAAGAGCACCCCAAGGAGACGTACTAGGACGAATGAAATCGATGTCTAACAATTCCTGTAGTTGGGTTTTTAACTCCTGAAGTTCAATAGGAGCTATTCGATATGGGGCTTTAGAAATGGGTTTTGTACCAGATTCAAGGTTGATACAAAATTTAATTTCACGCTCTGGGGGTAGGCCAGGAAGTTCTTCAGGGAATACGTTAGGAAATTTATTAACAATAGAAATATCATTCAAATCTGACGTATTTTTATTTAAATCTTTGACATGGGCTAAGAAATCTTGACATCCGTTATTAAATAAACGAATAACTTTATGACTTGATATATATGACAGTGATAGATTTTAGTGGTTTGGTTGCTTGAATTCGCATAATAGGTTGGTTAGGAATATAAAAGCTAACAACCTTACGAAAATAATGGATTTTAGCATGATGAGTAGTTAACCAATCAATCCCTAAAATCACATCAAATGCAAGTATTTTCAAGGAAATAAGATCGACAGGTAACGTGCGGTTACCGATTTGAATCAAACAAGACTTATAAACCGTGGATGTAATGAATGTTTCTCCCAACGGAGTTTCAACAGACACGTCAAAGTCTAATTTCTCTAGAGTCAAATTTAAACGTTGAGCGCAAGTAGGAGAAATAAAGGAATGGGTAGAACCGGTATCAAATAAAGTATAAACATCGATAGAGTTTATGATTAGTTTACCTCATTCGGATTCCTCGCTTTATGGGAGGTTACGACAAACGCTCTCCCTTAAACTATCGGTTTTGTCTTGTCTGGGACACCCTTTGATGCCTCCATCCCAGCTGGACTTGACTTTGGTGCACGACAAAATCGGGCTAGGTGACCTTCTTTTCCACAATTATAACACGCTTTGGACTGCATCACGCAGTTTGGACTGATATGTCCCTCCCCTCTACATGTTTAACATACAATCTGCAGTCGTTCTCCTTCCTTAACAACAGGTGCTGGTGCTGACGTCTTTCCATCCTTGTTGAATCTCCTCTTCTTGAAATGTCCACTCTTATTGTCATGACCATGATTACCACCGAAGTGATTATCATTTCTGGCATGTTGATTCCCTCCACGTTTGTTGTCACCGCTTCAATGACTGCTACCACTGGTATTATCAACTTGTCGGTTGCTCTCTCTTGGTTGGGTTGACTCATTATTGCGCTCCAATAACTGAGCCCTATTCACAACATCTGAATAAAAACACAGTTTGTGAGAAATTAGGTATTGACGTATCTCGGGTTTCAAACCTCTTAGAAACACCCGCGTCATTCTCTCCTCATTATCAACCAAGTGGGACGCAAACTGAGACAACTCAGTAAACTTAGCTTCATACTGTGCCACAGTCATACTGTTTTGCTCAAGCTTGATGAACACTACCTCCTTCATGTGACGAATATTTTCAGGAAAGTAATTGTCATTGAATGCTCTTGAACTTCTCCCAAGACATTTTGAGTACGGCGGTTTGAGTACGCTTTTGATTCCCACCAATGAATCCTCCGCCAGTAACATGAAGGTGGCAAAGGGAACCTTTTGCTCCTGGAGCATCCCAAGACATCAAATATCTTGTTAACTCCGCTTTATCCACGTCTCTTGCTTTTAAGTGGTTTTGGCTCTCCAAAAACTCCGGTGGTCCCAGCCTCCTTAAACCGCTTAAGCGGTGGCCAGTCCAGAGAGTTCACAAGTGTTTCCACCGTTTATTTTAGACAGCCGCTTTACCGATGTTGCATGAATTGCATAAAGCCTCTGAACATCCCATCGTTCACCATTTAATCGGTATTATTGTTTACATGAGGATTATTGTCTTCCTGTTGCACATTATCCTGGGCATTAATCTGTGGTGACTCAACGATCTCATGTGCTTCATTATTTATCTCAACATTTTTGGATGCCATTTTCAAATACTGCCACAAAACAAGGGTTAATTAACATATCACATATTATCCCTATACTCTCGACGTGACCAATTAAATACCAAATAAACTTAGGTAGGTCATACTAGCGAAGGAATTCCCCGTCTCTCCCCTCTTAGTTCTTGTCTCACATCTCAGCCAGGGATCATATCCCTAAGCTTTGATACCAACTGTGATGCCCCCAAAATAGGTATACATCACCCATCTTGAGTCGCCAAATACATGGTATAAAATTCATACAACTTAATTATACAACAGTCGTGTAAAATAAGACAAAACATAATCTAAGAGTTTTAATAAGAATATTGTCATCTAGACAATATCCACACTCAATGGAGTCCTCATTACATTTATTGTCACACTTATTTAATGTAATAGTGAGGACTACTAATGCTATCATTTGGACCATCACTCCGCTCCCGACTAGTCCCTGCTTTCACGCTCTCATTTCTTGAAGAGAATAAAGAAAGAAAGGGTGAGCTCAACTAGCCCAAGAAGAAATATTATGACTAAGATAATGCGTAATAAATTATCATTAGTCTTCAACAATGTTAAAATAATAAAATACAATAGACATCAAGTTTAACTCTGCGGTGAATAAGCAATCCATTAGAAGAGTCAAGTAGAGCATGATATCTACTATCTTCTATGATTTAAAATATTTTCATCAATTTTTATCATTTGAGACTCAAATTTTAATAAATAAACCACATCATCGAGTCATCCCCGCACTCTACGCCAAGGATATTCATTAAATCATCAAAGGTCATGACTATACCGAATAATTCCTGGTCATAATCATACCAAAAAATGTCCATCAATGCACTACACAAGCTCTCGAGGACTTTTACCACATCATTTATAACATTACAGGTCATGATTATACCGAATAATCCCTGGTCATAATCATACCAAGTCCATCTATGCACATAAGCCAAAGATGACTTTCATCACAATATAAGCATGAGGATGATGATAATGACATAATAATTTAATAAAACAAGTTCAAGAATAAATTTTAAAGATTTATAAGTTAATTTATCCTGAAATCAATTACGTCCAAATTGTCAACATGATACTTCTTTGTGGAGTAAAATTCAAGAATGCTCAGAAGACTATTCCCATGAAAAGATACTGGATGAAGCGCAAATATCCAGGATATTCTACTAATTTTATGGAGTATAGAAGCCAAAACTTTAACCAAATGAGTATCATAGAATATATAAAACTGCAAATGGATTTTCACCCGCCATGCGGTAATCCACGTAGACAGATCATTTCCACAATTTAATAAGGAATGAATACGAAGGATCATTCACCATGCATGTGATAATCCACATAGACAGGTTATTCAAACAGAATAATAAAGAATGGAATAACAAAGAATTCACCATGCATGCGATACAATCAAGCATGCATAAAAGTTATTCCAATGTAATAATAAAGAATGGAACCAGTCTAGCGTAATCCACTTAGACAGGATATTCCAATGTAATAATAAAGAATGGAATAATGTAAGAATTTCACCATGTATGCGGTACTTATATGACAGTTATTCCAACATAATAATAAAGAATGGAATAATAGAAGCTCTCTTCATGAATACGAAAAAAATAATGCCCCTTACCTTAGAAAGAAACTGCATATTGGAATAGTGAGGTAGCAGACTTCTCTTCTTCTTTTTCTCTATAATTTCTCTTTATAATAATTCCTCTAAAGCTTTAGTGAATTGGTGAGAAATGAAGGAAGAATGAGCTTCTATTTATAGGAAAATATAGTTTCGATAATTACACATTTTGGGGCTCAAAATATTACATTACAATACCTTTAACTTTTCTTTCATTTTTAATTTAGTCCTGCAAGTATTATCAAACTTGCACCACCTCCCCTAATAGTAAATAATGTGAATCAATAGTTCAATCATGTGAATCAATAGTTATAATCATGTGAAAATACGAATTACAATATAGTACCTCCATCTAAACCTCCATTTTTAACTTAGTCATGCAAGTATTATCAATCTTGCACCAACTCCCCTAATAGTACAAGAATGTGAATCAATAGTACACATATATGAACAAATAGTTATAATCATGGGAATTAATAGCAATTAATTGCTCATTTATCCGATTAATTACCCGATCGGGTCAAGATAACTTCCGTACATCAATTAATATCTAATAAATATCGATTTCCACTAACACTAATAATTCCAACATAATGGAACTATCAATTTCATCTTTAATCAACACGAACTTATTCATCATTAATATTATAACTCACAATATTTAACAACCGTGTCGCTCCTAGGAAGAGAGGGGCTTTCCGATAAGGATTCTCCTTATTATCGCAAGCAATTAGATGACCAAACCTCTCCTTGACAGAATTTCTAGACATTGTAAATATTACAATTTAATAATATGAATAACTTTGTCGTCTCAATTATTGATTTAATAATATATCATATTATGCAGATGATACTGTGACAATAATCCAATCAATAATATGAGAGATATGATGTAGCAATTACTGTAGCAATAATTGAGTATAACTAAGTGACTTCTCACGTAAACATCAATAATCAATACCGTGTGCTACTATGCAACCACGCCAGACATCGCATTTCTTTACAACCGGTAGTTCAACAGCTTTAACGGTAAAACTTCCGCCGTTATTTTTATAAAAAGATAATTATGTCGTTTTCTAACTACGACAATACTTCCGTTGTGGGGTCCATCAATAATTTGTGTCGTTGTACGAATATTCCCTGTTAAAACGAATATTCCCCGACCAATCGAATATTATATAACCACTTGCTTACTTTGCAAAATTTATAAATATTACCCACAACTATAACATTATATCAAATCCACACCATAATATTTAAAAATATATTTCGAGAAAATTATTCTTTATTCATAAAAGTTGGGGTCTTACATCGAGACTATGTTTTCCTATAAATAGAAGCTCATTTCTTCATTCATTCTCACTAATTCACTAAGACTCATAAGAGCAATTATAGAGAGAGAAGCTATAGAGAGAAAGAAGAAAGGTATTCTGCTACTTCACTATTGCAGTATCCAGCCTTTTACTAAGGTAAGAGATATTATTTTTGTTCAATATTCATATGAAATAATATTTCCTTCCATACTCTGTAGTATATAAGTAATATTATTTTGTTTCGTATTCCTACTTCTACACTCATTTTGTTAAAGTATTGCTTCTATACTCCGTAAAATTAGTAAAATATCCTTGAAATTTGCGCTTTATCTAGTATCTTTTCATGAAAATATTATTCTGAGCATTCTTGATAATTTTTATTCTTTTCATGCCGGAGTATTATTCATGGGGTACTATTCATAAAGTACTATTCACGGGGTACTATTCATGAAGTACTATTCACGGGGTACTATTTACTCAGGTACTATTCACCCATGGTACTATTCATGACAAAAAATAATTTCTTTTCGGTCCAAATCATTTTTGATACAATATTATTTTTGAATTTTATTCCACAAAGCAGAATCATGTTGACAATTTGGATATTATTGAATTTTGGATAAATTAAATTATAAATCTTTAAAATTTATCCTTACTTTCCTTTAATTAAATTCTTATATCATTGTCATCATCCTCATGCTTATATTGTGATGAAAGTCATCTTTGGTCGTAGTGCATATATGGACTGTTGATTGGTATGATTATGACCAGGGATTATTCGATATAATCATGACCCGTAATGTTACAAATGATGTGGTAAAAGTCCTCATTGGCCCGTAGTTCATTGATGGACAGATGTTGGTATGATCATAACCATGTGTTCTCTTCGGCCAAAGCTGCAAAGATGAATTGTTGTTTGGCATGATCATGACCATTGGTGATTACACGAATATCCTTGGCCCGTAGTGCATGCATAATTCGTGGACGTGATACTAATGAATATTATTGGCCTATAGTGCATGGATAATTCAATGATGTGGATTATTTATTGAGATGAGTCTCAGTGATAATATTGATGATAAACTTTTTAAATCATAGAAGGTAGTAGATATCATGCTCTACTTGACTCTTCTAATGGACTTCTTGTTCCGCTGCAGCTAAACTTGTTGTTTATTATTAGTTTAACACTGTTGAAGGCTAACGATAATTTATTCTGCATTATCTTAGTCATAATATTTCTTACTAGGCTAATTGAGCTCACCCTTTTGCTTTCATTGTTCTCTTCAGGAAATGAGAACGTAGCCGGGACTAGTCGGGAAACGGAGTGATGGTCTGAGATGGTGGCTATAGTAGTCCTCACTATTCTATGAAATAGTGTGATAATAATTGTAATAAGGACACCATTTGAGTTTGGATATTGTCTAGAAGATAATATTCGTGTAAAAACTCTCAACTACGCTTTTGTCGTATTGTATAAAAGAAGTTTGTATTTAAATTTTGTACAATGTATTTGGCGACTCAGAATGGGTGATGTATACCTATTTTGGGGGCGTCACATCACCTCGCCCTATTGTTGTTCACCAAAATTAACTATTAAATGACGTATAAAATACGACACACACATTTTAAGTCCTCAATGCAATTATATATTGTCATGCTATTTTATAATGTATTGAGAAGCTTCAACAGTCACAGACCATTACTCTAATCCCTTGTTATCCGCGCTTGACCCAGCTACACTCTTATTACCTGAAAGGAATTTTGAAGCAAAATAGTGAGCACAAATAGCCCAGTAAAGAATATCATGACTAAGATAATTAAATTATCAATAGCCTTCATCAGTAATAAATTTGATATTTAGAACATATGGTAGATGATAAAAGTTTTTAACCATAATTGCAACGGAATCAACAATCCATTAGAAGAGTCAAGTAGAACATATTGTCTACTATATTTTCCAAATTAAAAGTCCATCATCAATATTTTATTCCTGTAACACCAATCAACAGTTATTCGTTGTACGCAAGATAAAGAGAACTTTTCCACCTGTCTTTACCTGAAACATCAAAGATCATGGTTATACCAATTCACAGTTCATGTTTATAATTATGCCATTAAATTCATCTTTGCACTCCAGGCCAAAGATATTTAACTATAAAATCAATAATCAATAGTCCATCTTTGCACTACGACCAAAGACATACAACTGTAAAACCAATAATCAAAAGTCCATCTTTGCACTACGGCCAAAGATATACAACTATAAAACCAATAATCAACCGTCCATCTTTGCACTACGGGCCAAAGATATATAACTGCAAAACCAATAATCAACAGTCCATCTTTGTACTATGGGCCAAACATATACAACTGCAAAACCAATGGTCATGATTATACCAATACACAATTTCGGTCATGATTATATCAATATACAATTCCTGGTCATAATCATACTAATCAACAGTTCATCTTTGCACTACGGGCCAAAGATAACTTTCCAACACAAATTTAAGTCTGAGGATGATGACAATGATATATATAATGAATGGACAGAAATAATCAGAATAATAAGGTAAAATAAATCTTAGTGATTTTCAACTTAATTATCCAGAGTCCAAATTGCTAACATGATATCCAGAAAATTGATTCAAATTCTTGATAGAATATAAAGTTCAAGTAAATGTAAAGTTCCCGGCTCAAATATAATAACTTAAAATTGAATAGAAAGATTCAGGTCAAGATATTATATGAAGCACAAACTATTAAGGATATTCTAATCATTTCAGGACTTTTTCACCATTTAATGATAAGCTGAAGAAGCGAATAATAATATTTTACCATAATATTGAGTATGAAAAAAAATGATATCCCTTTACCATATATATATATATATATTTATATGTTTGTGTAACTCCCCGAGATCCGGTCTATCTTCATACCCAAATTTTGTGCATCATGAGTACATCTTCTTCCCAACATACATCATTATATAGCTAAATATAACAACATATATTCTCAAATCCCAGGTTCTAATAACTTATAACCCCGTTCATTACAAATAATGATAATTACATTATTCTTTACATCTTACAAGGGTGACTTTCATCCGCCACGAATGATATATAACAGTTCATTAACCTATTTTATAGTTTAATTACACTATTCTACATTACAAGTCTTGGCTTGATCTTCATGCTCATTCATATACTAAATGGCACTTCTTCTGGATACCGATCATCTTGATCTTTACGGGATCCTTAAGCTCTTCTATTCGTACGATGAAAATGTTTTTCATTTAAAGCAAGTGTGATCATTCAATTGCTCAGCAAGTTATAGCAGTTGAATAAACAACATTAAGAATTTAAACATTCCTTTAGAACTTCAATAATCGAACAAATTTTATAAAGTAGCTTGAATAATAGGAATAATTCTGATTCCTATCATTTTAAAACATTAGTCACATACACTTTTAAATACTTTCAATCTTCTACCTTTTACATACACATTCTATCTAGCTAGAAGCATTAGCACAAACTTAACAATAACAGTTCATGAATAAACATAATATTTTCATATTGAACAATTCAACCACAGAACAATTCATCTCATAGAAACATCAGAGTATTAAAATTGTGGCACAAGGCCTCATACATCTTACCACCTTATACAAATATCACACATTTGCACATAGATAAAACTTCTCACGTTCAACATTTGAAAAGTTTAAGAAACTAGCATTCATTTCAAATATGAATGAAGTTAGGAAACTTGCCTTACGCATAGCTACAACTTACAGTTTACACTGAACTGCTCATCGAAATCCCTATATATCACATAAGGAAATAACACATACACCAATTAGTCATATACTTGACTTACGTAATGGTTTAAACTTAACTTATCTTCTTAGGGTTGACGTTCTTGTAATCTAAGTTTACGCGACCAACTTTCTTTATCGTTTTACGGCGTTACAACATACGGGGATGTCTTACTCATACGAACATCATCTTTAATGATTTATATTCTTATCTTCTTCTTATAACTCTTATAGGACTCAGCACACATCGCGTCTCTACTAGTAGTCCATATGGTACTCTGAGTGGTTTTCCACAAACAACCAACAAACTAGTTTACCGTCTCGTCTACATTGTCTTTCATAGGGAGTTAGATCGGTTGCCAGTTTCCTATATACCTCCGCTCTCTGAAAGAATTTTTTAGCCCAGCTCCCATATGTCAACCATTAAAGATTACGATTGTAACACAATCTAAACTTTATCTTAACTTATCCGAACCATTAAAACTATAACGTTCATTAAGTTAATTTCCCATTCCTTACGGCTTCCTGGTAACTAAATGTCATACCTCAGGATTTATTTCTTATTGTCTATGTCATACAGTCTTTTGTATACTTAAAACGATCATTCAATGTTAATACTATGCTAACATAGAGTTAAGCATTTTACATTACCTTATTCGTATCTTATAACATCCGGTTCATTCGACTCGGAACATTATCCAAGCTATTATTACTAACTCGGCTTCTTAACGTTATATGTCATTATCATTAATTCAGTTTCTTCACCGTTCACAGATTTAATCATTATTATTCATTACCTTTCGGTCAAACCATACACGGTGTGTAGGTTCTACCCGTTTAATAATCACATACACTTAACCATCATCTCTCAACGTCTAAGGAATCACAGTCATAGTAGTCCCACACGTTTGTTTTATTGCAACTACAGTCCCCGGATATTGGTTATGTAATTTGTGTTTTAATTGTTTGTCTTTTAATCCTGTTTAACCTTTATTAAAGGTTTAATTCACTTAATTGAGTGTTACATTATGTGAACTATATGTTTATTATCTTTCCTTACACTTCCCTCAGGAGTTGAGCAATTAAAAGCTCTTCTCTAGGCTTTGCCCTGCACCGGCGCTGCGGCGCCGGTTCCATTCTTATTTCTCACGTTGCAGCGCCACTCTCCCGTAGCTTCTTCCCCAGCTTGGTGCTGCGACGCCACTTCCCAAGGCATAACTGGCACTGCGGTGCCAGTTCTAAAACTTAGAAAATAATTCTAAGTGTTGAACATGTTTGAGACGCTTACTTCATAATCTCATAACTTCTTCGTTATAACTCGAAACGAGGTCGTTACAAAGCCCTTCTCTTCCTTATCTTACGTACTTCAACTTTTCTCAAATAGAAATTATTTCTTTATCCGTTAACATGCCATTCAATTGGCTTAAATTTCATTACTCATTTACTTTACGTTATAAACGCGTTCTTCGCTCGCTCGCTTAGAATAATTCGATCATCCGAACTCTGAATTCGTTGGTTCTTTAGTTCACGACTCACGTTTTCTACATTCTCTTACATTTTTTATGAAACCCTAAACATTCGGTTCATTTATATGCTTTCTACTTCGCTCGTCTTTTTACGCAATTTTCCCCATAACTTCGTTATAACTAAGCTTAATCTGTTCTTCATGAACGTTTCTATCATTCCTAACCAAACAATAAGCATCTAACTTATACGCGATGGTTTTAAACTTGTCCATCAATAACATGTTCTAACTACGATGATTTTAAGTTTGTCCATCAACAACGTTCTTCGCGTTCTTCGTTCGTTCTTTATTTTTAATCGATACTTTGATTATGATTTTACTTTTTCTTGGAATTTGGTGTTATAAAACACAATTCCTTACTTATTTAACCGAATCATTCGGATTGTTCAAATTAATTAAGAAACTCATACCTCCTTAAGAATGCTTTTAAGAAATTTATAAACTAAACTTCTAATTCTTATTTCTTTATTTTCTCATGATTTCAACCATATGAAAATCATTCTTAACATCTTTTATTTTTATTCTCATTATGCTATATGATACCATATAAGACTTAAAGAAAATTATATTAGACTAGGTTTTAGGATTACCTTTCTTCTTTAATCTTCTTCAGTTGGACAAAGTTTGTACACGGGCTAGCTTTTCCTCCTCCTTTTCTTCTTCATCTGACTTCTCTCTCTCTCTCTCAAGTGTTGGTGATTTTCAAAATCACCAACAAATGAGCTAATGCTCTCTTATATAGAAAACCAAGGCTAAGGGAGTTTTTGTCAATTGGCAAACTGCCTTACTATTCACGAAGCTTCTCTTGGAAGCTTCGTGCTTCCGTCTTTCGGGATTCGTCCGACAGTTTAAAAAATTGCAATTCTCGAAATCCAAATATTTTTGAATATTTCGTCTTTCTTTTATAGATTAACTTGTACGCATTCTTTGAGATCTTTAAAAAATTGAAAAACACTTTTTGATGATAAGTGTTTTCCTTCACGTTTTCCCCTAACGTAGTTAAATGGAAGAAAATTACATAACAATACTTTTAGGGTTATTCAAACCCTAACCCTTAGGGTTTTGTCGAGTGAATATTGCTTATTTCGTCTTTTTCCTCGGAAATATTTTTTTTTCTCAATTTTTATTTTTGGTCCTGAAAATTCTTACCCGTTCAGTTTAGCTCATAGCCAGAATCCTCCCATTTTATAATCATCATAGGTTCTAGAACGATTAATAAACACTAGCATATAATCTTATTAATAAAATTCATTTTATTAATAATTAATTCTTTAAACTTAAATTTTGGATAATATGATTTTCCGGGTTGTCACATTCTTCCCACCTTATAAAAATTCCGTCCTCGGAATTTCTTAAAACCATACCCATACCCGGGTCATCACATTCACCCATTCTTCACAGAATTTCGTCCTTAAAATTTTAGCTTACTATTCTCTTAACTTCTCTTCGAAGAAGTTCTTATCTTTCAAACATTCTCTAATCTTCATAACTTAAAAATTATGAAGTAGAATGAATAAATAGGCATATAAAGATTCCTTTAAAACATTTCACACTATTGCTGAGGGGTCAAATCGACCATGAACTCTTATTAGGTTTAACATCATTTCACCGTAAACTCTTCTATCATGGTTAGTTTACAATCACCAAAAAAGTAAACTACCTCTTCCATACGTAGGTGATCAACCCATCGTATAACCCCATTCTAGGATATGTTCACCTCAGACTTATTCATCAGATTTCGCACCAAAGTAATTTGGTTTGACACAACTTCTCAAAGAAAGCTCGATTTCCATATAACATGACATACCATTTGTCTAGCCAAATTAAATAGCTTAGACCATACCAATAAATTGGACATCAACTGAAACATTCGTCTAGTCAAATCAATTAACATCGACTACTCTTTAAATTCTTTTACAATACTTCAAAACATTTTATAACGTCATGATACCGTACTATTTCACAGCACGTTGAGGACTTCATCAGCTTATGACTTTGACATTATACATCATACCATAGCGGGTTGTTGATCCTAAGATTACATCCAACACTAGGTTTAATTGCATTAATAACTCCATCCTTTTACCATCCTTGCATTAAATGCACTGATGATATAAAATTCATTTTGATATTTTAAATCAATTTTTGTCTAGCCCAAACAATTAGCATAGACATATAAAGAATAGTTCTTTTAAAATCTATTGGTTCACAAAAATTTGAACCAATCCTTTCCTTTTCAAAATGTACATATCACCACGTTTTCAATAAACATCAAAATCTAGCATAGCTAGATGACTTGGAATATCCTATTTCTCCATGTTCCTTCATTGTCTTACTTGCGATAATAAAAAATCTTCTCTAACACCTCCAGTTCTAAGTATACTGAAAATAATTTATTTTCAGTCTAAACATTCCTATACCTTTATATAGTCCATCAACTTACCACACTTTATGTGTTTAGGAACTTTCCACAACTATATGTGTTTAAGGAGTTATATTCACAATATGTAATCCAAGAACAAATCAAGGACTATCCATATGCTCCGGGATCAGAAACATAGTATATAACTTATGAGTCACAAACTTTTCGTAAGTATGAGTTTCAAGAACTCGCACCTATCTTATCATTCTCTACTTATCAAGTAATACATGAGAAAAGATTCACCTTCTCGTCATATACATATTGATAGCGCGACATTACTATTTCAATGACTATTTCTATAATAAACTGAGTGGTTGTTACCCCAAAGCACAAACTCCTGCCCACAATAAAATTTCATACAACTTAGCTATCACATGAATCATCAATTGAAATATCACAACTTCTAACTTACCCTTACCTTAATACGAATTTTCTTTAATTCATATGATATACTTCACCAATCAATCTGAGTTCTTCTTCCCGTACTACTTTATCGTACCATTCATTTATAACACTAGATATAAATAATTCATCGTTTAACAAGACATATGTTATTACGATTTAATATGATCACGTGGTGATCTTCTTCCTTAATTGTTTAACTCAACGATTTTCTTATCATTCTCTCTATGATTATAGTCTTAGGTACTCATACCTAAGGTTTATAACCTATCAGCTCTGATACCAACTTATAACGCCCCGAGATCTGGTCTATCTTCATACCCAGATTTCGTGCATCACGAGTACATCTCATTCCCAACATACATCATTATATAGCTAAATACAACAACATACATTCTCAAATCTCAGGTTCTAATACCTTATAACCTCGTTCATTACAAATAATGATAATTACATTATTCTTTACATCTTAGAAGGGTGACTTTCATCTGCCACCAAGGATACATAACAGTTCATTAACATATTTTACAGTTTGATTACATTATTCTACATTACAAGTCTTGGATTGATCTTTACGCTCATTCATATACTAAATGGAACTTCTTCTAGATACCGATCATCTTGATCTTTACGGGATCCTTAAGCTCTTCTATTCGTACGATGAAAAAGTTTTTCATTTAAAGCAAGTGTGAGCATTCAATTGCTCAGCAAGTTATAACAGTTGAATAAATAACATTAAGAATTTAAACATTCCTTTAGAACTTCAATAACCGAACAAATTTTATGAAGTAGATTGAATAATAGGAATAATTCTGATTCCTATCATTTTAAAACATTAGTCACATACACTTTGAAATACTTTCAATCTTCTACCTTTTACATACACATTCTATCTGGCTAGAAGCATTAACACAAACTTAACAATAACGGTTCATGAATAAACATAGTATTTTCATATTGAACAATTCAACCACAGAACAATTCATCTCATAGAAATACCAAAGTGTTAAAATTGTGGCACAAGGCCTCATACATCTTACCACCTTATACAAATATCACACATTTGCACATAGATAAAACTTCTCACGTTCAACATTTGAGAAGTTTAAGAAACTAGCGTTCATTTCAAATATGAATGAAGTTAGAAAACTTTCCTTATGCACAGCTACAACTTACAGTTTACGCTGAACTGCTCATCGAAATCCCTATATATCACATAAGGAAATAACACATACACCAATTAGTCATATAGTTGACTTACATAATCTTTTAAACTTAACTTTACTTCTTAGGGTTCGCGTTCTTGCAATCTATGTTTACGCGAACAACTTTCTTTAACGTTTTACGGCGTTACAACATACGAGGATGTCTTACTCATACGAACATCATCTTTGATGATTTATATTCTTATTTTCTTTTTATAACTCTTATAAGACTCAGCACACATCGCGTCTCTACTAGTAGTCCATATGGTACTCTGAGTGGTTTCCCACAAACAACCAACAAACTAGTTTCCCGTCTCATCTACACTGTCTTTCACAGTGAGTTAGATCGGTTGCCAGTTTCGTATATACCTTCGCTCTCTGAAGGAATTGCTTAGCCCAGCTCCCATATATCAACTATTAAAGATTACGATTGTTCCACAACCTAAACTTTATCTTAATTTATCTGAACCATTAAAACTATAGTGTTCGTTAAGTTGATTTCCCATTCCTTATGGCTTCCTGGCAACTAAAAGCCATACCTCAGGATTTATTTCTTATCGTCTAAGTCATACAGTCTTTTGTATACTTAGAACGATCATTCAATGTTAATACTATGCTTAGATAGCGTTAAGCATTTTACATTACCTTATTCATATCTTATAACATCCGGTTCATTCGACTTGGAACGTTATCCAATATATTATTACTAACTCGGCTTCTTAACGTTATATATTATTATCATTAATTTAGTTTCATCACCGTTCACAGGTTTAATCTTTATTATTCATTACCTTACAGTCAAACCATACACGGTGTGTAGGTTCTACCCGTTTAATAATCACATACACTCAACCCTCATCTCTCAACGTTTAAGGAATCACAGTCATATTAATCCCACACGTTCGTTTTATCACAACTACGGTCCTCGGATATTGGTTACGTAATTTGTGTTTATATTATTTGTCTTTTAATCCCGTTCAACCTTTACTAAAGGTTTAATTTACTTAATTGAGTGTTACATTATGTGAACTATATGTTCATTATCTTTCCTTACACTTCCCCCAGGAGTTGAGCAATTAAAAGCTCTTCTCTGGGCTTTGCCCTGCACCGGCGCTGCGGTGCCGGTTCCCTTCTTATTTCTTGCGCTGCAGTGCCACTCTCCCGTAGCTTCTTCCCGTCTGTGCAGCAGCATGTCTGCATTTCCACTTCCTTTCATAGCATAACTCAGCTATTACGGTTCTAAAACTCAAAAAATAATTCTAAGTGTTGAACATGTTTGAGACGCTTACTTCATAATCTCATAACTTCTTCGTTATAACTCGAAACGAGGTCGTTACAAAGCCCTTCTCTTCCTTATCTTACGTACTTCAACTTTTCTCAAACAGAAATTATTTCGGAATCCGTTAACATGCCATTCAATTGGCTTAAATTTCATTACTCATTTACTTTACGTTATAAACGTTCTTCGTTCGTTCGTTCGTAATTCGATCATCCGAACTCGGAATTCGTTGGTTCTTTAGTTCACGACTCACGTTTTCTACATTCTCTTACATTTTTTTATGAAACCCTAAACATTCTGGTTCATTTATATGCTTTCTACTTCTCGTTCGTCTTTTACGCAATTTTCCCCATAACTTCGTTATAACTAAGCTTAATCCGTTCTTCATGAACGTTTCTATCGTTCCTAACCAAACAATAAGCATCTAAATTATACGCGATGGTTTTAAACTTGTCCATCAACAACATGTTCTAACTACGATGATTTTAAGTTTGTCCATCAACAACGTTCTTCGTGTTCTTCGCTTTCTTCGTTCGTTCTTCATTTTTAATCGATACTTTGATTATGATTTTACTTTTTCTTGGAATTTGGTGTTTTAAAACATCATTCCTTACTTATTTCACCGAATCATTCATATGATTCATTCGGATCGTTCAAATTCATTACGAAACTCATACCTCCTTAAGAAAGCTTTTAAGAAATTTATAAACTAAACTTCTAATTCTTATTTCTTTGTTTTCTAATGATTTCAACCATATGAAAATCATTCTTAACATCTTTTATTTCTATTCTCATTAAGCTATATGATACCATATAAAACTTAAAGAAAATTATATTAGACTAGGTTTTAGGATTACCTTTCTTCTTCAATCTTCTTTAGTTGGACAAAGTTTGTACACGGGCTAGCTTTTCCTCCTCCTTTTCCTCTTCATCTGACTTCTCTCTCTCTCTCTCTCTCTCTCAAGTGTTGGTGATTTTCAAAATCACCAACAAATGAGCTAAGGCTCTCTTATATAGAAAACCAAGGCTAGGGGCGTTTTTGTCAATTGGCAAACTGCCTTACTATTCACACCTCTTTACTATTCACGAATCTTCTCTTGGAAGCTTCGTGCTTCCGTCTTTCGGGATTCGTCCGACAGTTCGAAAAACTGCGATTCTCGAAATTCAAATATTTTTGGATATTTCGTCTTTCTTTTACAGATTAACTTTACGCATTCTTTGGATATTTGAAAAACTGAAAAACACTTTTTGATGATAAACGTTTTCCTTCACATTTTCCCCTAACGTAGTTAAACGGAAGAAAAGTATATAACAATACTTTTCGTCGTTTTTATTTTGTCTAATTTCTGTACGTTTTTCGAAAAAACTTTTATCGGTTAACTTAACTTTTCACAACATTTTATCATCAAATCTTTTGACAGAATGTCATTTCAACATACCGAACTCTCGGAAGGGCTTAGGTTATTAAAACCTTAACCCTTAGGGTTTCGTCGGGTGAATAGTGCCTATTTCGTCTTTTTCCTCAGAAATATTTTTGTTCTCAAATTTTTTTTTATTTTCGTCTTGAAAATTCTTACTCGTTCAGTCTAGCTCGTAGCCAGAATCCTCCTATTTTATAATCATCTTAGGTTCTAGAACGATTAATAAACACATAACACATAATCTTATTAATAAAAATTTATTTATTTCACAGTATGTGTGTGTGTTGAGAATAATATAATGGTAATTGTCACGTCTTATTTATCAAAAGGATGTGCTAAAATAATCTCTTGGTGATTTAATTAATCTTACTATTGACAATATTATGGTTTTAAGTATTTTATTTAATAAAACCATGTCATTCATTATTAGTCTTCATCACAATGTGTATGTGTGTCTGAAAAACGCATTAATAACCTTTTGCTTTATTATATTAAAAAATAATATTCAAAGTTTCCACATTGAGGAGAAAAAAAGAAAAAAAAAAAGAAAGACTCAAGTGTCAGCGGTGGAAGGGGCAACCCAACAGAGTATTCCTGTAAATTTTGTGAAAAGAGGGGGTATTTCTATAACTACAAATGAGAAGACTTACAGTCTTCCCTGCATTCTCTATTGCGTTGACGATCACTTTCACATGCACCTTCACAAAATCAAAGTCGTCTCCGGTCTTTGCAGTAGGGAAATACGTCCTTTACGGTGCAATTTCACTATTTACTATTAGTACCGTCCAATAATTATGAGTGATTCGGAAGAAATTAATTTTAGTCAATTAATTAATATAATATTAATATTTAAATATAAGGTGATTTTTTTTTACGTGTCAGTACTATATTGATCAATTAAATAATTTACCATAGAGTTAACTTCATAATAACCGGATTCAATAATTATTGTTACTTAAATAATTTATTTTGTTATTTAGATAAAAGTCTTTTTGTTTTAAAATATATGAATATATTTATAAATAAGAAAATATAATCACTACTCGATAATACTCTCTCCATCTAGTTTTATACTCTCTCTGTCCTCAAAATCATGATTAGATATATAATTTTTTTGTCCCTACATGAATGAAATAAAATATATAAAATGAAGGCTAACTAACTCATTTACTAGCAGGGCCGTTTTTTGAGATTTTGGTGGCCATGGCGAAAATCAAAACAATATTTTCAAAAAAAAAAAAGAAGGTAAAAAGGTAAAAATAAATAAATATATAAAAAGTACAAATTATATTTAAAAAAATATTTTTCTGGAACTTAAAACATAATAATTCGATTACAACAAAATATATGAGGATATATTCATTGAAAGATACTTTTTATAATATTTTTATAATATTTTTAGAAGCAAATTCTTTAATCAAATCTTCAAAATCCTATATATATATATATATATATATATACACACACACACACAGATATTATGTAAAAATTCAAGTTCCATAATTATTTTTTTTAAGTTGTTTAAAAAAAAAGCAAAAAAAAAAAAGGTAAGAATTTTAAACCAGTCCGGAAATCCGGCCTCTATATATATATAAAAAAAATTGTCGGTGCTCAGAAACGCCCCTGCTTACTAGGGTTCGCTAATATTAAAAAAAAATAAAAATACTTATCACTTTATATAATTTTATTCGGCCATTAAATATAAATTTAAAAGTTTTTCTCTGTTTTTACTATTTTTATTTTTGTTTAATATGTATGTAAATTATACTTTGACCATCTTTTATATATGGAGGGACTATGTCTTAGTTAACTTTTTATGATCAAATTGATTATATATGAATTAAATTTTAATTCCTTTTTTTTAAAAATTATGTTATTTTAACGAAGTTGTCACATACTAATAACAGTCAGCATATCTGTAATTTAAATATATAATATTACAAAATAACTTGTTTAGCCTGATAAGCTTAGCTCTGTTGAAAGCATTTCGTACTTGTTACAACTTTTTGGATTACATCATATTATTTGTCATTTAACTTTATTAAGATATGTTGAAAAACTTGAAAAAAAGTGAAATATTAAAAATTAAAAGGAACTAAAATAAATGTTCAAAATATATTCTCTTCGTTCCAAAATTTGATATAGAACTTAAACTTCAAAATTAGCATGACTTTTAAAAGTTTAAAATGAAATAAATTTTAGGATTAGTAATTTTTGTTATATACTATACAATTATAATAATAGTATTGAATAAAATTAAATAAATTCACATTAATTTAAAATTTAATATCGCGGTCATTTGATCTCAAAAGTCAAATAATATATTTAATTTTAAAAAAATATCAAAAATAAAGTTAAAATATACTGGTATAATTGATGATTACAGAAGTGTAGTATATATTTATTAATTCTTCTTTCTTCTTTCTTCTTTCTTCTTTCTTCTTTCTTCTTTTCCTTTTGAGTTTTTCAAGTACCATATATTCCTTGGGTTCTTCTAAAGCACATTCCGTTTTCAATACTTTACCGTTGTTTTTTAACATCTCTAGTTTAACATTGACAAGAACCAACGGAAAAGTAGTAACATAACAGTTTCCTCCCAATTACTCCCGAGTCTTGACCAAGCCTAGAAGTCCATAACCATACGAAGACCATCACGCTCACTCCAAATATATTCAACAGATTTGGCTATCCCTACTGTAACCTTAAATAACGAGAGATACTAAAGAGAAATGTTCGCTAAATAAGCTTGAATAAGAATAATCCTTCCATAGAAAAGTAAGCACATTTCCTCCAATGGTGGAACCAGAACATTTATATAGAGGGTCAAAATATATCAATAAAAAAATTATTTATTGATGCTTGAAGTGTTTCTTTTGGTTGTACAACTGAGATTAGACAACTGTATCCTGCAAGTCTGCATAGTTTGAAAACGTCTCAAAATTTGTTCGTTTTCAATTGTTGAAAAAATATCCTTCCCAATATAAACTACCAGACTGTCATTCATCCACTCGTCTCCCATTTTATTACGCAAGTCAGTCTTAACAATTTTCATCGTAGAGAATACTCTTTCAGCAATAGCAGTCGCAACTAGTAAAACCAAAACCAACTCGATCAATCGATATACCAATGTAAAAGTTATATTTTTTTTTGTTTCAATTAGCTTCTTAGCAAGACTTCCTAAACTCAAATCTTCGATCCCAAAAAATTGATTATCGCATCGCATATCATAAATGTAATTTTCAAGTTGATCCCAAAGTATCATGCGATCAGTCAATGAGAAGTCTTCTGGATAAAGCTCGGCAAGACGGAGTAACTTATTTTTGTCAAATTTAGAGAACGAATCCCTTGGATCAAGGCATGATATGCATAAAAGTAACTATGTGCTTGCTTCTGAAAAACGATTATTCATCTCTTGAACAATTGAATCAACAACCTACATTGTAATAATGAAAAATTAACAAAAAAAGATAGATTCTTGGATAGGAATAATGAAAAAAGATATATAGAGACTATACCTGAAAAAAATCTCAACACGATAATGATGAAAATTAGTAATAATTTGTCCATTGCGTCTGCTACGACCGTGGGATCTCATGTTTTTTTCCATATTAATTAGTGGGATAATGTTCTTCTCGCAAAAAATATTGACTTCCTTCAAAAAAATTCTCCCATTCCGCCTCCCTAAAATCTTGTAGTTGTGCTTTCATTACCCCAATCAATCTCACAACATGTACAATGCTTTGATCTTTTTGTTGTAAGACAAGTGACAAAAAATTTGTGATTCCCAATAAAAATTTCATCAAATGCATCACAAATAATTCATAATTCTCCATCTTATCAATCAAACTTATGGCTATACCGCTATTATCATCAGAAGCACCATCATCATGCACATTTTCAAGCACTTATAATACGGAAGTCCACATAGACATAAGACGGATTATTGTTATGTAATGTGACCCCCAACGAGTATCTCATAGCCGTCTTAAACTGATTTCTTGATTTTTTTTCCTTTACCACTAACTATCTCTCCCTTTTCTAAACACTCTACGATCCTATCATGCTCAAGCTGTCTAAGTTTATCTTTCCTTTTACATGATGCTCCAGCCACATTCACAATCATAGTAACATATTGAAAAAAATCACTCATAATAGGCTGATCTTGGCAACAACAACTAATTGGAGTTGGTGAGAAAAACAATGGACATACCTTGAATATGGAATTTTTTTAAAATAAGAGCCTTCAATCCATTGAACTCGCTTCACATATTTGAAGCCCCATCATATCCTTGACCTCTCAATCTTGATAATGATAATTTATGTTTTGGAAACAATTCATCAATAGCATTCTTCAAAGAAATAGATGAAGTGTCAGACACATGTACCACACTAAGAAACCTTTCAATCACATCTCCATGCTTATTTACATATCTCAAAACAACTCCCATTTGCTCCTTTATTAAAACATCTCGAGACTCATCCACCATAATAGAAAATATGTTGTCCCCAATATCATTGGTGATGGCAAGTGTAGTTTCCACAACACAAGCACTTGCTAGTTCTTTTTGAATTTTTGGAGAATTCATTTGATTGTTTCTAGGAGCATTCTCATTAACTACCTTGCCTAACTCTTCATTTCGTAAGCTGTACCACTCAAAAAACTCAAGAAAATTTCCCTTATTTGATGAAGTTGATGACTCATCATGTGCATGAAAAGCTAAACCTTGCTTCAAAAGAAGGCGTGTGACATCTAAAGCTGCTGTTAAACGGGTGCGATAAGCAACCTCCATCTCTTGCCCTTGTGCTAGTAGTATATGTGACACACTCTGCCTTTGATTTTGAAACCTTGAAGTTTTATTCTAGCATCATTATGAGCACTATTTTGAAGCACCCACACATTCTTGAAAATTTTCAATTGCCTTTTTCCAGTTGCTGGACCCTTTTTTTTGTAAAAGCATCTACTCTGTTTGAATTGATAAATAGATAGCAACAAAAGCAAAGGGCCGCATCCTTTGAAATGCTATACTCCAACCATTCAAAATTTTTAAACCAAGTGGGCCGAAAGCTTCTCTTCACATTAGAAAAGTATTTTTGGGGATAATTATGGGCAATTGGTTGACATGAACCTCTAGTTAAATACTCTCTCCGAACTTGATCTCTAATCACAATATCAAAGTCTTCAATTGATTTACATAACCCCGGATCACTAACAATATCATTCGGATTGAACTCCACACGTGAATTATTTATTCCACCACTTACTTCGGAACTTGTTAATTGATTATTAGAAGAATCAAAAGTTCTTGGTGGCTTAATCAAGTATTTATCCATAATCTAGAATAAATAAAAACATCAATTGTTAATCAATAATTTCATCAATTTAAACATTTCATAATAATTTCATCAACTAACCAAATTGAATAATTTCACTTATTTCACAAACAATATATCATAAATATACCATAAATTGATAAATATACAATATTAATTCAAATATTCAATGAAAATAACATATAATCTCTAATTCATGGCATAAAACTCTAAATCTCTAATTTAACGGCAAAATTAAGCACAAAATTCCTTATTTGTAGACACATATCGAGATTTACTCATTAACATATATGAAAAAGAAACACTGAAGGGCCCAAACGGACTGACCTCAACGGCTCAACCTGGAGACTGGGTCACTGGAGAGAGAAAGGGAGAAGCAATTAAATTGATGAATCATCAATCATGAATGATAGCAGCCTAGCAGGTCTGTGGAACCTTGGAACTTGGAAGGGAAACTATAAAGGATAACACTTAGTAGGTCAGCGGCCGTGGAAGGAAAAATAAGAAGAGGGTTCTTCAGCTGTTGAGGGTATAAGAAAAGAAAAGAGTTTTTTTTTAAACGTCGTTTCATTTAGTAAGTTAAAAAAAAACCTAACTGTTCACTCATCACCGCCGTTGCTGGTATTACTGCGAAGGCGGAGGTGAAATTTGAGGGCAATGCCATGTGACAGTGTCATGCCAATCAGCCAGGCGGGGAAGCATCATAAAGGAAATCTACAGGGTAGGAGTCGCCAGAATACCAGCCTACCAGGGTCATATGCTCCCCCTCGCCCCTGGTTCCGCCTCTGCAAGTCTTTTACCCACTCGCTCTACTAAAAGATCTCAAAAAGACTAAGATCTTGGATTGCCGCCTAAAGGGACCCCTAAATAAGTTATAGGTAAAGACTCGACTTCACACCTAACTTGTGACGCCCCCAAAATAGGTATAAATCACCCATTCTGAGTCGCCAAATACATGGTACAGAAACAACTACAACTTTATTACTACAATTATCGTGCAAAATAGGACAACACATAAAGTGTGAGTTTAAATACAAATATTATCTTCTAGACAATATCCACACTCAGATAAGTCCTCATTATAATTATTGATACGCTATTTTACAAAAATAGTGAGGACTGCTAAAACAACTATCTAGGACCATCACTCCATACCCCGGCTAGATCCTGTTATATTCTCACCTCCTGAGAAGAAAATGGAACAAAAAGGAAAAGGGTGAGCTCAACTAGCCCATTAAAAAATATTATGACTAAGATAAAGAACAACAATTTATCATTAACCTTCAACAAATCAGATAAAATATAATGGACAACCAGTTTTAGATCAATATTCGCAGCGGAAATAACAATTCATTAGAAGAGTTAAGTAGATAATGAAATCTACTATCATCTATGAATTTAAAAGTCCATCATCAATATTTTATCTCTGTAACATCAATCAATATACATCTTGCATCAAATATTCATCTTTGTACTACGGGCCAAAGATATTCATTTGTATCACTAGTTGGTTATGTTCATCTCAACACCTGTTCATCTTTGTACTACGGGCCAAAGATATTCATCAGGTAATCATTCATCTTTGTACTATAGGCCAAAGATATTCATCAAGTATCACCATTAAAGACTGAGGATGATGAAAAATATTTTAGAGAACGAATCCAGTGAGATAAAAAGACAAAGATTAGAGATTTGTACTTTAGATAATTCAAGTTTAAAAATACTCCATAATAAACCATAATGGAGTAAAATTCAAGAATGAAGATCAAAACATGGATACAATCAAAGATAGTAACTATAATAGACATCTGGGACAAAGAAGAGAAAATTTTATTTTTCGATGAATAGTGCTGTATTCGTGAATAGTGTCTTATACGTGAATAGTGTTGTATACGTGAATAGTAATGCTGACACAAAAAGGTAGAAATTCTACAATAAAATTCATATCAATATTTCGGCATAATGATATTAAAGAAAATAATATCATTTACGAAAAAAATAACATCCCTTACCTCAAAAGAACAATACTTCTGACTGGAATGTCAGATGTAATACTAAGGGAAACTTGCACTGGATAGAAACTCTCAAAATATCTAAATACTCACAAAATACGCTCAATAATATAGAGAGAGAAAACTTATTTCTGGTGTGATTTTCAATTCTAACTAAGCACCCTATTTATAGGAAAATACTAGAACGCCAAAGGAGACTAAATTAATAAAATAATATTATTTTTTTCTCATCTTCTACGCAAGCCACCAACCAGCCCTCCTTCTTTGAACAAAATTTTCAGCACATGTTTTCCACCAAAAACAAAAGTGGGTCCCACCCATAATTTTTTAAAAATATTTAATTTCCAAAACTTCAATAATTCATAATAAATAGCCCTTTTATCAGAAAAATACAAATTTTATGTCCATTCTATAGGAAATTAAATTCTTTACAACTTTGTAGCTTTAAGTTTTTCCAAATTCCAAACAAAAAATGCCCGAAATCCACATACGGACGATTTTTAATACCTCTATTCTGACAAAATACTGATAAAATACCTCAACATTAATTTCTTCATTTATATCCACACAAAATAAATATTTCTCTATCCATCCACATAAAATAAATATTTCCTTATCATATAAATCAATAATTAATTATTCACAAATAATATTACAGAATCACAATTATGACAACCAGCTCGTTCACAGGAAAGATGGGGCTTTCCGATAAGGATTTCTCCTTACTAGCATGCAATTAGGTGACCAAACCCCTTTCCTAGACAGAACTTCCTTTGACATTGCCAATAATGCTATCTAATAATATTATTCAAATAATATGAATTATTGATCTGATAATGAGAAATACTGCGCAATGATAATTATTAAAACAACAATAATATAAAATATCAACGCAACAATTATTGAATCAATAAAATAAAATATTGAATAATAATTACCGTAACAATTTATTGAGTAGTGCCTTTCACGTAAGAATCAATAATAATTCAAAAATACTATGCAATACCGGTAATATTCTTTGTGCAACCACGCCAGATTCATCGTATTTTAACCACCGAGTAATCCAATAGTGTGAATCGGTAACAATTACGCCGTTATTTATAAAACTCAAACTTGTCGTTTCTTCATCCGATAGCGCTTATTCTCAAATTATAGGGACCACAAATGGTCGCACTTACGTCGTACAAATATTCCCCGACAACAAGAATATTCCATGACCAAATGAATATTCCCCGACAAAAATGAATATTTTATAACCACTTGCTTATTTTGCAAAATTTTTACATTTCACCCATAACCAAAGCATTATATCAAACTAACTCATTATTTCAAGATAATGGATAGAGGAAATTTAATTTTATTTATAATAAGTTGGGGTCTTACACAACTAATGAAACATAAGAAACAAGAACATCTTTTTCCATATTAATACTAGTGAGACTACACTTTGAAAGATTAATTTATACCCGATATAGACTTAAAAATTTGAAAGAGCGACATCACATTCTTAAAATTTGCAACACCTTTAGCGAGAAAAAGAATGGTTTCAACCATAATTGAAAATGAGAAACTCTAACTTCATCTCTACCAACTACGCAACCATTAACAAGACCATCCATCTCGCTTTTTCAAAAAATCCTACTTAAAACATCCACCGCGAGAATAAATAGAAACGGAGAAAGCAGATCCCCTTGTTTAAGACGTCTAGATGCATTGAACCAAGATTTAGACTCATCATTAAGAATCACAGAAAGATGGGAAGAAGAAAAGCAACCCTTAATTCACAATCTCCATTTTGGCCCAAAACCTTTCCTAACTAAGACCTTATCTAGAAAACTCCAATTAACCCTATCATAGGCTTTCTCAAAATCCAACTTTAAAATCAAAGCCCTACTTCCTCTTTGTCTCACATCTTCCACCACCTCATTAACAACTAAAGCCACATTTAGAATTTATCTAACACCCACAAAAGCACTCTGGTTAAAAGAAATAGTACCATCTAAGACATCTTCAATGCGATTAGAAAGGACCTTAGTGTAGTACATGAAAAACACTTACAATCAACGAAATTATTTTCAACGGATTATATTTCGTTGATATTAATGTAATTCTGACAGAATATTCTATCTAAAATAATTTAGTCAGAGGTATGGTAAGGTCGACGAAATTCAGTCGGGATAAGGCTGGCCCAACACTACAAGAAAAAAGCTTAATGCCGGCGAACTATTCCGTCGGGATTGACCATATTTCTGACGAAATATTCCGTCGACCATTCATTCAGAATTAAAGCCCGCGACATTAAATGCGTCGAGAATTCGGTTGAGAGTAAATAAGTTTGACAGACTATTATTGACTGAATAATCCGTTGAAAATATAGTATTATTGACAGAATGAGCCTATTTTTGACAAACCATTCCGTCGGTGTTAAACATTTTTTAAAAAGAAATATATTTAAAATACAGCTAATGCCGACAGACAGTCCGTTGGAAATACATCATTCCATTGAGAATTACTGATTTTTTTTAGAAATATATTTTTAAAAAAAAGTAGATAAGGTCGATGGACATTCTGTCAGAACTACCTTATTCCATTGAGATTAAGGGATTTTTTTTAAATAAAATATTTAAAATTGCAGTTTCTAGGTTTTTAAACCCCATTTGTGTACCTGTAACATGTTTTATCCCAATAACACATACAATACTATATTTTACATTCAACATAACTTTAAAAAGCTGTTTGATCTCATCACATAGTAACAATTATAAATATATACGCTAATACAACAATGATTACAAATTTACACTAATGTCAAATAAGCTAACAAGTACAAATATGAACTAACTCATCAACAATTACAAATATACGCTAACAACAAATAATCTATACAATATGATTTACAAAACTCATGTAAAGTAAACTAAACAACAATTTTTAACAATATGTACAAATGTTCTACAATTTAATGAATAAAATCAATACAAATAAACTATAAACTAGCTAGCTAGTAGGAGGATCATTGGATGAGGGTGGACGACGATACTACTCTTGTGAGACCCCAAATTTTATGAAATGAAAGTATTCAATTTTCTTATAATTATTATTCTATTTAGTAAATGGTTAAATTGATAAAAAGGTTAAAGTTAAGGGTGATTTTTGAATTTTTTTTCAAAGTATGCAAGTTGATATAAAATAATCATTGTGTCGGAGAATATTCGTTTGGTCGGGGAATATTTTTTTGTCAGGGAATATTCGTTCGACGACACTATCATTGGTGGACCCCACAACGGAATAATTGTCGTAGTTAGAAAACGACGGAAATATATTTTTATAAAAATAACGGCAAAAGTTTTACCATTAACTGTTGAGATACCCGGTGGTAAAAATACAGTAATGCGCGTGGTTGCATAGTATCACACGGTATTGATTATTTATGCTTACGTAAGAAGCCACTCAGTTTACTCAATTATTGCTACAATAATTGTTGCATAGTATCTCACATTATTTGATTCAATTATTGTTACAGTATCATCTGCATAATATTTTATATTATTAAATCAATAATTGAGATAAGAAAGTTATTCATATTATTATTTGCAATATTGACATTCTCTAGAAAGTTCTGTCGAGGAGAGGTTTGGTCACCTAATTGCGCGTCAATAGGGAGAAATTCTTATCGAAAAGCCCCCTCTTTCCTGAGTACAACCGGGTTATTAAAAATTATGAGTTATAATATTAATGATGAATAATTGTTGAAGTATTAAGAATGTGTTTATTGAAGATAAGTGAATTACAAAAATTAGAGGGGAATAATGCAAACTTGGAAAAATTTTAGGGGTACCAAAGTGTAATAAGTTAAATCAATCTGGACCATTGGTGGTGATTTTAATAGTAAATCAATCTACACCATTGATGGTGGTTTTAATAGTAAATCAATCTGGACCGTCAGTGGTGGTTTTAATAGTAAATCAATCTGGACCGTTGATGGTGGTTTAAAAGTAATCAATCTGGACCGTCGGTGGCGATTTTAAAAGTAATTAATCTGGACCGTCGGTGGTGGTTTTAAAAGTAATTCAATCTAGACCATCGGTTGGGGTTTTAATAGTAATCAATATGGACCGTCCGTTCTAATAGTAAATCAATCTGGACCGTTCGTGAATAAGTTACTATTTAGTCCATTCTCCTATAAATAGAAGCTTAATTCTTCTTTCATTCTCATCAATTCACTGAGATTCACAAGAAAAGATATAGAGAGAGAAACTATAGAGAGGAAGAAGAAGAGTATTCTTCTACTTCATTATTGCAGTATCCGGTCTTCTACTAAGGTAAGAGAAGTTATTTCTTTTATATTTGTAAGGGATGTTATTTTTGTTTGGTAAGGGATATTATTTGTTGTATTTTTAAGGGATATTATTTTCGTTTGGTAAGGGATGTTATTTTTATTTGGTAAGGAATATTATTTGTTGTATTCGTAAGGGGTATTATATCTTTCGTATTTATAAGGAATACTATTTTTCGTATTCATCCTTTAGTATTTTGGAATAACCTGTCTACGCGGATTACATACCGTATGACAGGTGAAAATCCATTTGCTGTTTCGTATGTTATTTCTTTTCATATTCTTAAATCTAAACTTACTATGGTAAGTATTGCTTCTATAATCCTTGAAATTAGTGGAATATTCATGAGTTTTGCGCTTCATCTAGTATCGTTTTATTAGAATATTGATATGAACTTTCTTATTAAATATCAATATTTTCACCCGGGGTACTATTCACAGTTACTATTCACCTGGTTACTATTCACTATAATATTATTCACTCGAATATTTGAGGCACTTTTCATGCTTTGATATTATTCACGAGTTACTATTCATGGGTTACTATTCACCCGATTACTATTCACTCAAATATTATTCACTCGGATATTCGGGGCACTTTTTGTGCTGGAGTACTATTCATGAGTTACTATTCACCCGGTTACTATTCACTCTAGTATTATTCACTCGGGTATTCGGGGCACTTTTCATGCCAGGGTTACTATTCACGGGATACTATTCCCAAAGTACTATTCACAGGGTATTATTCACTCAAAAAAAATTATTTCTTTTCTGTCCAAATTATTTTGATACATGGGTATTATTATTGAATTTTACTCCACAAAGTAGTATCATGTTGACAATTTAGATATTTTTAAACTTTGGATAAATTTAAAGTCTTTAATAATTATCCTTGATGTCGTTTGATTAATGCTTGTATCATTGTCATCATCCTCATGCTTATATTGTAATGAAAGTCATCTTTGGCCCGTAGTGCATAGATGGACCATTTATTTATTGGTTTTACGGTTGTATATCTTTGGCTTACGTGCAAAGATGGACTGTTGATTATTGATTTTACAATTGTATATCTTTGGCTTACGTGTAAAGACGAACTGTTGATTGATAGCTTTGGACCGTAGTGCAAAGATGGACAGGTGTATGACATGATCATGACCACTAGTGATACTAACGAATATCCTTGGCCCATAGGGCATGGAAAATTTGATAATGTAATTGGCATGATCATGACCATAGTTGAATGTCTTTAGCCGTAGTGCACTGATAGACAATTGATTGGTATGATCATGATCATTGGTTTTATAGTTGAATATCTTTGGCCCGTAGTGCAAAGATAGACAACTGATTGGTATGATCATTGTTATTACATTTGAATATCTTTAGCCTTTCGGGTAAGGATGTTGAGTAAACGTTCTATTAAGCCTTTATGGCAAGGAAAAACTGTTGATTTACATGATTATAAATATGAATTGTGAGTTTAACTATAATCTTTAGTGGTTCAGGTGAAGACAGGTGATGAAAGTTCTCTTTGTCTTGGGTACAACAAAGAACTATTGATGAGTATTACAGGAATGAAATATTAATGATGGACTTTTAATTTGGAGGAGATAGTAGACATTATGTTCTACTTGACTCTTCTAATGGATTGTTGATTCCGCTGCAACTATGGTTGAAAAGTTTTATCATCTACCATATGTTCTAAATATCTGATTTATTACTGAAGAAGGCTATTGATAATTTAATTATCTTTAGTCATGATATTCTTTACTGGGCTAGTTGTGCTCACCCTTTTGCTTCACAATTCCTTTCAGGTAATAAGAGTGTAGCTGGGTCGAGCGGGGATAACAGGGGAATAGTGTGATGATCCGAGACTGTCGAAGTTTCTCAAAATATTATAAAACGACATGACATGCAATATATAATTGTATTGAGGACCTAAGATTTGTGTGTCATATTTTATACGTCACTTAATAATTGATTTTGGTGAACAACAATAGGATGATGAGAACTCTACTTTGAAAGCGTCAAAAGTGCACCTCATTAGAGTGAACATGATAGTAATCTTCTCGTTCTTCTTTGGGGTCTTGAAATATTTCCTGCTGTATTTTATATGGCATTGTAATAATTTGAGTTTGGATACTGTCTACGAGACAATATTGTATTAAACTCATAGCTTATATGTTGTCATACTGCATTTGACGCTTCAACAACAGATAAATGAAGTTTGTATTTGATTTTTATAGTGTGATATCTGGCGACTCAGAATGGGTCGTGTGGACCTATTTTGAGAGCATCACAACTCTAGTATACGAAAATCAGCGTCGTAGTCCCCCTACTTGCCATCGCCACTATGCTCTGTATCACCAGCCCGTTCACCATCATCACCATGTAGATAGGATTAAAAATATAAATCATTACTCTATATATATATGTGAGAATTAAAAAAGACTGCTAAATAAAAATAAAATAACATACAGAATACCTAAGTAGGCTCGGGATGATCACCTAAAGCCTCCAATAGTAGGATAACCACCATCTGGAGCACCTCACAGCTTAACGCGACGAACTGCTCTGACGGTAATCTTGTACTCTCTACGTTGGCCTCTATTGCAATATTCTGAGCTAGCTAGTGAAGGCGAGCACAGCTAGGCTAGTGCTGACGATGAAAAATAGGATCAATCTAAAACCTATCTAATACCACCCTTACAACCCTCTAGAATAGAGTGTCATCTATGTGACACCCTCAAATTCGAGTATTTCATTCCTACAGGATTTGGTGCTCACTATCCAAAACAATTACATCTAACTACCCATAATCAAGGATAAAAACATAAATTAAACAACTTAAATAATAATCCTCCACATTAAAGGGTTACATCATCTTAAAACAAATCCCAGGTAATCTAACATTAAATTATTACATAAGTCTGCGAAATACATCATAATTTAATAAGTATCATAACAGAAATTTAGTTAAGTAAAAAAAAAAATCTTCATCATTTGGACATCTTGCCCTTGCCTTTGCTAGAAGATGACTCATCAACTTTCTCAACTTTAGCTCTAGTGTTAATTGCAAGAGTGAGGAAACAATTGCTCACTAATATAATGATGACAATAGCAATAAAATAAGAGTAGGCAATAAATATTGAATAATAAAGAACTCATTCTTTGAGTCAAGATTAGGAAACAAGTTCAAGATTAATATTTAAGGGTCTTAAGATGATGAACTATGTCCCAAGGTTACTAAGTATTTTTACCTTAACCATTAACAGTCGTTAGACTATACGGACCTTTTATTTCGTACTTAGGGGGATCAGCATTTCGTACCATGTATTGTTCATAAACATCTAAACGCTAATGCATATATAAACCCCTATATTAAGGTTGTTCATCTTAGTTTGACTTTAGGATTTCCGCACTAAAGAAAGTTTAGTTTGGATTAGCTTAATAGAGGTTTTAGAATGTTAGAACACTCATCAACTATAGACTAGTCAAATCAATAAAGGTTTAATAGCCATTCGAAGGTTCAACATGATAATATAAGATTGAACAACGATATTTAAATTAAATATTTAATGTGAACATTATACAATTAAATAAACATTAAATATCCAAAGTATTACATCTAAAAGAATTAGAAAATCTCATTTGGGACAATGAACTTGAACAATTTATGCTTTGAATAGCAAGAAACAAAAGTTAGGAACTTGCGTGACGATATCAAGTTAAGATTATGAAACTTGCTTAATGTAAAAGAATTAGGATTTCAAGAACTTTCTTAATCTTAAGCAAAATAGAGACAAGAAACTTGCTCAACATAAGAATAAGGTTTAGAAACTTGCCTCGTGTTAAGCTATATAATTATAACAAACGTTCGCCAAACACCCTACATACCATTGAAATCAAAATATTGATTAGTTAAACTAACATTAAACCTATAGATTAATTCTCATTCAAGTTCATCTCGTTATCCTATCTTATATTCCAATCACTGACACCATTTACAAGTCTGAAATCATAAATCTAGTAAGGCATCATCATGCTTTAAATAACATCTCAAGGCTTAATCAAATAACAAGTTAAAGCTTCCTAAGTCATTATCTTTTCAATCTAAAATCATCTGATATATGTATAAAATCTGCTATGGAACTTCATTACATGTTTAACACCTTGTCATGTATCTTAGACTAGGTTAGGCCAACATAGCATGGACTGCAAACTAAAAAAACAAATTATTACTCGCTCGGGGTAGGGTGCGGTTGTTCACTTCAAGCCACCTGCACTAAGTCAAGACAGACCGTGCTCAAACCCAGAATGTTCAGAAAGCGCAATTGCTATTATTTTTGCCTTTAATGACTGATAGCAATTTGCAAAGATTACACGCATCAAAACTATAGTTGCATACCCTGCTACACACTCCATTCTCAAGTCACCCAATTAAGTAGAAATTAACACACCCAGAAGCTTTAAATTTGTTAACAACATCACTAAGCATGCATATCATGATTCTAATATCATAAACATATTACACAATTAATTTTTAAAAGATCAAAACCATGTATTTACTAGTTTTCTTCATTTTCCAACATTTTTAGCTAATTCAATCACCAAAACTTCTTTTCTTAACCAAATCAGTCCATTACACATGCATTCGTTTCGTTTCTTGACATATTAACACAATCCATAACCAATTTACAGATTACCATACAATTCAAACATAATTTTTACTCTAAAATCAACCTTTTGTACATATTTAACCAAAAACCAATTCCTTCTTCTTAAACATGACTACACATTAATTTGATACTCCAAAATCATTTGTACATATAATAGATTATAAACTATCTATAACATATATAACATATATAACAACCATTTTATCAAATCACCAACCAAATACTTATTTTTCCAAAAGAAAACTCAAGAACAAAAATCTCTATTCTAAAACATGATTCCATGAATTTGATCATCAAAAATTGTTTATAGAACAACTAACAGATTTTACAAGATTATGCATATATATAGTCAATATTTTAAACAACAATCCAACAAAAATCCGAATTACAGAGAATAATCATTGAAAAACAAAGACTTGGAATTAGGAATAGATTATACCTTAAATTCCTTATTTACACTAGCAAAGATGATGGTTCCAAGGCTTTGACAAACCTTCTTCTTCCCCTTGATTCCCAATTCATAAAGAACTCTCAATTTCCTCTCTAACTCTCTCAATATCTTTCTCTGTTTCTCTCTGTGTTTCTAACTTAGTCTTAGGATAAATATGTATATTATAAACTGACATACATATAACACACGCACATCAGTTAAAAAACCTAACATGCATATCAGTTAGATTATGCCAAAAGCCACAAGGCTTTGTTTGGCTTGTACACCAAAACTCCCCCGGTTAATTTGTTTTTATATCTTTCTTATAATATGGTTCTTATGTCACACCAATTATACAAACTAATTCAATTAATTTAATATAACACTTAAATCAAAATAATCATTTACCATATTATCATAATTTCCATAATGAATCAAAATTTTATTTAACAAACTAATAAATCTCTAATTTAATTATCAAATTAAATTAGAATTACATTATAATTATTTAATAATTCATTTAATTTAATTATCTCATTAAATTAAATCTTCAAATCATAAAATTATCATACATTAATTTAATTATCATTACACACTTTAACTAAATTATTGCACATCAATTTCATCAATATTTATTTATCTCAATAATTCAATTAAAATATTTATTTAACCCAATAAATATTTTTAAATTACACATAAAATTCTCATTTGTTACATCCTTCCCTCCTTAAAAGGATTCTGTCCCCAGAATCACGACTCAATAATTCATTCGTTATATTCTTCCCTCCTTAACAAGATTCTTTCCTCGGAATCGTTATACAACAATTAAGCAAATAACTGAGGATAATTTTTCATCATAACTTCTTCAAGTTCCCACGTAGCTTCTTCAGCATTGTGGTTCCTCCAAATTACTTTAACAGAAGGTATTATTTTGTTTCTGAGAACCTGCTCTTTCCTATCAACTATTTGAACTGGAATTTCTTCATAAGACAAGTCTTTTTCAAACTGTAACGGTTCATATTCTATAATATGTTTATAATCCAGCTTATATGGTCTTAATAGCAAAACATAGAAAATGTTATGAATATGTTCTAGTTTCAGAGGTAGAGCTACCTCATAAGCCACTTCACCAACTCGTCATAGCACTTCCAAAGGTCTTATAAACCTAGGGCTTAGTTTTCCCTTTTTACCAAATCGTATCTTCTCCTTTCAGGGAGACACCTTCAAAAAAACAAAACTACCGACATCAAATTCCCGATTTTGTCGGTGTTAATCGGCATACTTCTTCTGCCTATCCTGTTCAACTGTCAATCTTGCCCGAATCACCTTAATGATCTCGACGGTCTGTTGCACCAATTCTGGACCTAATAGCTGACGTTCACCAATTTTGTCCCAATATAACGGAGTTCTGTATTTCCTGCCGTACAACTCTTCGTAAGGCGGCATGCCATTACTTGTGTGATAACTGTTATCATAGTCAAATTCAACCAACGGTAGGTGGTCATCCCAATTCCCTTTAAAATCCATAATACATGCTCTGAGCATATCCTCCAATGTTTGGATTTTCCTCTCACTTTGTCCATTGGTTTGAGGATGATACGCTGTGCTCATTCTCAACTGTGTTCCAAAGCATTCCTGTAGTCGTTTCAAGAAATTTGATGTGAAACGTGGATCTCTATCTGATACAATGGATATCGGGACACCGTGTCTTGATACAATCTCTTTTACATATAGTTTTTCCAACCAATCTAAGTTAAATCTAATTTTGATTGGTAAAAAGTGTACCGACTTCATCAATCGATTGACAATCACCCAGATCGCATCCTAACCTTGTTGAGTCGTTGGAAGACCTACCAAAAAACCATTGTGATATGTTCCTATTTCCATTTCGGTATCTCTAACAGTTGTAACAATCCGCTTGGCCTTTGATGTTCAACTTTTACTCTCTGACATGTTAAGCATTTTGCTACAAATTCAGCAACATCATTTTTCATATTCGACCACCAAAAATGATGTCTGAGATCCTGGTACATCTTCGTACTCCCAGGGTGAATCAAATATCGTGAGTTATAAGCCTCACTCAAAATTTCCTCTTTAATTTCCTGTACTAGCGGAACCCAAATTCTTCCCTCAAATCTAAGCAATCCTTCCATATCAATTTTAAAATTTTCTTCTTCACCTTTAGACACTTCCCTTCTTATCTTTTCATAGTTTTCATCCTGAAGTTATGCATTCCTTACCTTGTCCACCAAAATTGAATTGCTCCCCATCTGGAACAATCTTTCATCTGATTTTGTTGGATATTTAATTTTCAGCTCCATCTTGGCCATTCTACTATAAGCTTCTCTTGAGCAGTCAACATCATTAGTTTCTCCTGACCCTTTCTACTTAAGGCATCGACAGCAGCATTCGCCTTGTCGGGATGATAAAGAATCTCGCAGTCGTAGTCTTTAATTAACTTCAGCCATCTTCTCTGTCGCATATTCAAATCTTTCTGTGTAAAGATATATTTCAGACTTTTATGGTCTATATATATCTCACACCTCTCTCCATAAAGATAGTGCCTCCAAATCTTCAGAGCAAACACTACCACATCCAACTCCAAGTCATGAGTCAAATACCCTTTCTCGTAATCCTTCAATTGACACGATGCATATGCAATAACCCTGTTGTTCTGCATAAGGACACAACCTAGTCCTTTATGCGATGCGCCACTATATACCACAAAATTCCCTATATCGTCAGGTAATGATAACACAGGTGCTGAACTCAATTTCTTCTTTAATTCTTGAAAACTCTCCTCACACTTCTCCATCTAAACAAACTTAACCGCCTTTCTAGTCAAATTCATCAACAGAGTTACGATCTTGGAAAAATCTTGAATAAAATGCCTATAGTAACATGTCAATCCCAAGAAACTTTTTACTTCTAACAGTGTCTTTTGTTGATCCCAGTTTATTACAGCTTCAACTTTCGATGGATCTACTGAGATTCCATCGTTGTCAATAACGTGCCCAAGAAACTGCACACGTTCTAACCAAAACTCACATTTTGAGAATTTAGCATACAACTTTTCTCTTCTTAAAGTCTCCAACGTCATCCTTAAGCGTTCAACATGATCCTCCTTAGTTTTAGAATACACTAATATATCATCAATAAACACCACTATAAATTTAACTAAGAATGGTTTAAACACCCTGTTCATCAAATCCATGAACGCTGCAGGTGCATTGGTTAAACCAAATGACATAACCAAAAACTCATAATGACCATACCGAGTTCTGAATTCCATTTTCGGTACATCCTCCTTTCTTACCTTCAACTGATGATATCCAGTTCTTATGTCTATTTTCAAAAAGTACCTAGCTCCCTTTAGTTGATCGAACACATCATCGATTCTTGGTAACAGATATTTATTTTTAATCATGACCTTATTCAATTCCTATAATTAATGCAAAGCCGCATCGATCCATCTTTCTTCTTAACAAATAACACCGGCGCTCCCCACGGCTGGATATACTTCTTGTATAGTAATTCTTGCAACTGCACCATCAACTCCTTCATCTCTACTGGGGCCATTCTATATGGGGCTTTAGATATCGGGGTTGTTCCTGGCGCTAGATCAATCGCGAACTCAACCTCTCTGTCCGACGGAAGTCTAGGAAAAGCGTCCGGAAATACGTCTACAAAATCTCTAATGGTCGGTATCTCTTCTAACTTTTCACTCTTCTTCTGAGTATCAACTATGTAGGCTAAGTATCCTACACATCCTTGTCTCAATAACTTCTTGGCTTGCATCACCGTCAAACAACTTGCTTGTCTCGGTGACTTGCTACCATAAAACACCACCTTTGACGGAGTCATATGGTTAACACATTTCTTTTGGCAATCAATTACTGCCCCATAATTGAATAACCAATCCATTCCCAATATAACATTGAATTCCCCAAGTTTAATTGGTATCAAATCCACCATCATCTCGCGACCCTTTATATCCACCCTACAATTCTTGTATATAAACTTAATAGGAATCACTTCCATATTCGCAATCTCTATGCTTAAAGGGAAATCTAATTCTTCCTGAGGCAAATCTAAATTTCTAGCAAAATCATCGGATATAAATGAACAAGTAACACCCGAATCAAATAACATATAAGCATTAATACCATTGATCAGAATGGTACTTGACACCACATCCTTTGACTGCACAACATCTTGTACGGTCATATTGAAAGTTCTAGCAGAGGTCGGTTTGATTTCACTGGCCTAGTGATAGTCAATGCACCACCACTGTTGCTTTCCTTGCCTCCACTTCCACCTCTTATTATCTTTATAGGGCAATCACGAGCCATATGATCCTTCGACCCGCAAGTGAAATAGGCTCCCTTCTTCGGGCTAAAATAATTCATCGTAATGTTACCCTCCTGGCCACAATTGAAACACACTCGCTTACCCTTCAAACACACACCAATGTGGTTCTTCCCGCAAGTAGTACAAGATTCAAACTTCTTCTTTTGCTGACTTACTTGCTGTCCTCCCGCGTTTGGATTCTCATTCCACTTCCTCTTCTGGTTGTTACTTCCACTATTGCTTCCACCAACCTTGTTTTCATTCTCATTCTTCCTCTTCTTCTGTTCCTGATTATACTTGGTTAATTCATCGCTTCCACCTTCCACAATAATTTCCTTTTCTAGTACTACTGCAAAGGTATTTAACTGAAACATTGAAACCTTACTATATAGCCAGGGCTTCAACCCTTGTTCAAACCTTCTTGCCTTACGCTCGTATGTATTAGCTTGGTACAAAGCAAACCTTGCCAGCTCATTAAACTTCATTGCATACTCTGGAACAGACATGGTTCCTTGCTTTAGTTCCAAGAATTGAACTTCTATCTGGTTCTGGGAACTCGTCAGAAAATGCATCTCAAAAAACATTTCTTTGAACCTATCCCACGCTACTATTCCCTATCCCCCACGAACCTTATTCACCTGCCACCAATAACTAGCTTCAGACTTCAACATAAACGTTTCAAAGGTGGTTTTCTGATCCTCATTGACCCTGGCAACATCAAAAATCTTTTCCATTTCCATGATCCAGGTTTAGGCTTCAACTGGATTCATAGACCCTTGAAACTCCGGCGGTCCAACCGCTTTGAAGTCCTTGAAAGTCGTAACTTGAGCTTGCGACTGATTCATAAGTGTTCCTGTTAACAAGGTGACCAATTGCTGAATCGGGTTAACATTGGCCTCATTATTGTTGTTGTTAGTAGACTCTTTAACAGGTGGTTGTTGGCATGGTTGTCTTCTTTTAGGAGGCATTTTCTGTTTGAGATATAAACTTATTAGATCACTACTCAATTTCTTGAATATTTAAGGTTTAACTTAAACATGCTAACAATAAAACTTAACACATAACACTTCAATAAACTTTGATATTTTATTTATTCATAACTTTCAAAACATAGTGAGGATAACATCTCTCCTATCAACATCAACTTTCCTAAACTTGTAAAGTTTCAGAATTACATACTCATCTTACCCTATTATTAATATTAAAACATGGGATTCACAATTTATTTATTACATATTTAATCACATAACTTATTACTCTTCCTATCTTGGAATATTAAGATCTCGAGAAGCTTCTTTAGGCTCTTCTTCCATGATATGAAACATCGTCCTACGATCCATTATGTACCATGACAAGTCTTCAAATTGAGCTAGGTAATAGAAGACTCGGTCCTGGGCCCTATTAATCGCAGAATGAAAAGCATAATCCATTTCATTCATCTTTCCCTTCTTCGTCGGAACCTTGTCTTCAGCACGATCTGCACGCTAAGTAGCCTTAATCCAAGCGTCTTCTACTCTCGCACGCTTAGCTGACTCCTCCTTCAAATCATCTTTTAGCTTCTCAACTTCAGTCTTTATCTTTTCATTTTCAGCCAACAACTCCTCTTGATGACCCTTTGTGTGAACTAGGTTCCATTCCGTGTTCCCAAGACGTGCGTCAAGTTATTGAATCTCCACATCCTTCTGTTCTATAGTAGCCTGATGCAGCTCCTTCAGCTCCTCAACCTTAGCCTGTAATTCTATATTACGATCATATAGTTCATCATACATCTCAGCTGATATGGAGTTTGGTGGAAACTCCATAGGATCCACTTCCTCATCCTCCACCTCTATCTCCTTAAAGTCCTTCTCCTCTGGATCAGACACATGCTCACTCCCCTGTCCTTCATCAGCGACCAACAGAGAAGGCTCCCTCTGGATCAACTGCTCCCGAACAACATGGACATCTCGGGGCTCCACATCTCTAGGTACCTGAGGTATCTCTTCCCTAGCTTAACTGGATCCTTCAACGTTAGACATCTTGACAACAAAATACTTTTAAGTTTTATTTATTATGTGACACTCTTCGACACTCGCGATCACATAAGTTATTAACACATAGGCACATAAAGTCTTTTATTATTTATTTTTAATGAATTCCCTCAATTCATTCCTTAGAACTCGATAAGAGTTTATCACCACTATATTTTCAATCTTCTTAAACGCTACTTCCTAAGGTTTCCCCCACCTAAGGTTCATAACCTAAAGCTTTGATACCAACTTATGACACCCCAAAATCTGGGTACTTCATTCCCACAGGATTTGGTGCTCACTATCCAAAATAATTACATCTAACTGCCCATAATCAAGGATAAAAACATAAATTAAACAACTTAAATAATAATCCTCCCCATTAAAGGGGTACATCATCTTAAAACAAATCCCAGGTAATCTAACATTAAATTATTACATAATTCTGTTGAATACAAATTAAATAAGTATCATAACAGAAATTCAGTTAAGTAAAGCCAAATAAATCTTCATCATTTGGACATCTTGCCCTTGCCATTACTAGAAGAGGACTCATCAACTTTCTCAACTTTAGCTGCAGGTTAATTGCAAGAGTGAGCAAATAATTGCTCACTAATATAATGATGACAATAGCAATAACATAAGAGTAGGCAATGAATACTGAATAATAAAGAACTCGTTCTTTGAGTCAAGATTAGGAAACAAGTTCAAGATTAATATATGAGGGTCTTAAGACCATGAACTATGTCCTAAGGTTACTAAGTATTTCTATCTCAACCTTTAACAGTTGTTAGACTATACAGACCTTTTCTTTCGTACTTAGGGGGATCAACCCTTCGAACTATGTATTGTGCACAAACATCTAAACGCTAATGCGTACATAATCCCCTATATTAGGGTTGTTCATCTCAGTTTAACTTTAGGATTTCTGCACTAAAGAAAGTTTAGTTTGGATTAACTTAACAGTGGTTCTAGAATTTTAGAACACTCATCAACTATAAACTAGTCAAATCAATAAAGGTTTAATAGCCATTCAAAGGTTCAACATGGTAAAATAAGATTGAATAACGATATTTAAATCAAAAATTGAATGTTAGAAATATACAATTGAATAAACATTGTATATCCAAAGTATTACATCCAAAAGAATTAGAAAATCTCATTTGGGACAATGTCCTTGAACAATTTATGCTTTGAATAGCAAGAAACAAAAGTTAGGAACTTACGTAACGATATCAAGTTAGGAATATGAAACTTGCTCAATGTAAAAGAATTAGGATTTCAAGAACTTGCATAATCGTAAGAAAAATAGAGACAAGATACTTGATCAACATAAGAATAAGGTTTAGGAACTTTCCTCGTGTGTAAGCTACACAATTATAACAAAAGTTCGCCAAACACCCAACATACCATTGAAATCGCAATACCGATTAGTTAAACTAACATTAACCCTATAGATTAATTCTCATTCAAGTTCATCTCGTTATCCTATCTTATATTCCAATCGCTGACACCATTTATAGGTCTGAAATCATAAATCTAGTAAGGCATCATCATACTTTAAATAAAATCTTAAGACTTAATCAAATAACAAGTTAAAGCTTCCTAAGTCATTATCTTTTTAATCTAAAATCATCTAATACATGTATACAATCTGCTATGGAACTTCATTACATGTTTAACACCTTATCATGCATCTTAGACTAGGTTAGGCCAATATATCATGGACTGCAAACTAAAAAAAACAAACTATTTTGTTCAGGGTAGGGCACAACTACTCTACCCCAAGCCCTGACACCCCGTAGCAGTTGTCTTTGGTGCTCAAACCAAAATGTTCAAAGAAGCAATTCATACCATTTTTTGCCTTTAGGTAAACATGCAAGCCTTGCATTCAAAGACACGCATCAAAACTATAGTTGCATACCCTGCTACACACTCCATTCTCAAGTCACCCAATTAAGTAGAAATTAACACACCCAGAAGCTATAAATTTATTAACAACATCACTAAGGGGTGTTTGATAAAAACTGAATGAATCTGAATCTGAATCTGAATGAGTTAAATCTGAATCTTAATGAAAAAAGTTGTTTGATAACTGACATGTGTGAAACATCTGAATGACAAAACTTTATTATTTTACCCCTCTGAAAAAATTTAAAATTATTGTAAATTTATTTAATATTACTTAATATAATAGTTAATATTTTTTTTAATTTTTTAACTTTTTTTAATTCATTCAGTTGCTCATTCAGTCATTCAGCTAAAAAATTTTGACTTAGCCATTCAGTTCGTCCATCCTACCGATTCAGCCATTTAGACCATAATAAATGCACTGACTGATTCAGCCATTCAACTCCATTCAGCTCTAAACAAACACCCCCTAAGCATGCATATCATGATTCTAATATCATAAACATATTACACAATTAATTTTTAAAGGATCAAAACAATCTTTTTACTAGTTTTCTTCATTTTCCAACATGTTTAGAGAATTCAATCACCAAACCCTCTTTTCTTAACCAAATCAGTCCATTACACATACATACATTCTTTTCGTTTCTTGACATATTAACCCAATCCTTAACTAATTTACAGATTACCATACAATTCAAACATAATTTTAACTCTAAAATCAACATTTTTGTACATATTTGATCAAAAACCAATTCCTTCTTCTTAAACATGACTACACATGAATTTGATACTCCAAAATCGTTTGTAAACTACATCTAATAGATTATAAACTATCTATAACATATATAACAACCATTTTATCAAATCACCAACTAATTCTCATTTTTCCAAAAGAAAACTCAAGAACAAAAATCTCCATTCTAAAATATGATTCCATGAATTTTATCACTAAAATTTTTTTTATAGATGACAACGGACAGATTTTACAAGATTATGCATACATATAGTCAATATTTTAAACAATAATCCAAGAAAAATTTGAATTACAGAGAATAATCATTGAAAAACCAAGACTTGGAATTAGGAATAGATTATACCTTGAATTCCTTGTTTACACTAGCAAAGATGATGGTTCCAAGGCTTTGACAAACCTTCTTCTTTCCCTTGATTCCCAATTCACAGAGAACTCTCAATTTCCTCTCTAATTCTCTCAATTTCTTCATTTGTTTCTAACTTAGTCTTAGGATAAATACGTATATTGTAAACTGACATACATATAACACATGCATATCAGTTAAAAAAACCTAACAAATATATCAGTTAGATTATGCCAAAAGCCACAAGGCTTTGTTTGTACACCAAAACTCCCCCCCCCCCTAATTTATTTTTATATCTTTCTTATAATATGGTTCTTATGTCACACCAATTATACAAACTAATTCAATTAATTTAATATAACTCTTAAATCAAAATAATCATTTACCATATTATCATAATTTCCATAATGGATCAAAATTTTATTTAACAAACTAATAAATCTCTAATTTAATTATCAAATTAAATTAGAATGACAGTATAATTATTTAATAATTTATTTAATTTAATTATCTCATTAAATTAAATCCTCAAATCATAAAATTATCATACATTAATTTAATTATCATAACGCACTTTAACTAAATTATTGCACAATAATTTCATCAATATTTATTTATCTCAATAAATCAATTAAAATATTTATTTAACCCAATAAATATTTTTAAATTACACATAAAATTCTCGTTCGTTACAGTCTAAGAAAACTCTCGTATGAGATGGTCCAACAGGTGCTGTCGGACGCTGGCGCTGGCTAGAGCTTGCGGTAATAAATAAGGTATTACGTAGTATATTTTAATTTAAGTTTATTTTACAAATTAAGATAAGAAATATATATTATATATTATCTCCAGGTAGGGTATACGCAGGTATCCTCGGTAGGCCCAACATGCGATACTTGCTGGTACTGCTAGTAGGGGATCTTGAGACGTAACATGATACAATCCTGACCAAGCTCGCATCGAACAACAACAAATCAATTCGAGTTCTGAGGAGTCAACGAATAGTTGCAAGTAATTAGCTTGAAATTGATTCAAGAATGCTAAATTTGGAGTTCAACTCAATTGGACCATGAGGAGAGGATTTGAGTTACACGATAAGGCGTTCATCACGGGGACTGATTAACGCAGCTTGGAACGAGGTTAGATCAGGTTCAAAGATGGCGAAGATGGAATCCAAGCCTTTGAAGCTCATGAATATGTTGCAAGTAGATGTGCCGAACTAGAAGACAAAAAGGAGAAGATTCAATTTTCTGGGTCAATCGGGTCGCGCCGTGTTCCGGTGTCAAAAAGTAAGCCGACGACCAGCTTTCTCTGATTTGGAATATTAAGGATTTCTCCTCAGCGAACTTAACAGGCCTAACGAACTCATGTGACACCCCCAAATCTGGGTACTCCATTCCCACAGAATTTGGTATTCACTATCCAAAATAATTACATCTAACTATCCATAATAAAAGATAAAGACATAACTTAAATAACTTAAACAATAATCTTCCCCATTAAAAGGTTACATCAACTTTAAACATTCCCAAGTAATCTAACCTTAAACTATTACATAAGTTTGCGGAATACATCACAAAATAACATAAGTCTTATAACATAATTCATTTAAATAAATTCACATAAATCTTCATCACTTGAACATCTTTCCCTTTCCATTGTTGGAAGATGGCTCATCGACTTTCTCGACTTTATCTACAGTGTTAATTGCAAGAGTGAGCAAACAATTGCCCACTATTATAGAGAATAATAACAATAACAACATGAGTTTGGACAGCGAATGTTGAATCATGGAGAACTCGTTCTACGAATCAAAAATAGAAAACAAGTTCGAGATTTATATCTGAGGGTCTTAAGACCACGAACTATGTCTCCGGTAATTAGGTATTATTTGAAAGTAATATGCACATAAGCCAATCACGTTTGATGAGAAAGCATATACTTTGTAACAATCTTATTCATTTATTAATAAAAAGTATTAATTTATTAAAGACTTTTAATTATCTATATGATGTTGTTTTATAATATGTGATAAACCCATGGGTTTAAGCATTTTTAGAATAATGATGATCATCATTCTAATGAGATCTAAATTCTTAGAAAGCTTAAAACTAAAATAGTTCCCAATCGTTAGATTACAAAATTGGGGATTAGTGAATCCAGATAGATTGGTACATACGTTGCTTGCTCATTGGATGAGGATGATTGATCTCATGATCATTTGTGTGGAGACACTAAAGCAAGTATGTAGGTGCTTATTAGAGAATAAGTTCGATTGAGCGTGGCTCGCTAAGGAATACCTAATGGAGTTTTACTTGCTGTCAATAGGAATTCTCAGTAGTGATAGTAGTACTAAGTGATCCTTGGACTTGAGATCATCATAGTATCTTGTGTATGATGAGTTATACTTTGACTTATTCCTTAAGACCCTTAGGGTATATCAAAGGGTATGCTTGGGTATAATAAGTTATACGTGGAGATAATGTATGATCAATAAAGAATCTACCACTTCTAGTAAAAGAAGAGAAATGTCCTATGTGATTCGATAAATGACAACTCAAGATGTCCTTGGCAAGGCGAATGAAATTAGAAAGGAGTTTCTAATTTGCATTATTTGGAGTTGTGCATTTAAGATCGAAATACATATAATTAAATAAAATAAAACTTGACAGAAATTCCATGTCTTATATTTAATTGGGACATTGAATGGTGGAAGGATTGAATTGTACGGTAACTATTTACTTAAAGGTTCTTTTATGATTTATGTTGAAATCTATATTATCTGGAAAGTCGTTGATCGCTAGGGAGGCTTATCCCTATTGTAGAATAAATATTATTTATTTAAATAAATTATTAGTTTAATTTATTTATTTAAATAAGATTAGAATTATTCTAATTGATTTATTCACAACCAGTTTAATATGGAGAACCTAAAGGTACCATAAAAGGAAGAATAATTATTTAAGAAGTTAATGGCATAATCGTAATAATAAGTTAAGTATATTTAATTTAATCTATGGTGATAGAATAAATTAAATAGCTTAATATTATTATTTAATATTTTGGAAATATTAAATATAAATTAATAAGAGGAGTCTTATTATTATTATTACTATTATTATTATTTAATTCCTAAAGGAGTTTGGCAATTAATTAATAAAAGTACTCTCAAATATCCTAATAGGATTAGAAGGCAAATTAATTAAAAGAGTTTAATTAATTATCCCTAATAAGATTAGGGAGCTTAATTAATTAAAAGAATTTAATTAATTAAAATAAAACCCAATTTCTTAATTGTTAAAGAGGGTTGCCTACATCTATAAATAAGAGGAGTCTTATTATGGATGGGGTGGTTGTTGACGTATTCATAGAATACGTAATTCCAATAGTTGGGAGAGTACACCCCTTTTTTATGAGAGATAGAAAAACTAGGGTTTTGCCAAATATCCATCTTCTTGAATTCTTCTTCTTTCTTGGTGGATCACCTCTAGAGGCCAAACAGTTGGGTGGCTAACGTTGATCAAAGAAAAGAACCAAACCTGGTGGATTCAAGTTAAACGCGAAAAGGATTGGAGGTGAACTTGTAACTAAGGAAGCTCGGATCTTCAAGGGTATGATTTTTGTTCTTATCTTTTCGTTTAATTAATAATTGTGCATAAAGGATGATCCGGGTATATGGTTTGTAAAATTTTTAAAACTCTGATTTTTACACGTTTTCGCTTATTTGTGCAATTTGATTGCGTTCATGAATATTACAAACCTAACAGTGGTATCAGAGCCAAACCTATATGCGAAATATTAATTGTTTTAATTTGATATGCATATTGATATGTGTTTAGAACAATTTAATTGGGCATACTTTTGTTATATAAAATTTATTTTTTTTAAAAAAAAATTCGCGAATGGTAACTAGGATATTATATATATATATATATACACACACACACACACAGAGGATCCTATCCGGACTCCTAGATTTTCTTAAAATGCGGGTTTTTTTTTTTTGCTTTTTTTTAAACAACTAAAAAAAGTTTAATATTTTATGGAACTGGAATTTTTACATAATACAGTGTTTTGGGTGTAATTTGGATACATATAACAAAACATGTATGTACAGACTTATTTTGTTATATGTATCCAAATCACACTCAAAACACTGTATTATGTAAAAATTTCAGTTCCATAAAATATTAAAAAAAAAAATTTAGTTGTGTTAAAAAAAAAAATCCGCATTTTAATAGCGTGCGGGAGTCCGGACTGGAACCGGACTCATAATATATATACTATTTACGTCACTTAATTCATATAATTCATGTGGTATGTTTAGTTCCTGAAGCATGATTACTTGAAATCATATATATATATATAAGGCTTAAATATGAATTAGTACCCTAAACTATATGTTATATTCCACTTCGGTGATCCATCTTTTAATTTTTTCAATTAGATGATTGAACTATTAATTTTTTTTAATTGCAACAAATTGAACCTGCCACGTCAGAAATTACTGATGTGGCAACTTGTGTGGGGCCATAGGAAGCTGGTGTGGCAAAAAAAAAAAATTTAATCATGAATTAAACAAATATGATTTTATAGATGACAAAAAAATATTTTTTTAATCATGAATTAAACATTTTGACCTCTATAAAATCAGATTTGTTTAATTCATGATAAAAAATATTTTTTTTGCCACACCAGCTTCCTATGGCTTCACAGAAGTAGCCACGTTAGCAATTTCTGACGTGGCAGGTTCAATTTGTTGCAATTGGAAAAATTAATAGTTCAATCATCTAATTGAAAAAATTGAAAGGTGGATCACCGAAGTGAAATATGGCATATAGTTTAGGGTATTAATTCATATTTAAGCCTATTTTTAATAATTTATAATTAAAATAAAAAGTTTATTCTAATTTTAAAATAAAAAGGTTATTTTAATCTTAAAATAAATGGTTTATTTTAATTTTAAAATTGAATTTTATGCTAACTAATTAGAGTTAGAATTGAATTCCATGATAACTAATTAGAGTTGAAATTGGATTCCATGTTTCCTTAAAATAAAGGAGTTTATTTGTGAATAGGAAAGATAATCTGTATTTCCTTAAATAAAGGAGTTTATTTAGATATGGAATAAGATTTCATATTATTCAAAATAAAAGAGTTTATTTGTGAATAGGAAAGAGAATCTGTGTTTTCTTTAATAAAGGAGTTTTTTTACTTGTAATTGGATTCCATAATTAATTAAAATAAATGAGTTTATTTTGATTAAAATAAAATAGTTTATTTTATTCAAAATTAGATAAATTAAAATAAAAGAGGTTTATTTTGATTTAAATTTGGATTAAAATAAAGGAGTTTATTTTAATTCAAAATTAGATTTTATGCTAACTAAATTTGCCCATTAAATGATATCAATACATATATATATATAGTTGGATGCATGAATGTATGAGTTTTATTAAATGGGGGTCTGCGTACCTCGTCTTCTCTAATTTTTTCTTAATGTAAATTCTATATTCCTCCTATGTACTTTCCCTTGACAAGGTTTCTATTTATTTTAAATAGTTTTGTAATAGGAATAGTTAGAATTAATTTTGAAGAATTGGAGATCAAGGAGCAACGAGCAAGGAGCAAGGAGCGCTTGAAGACCCGTTTGTAATGGAGCCTGAGTTTAAATGTAATAGTTATATTTAAATTAATTCTTGCACCCCTAGGGTTTGACCTTTTTGGTTCACTTGATGGCTCTAGTGAACCAAACTAGAATAAAGTCCATAATCAATCTGGGTAGAATATAGTATTCTATATGTGCATGCTTATACAATATATATATATATAATGCAAACATGCTTCACATGTTAATTAATATGACGCGTTATATATATATATATATATATATATGTGTGTGTGTGTGTGTGTGTGTGTGTGCATGCGCGCTAAACAAGATGAGACAAATTAATAACAAACCCCTCAAATTTTTATATTAAGTCCTAAGCGTTCAAAGATATTTGGAATATCGAATGTCGCCTTCTAGCATGATAAAAAATAATAGAGAATCAATTAATTATTATAAGTTTGTTGTGTCACCACAAGGTTTATCTTAATTAATTCTTTGAGATGTTAATTTTATCACATTTGATGCTTATAAAGAAAATTGAACAATGTTGTTTTGTTGTGTCACCACAAGGACAATATTTTTCTTTTTTGAATATATGGAGTGCTAAGTTGGACTTAACTTGGATAATTTTGATTCGGATGTGCCACCACTTGATCAAAATAATCTAAGAGGCAAAATACAAGGAGTTGCATAGTTGATGTAATTGACAAGAGTTGTCTACCTATTTATTTATATATAGTTTGTTGTGTCACCATAGGCTATATACATTTGAAATGGGATCCTTATTCTCACTAGGAAATCTTTAATTAGATTTTGCCGAACTATATAAGTGATGGTAATATAGTTTGATGAAAATAGTGGGAGATACCAATTTAAAACAAGACCTAATTTATTTTGGTAATTAATAAAAGAATGTATGTTAAAATGTTGTTAATTATAAATTCATTTATAGAATTTTACAATGTCTAAATTACTATCACTGTGAAGCATATTAGATGCTATTTAATCGGACCGAATTAAATGGATTGGTTAAGCAATTTGAGAATAGTTCTCATGGCTGAAAAGCTATCTTATGTCCTTAATACGCCTATCCCTGCAATGTTTGCAGACAATGCCTCTGAGGAAGAGATTGCTACTTTTTGAAAGTGACAAGATGATGCACAGTTGGCTTAATGCATCATTCTCGCATCCATGAGTAACCTGCTTCAGCGTCAGCATGAAACTATGGATGTTCCTACTATATTCCTGCACATCAAGTAGTTGATGGTGAGGAGAGTATGACTGATAGATATCAAATATCTAAAGAGCTCTTCCGATCTAGAATGACTGATAACACTACTGTACAATAAAAGTCCTTAATATTATCAATTTGATTGATTAATTAGGACAACAAGTTTTGTCATGGATGGAGAGTTGAGCCAAGATTTGATCTTGCACTCACTCCCGGACTCCTTTCACAATTGTTGTGAATTTTCATATGAACAAACTAGATATCAGCCTCGCTGATTTGCTTAACATGTTGAAAAATGTTGAGAGTCACTTTCCAACCAAGAAAGACCAAGTCTTACTGGTAGGGGTCAAAGGATCTTCTAAAAAGAAGAACGATTCTAAGAAGGTAAATAGAAAGGAAAAATAAAGGATAATATGAACAAAACTAATATGGATAGCAAAGGAGCTTGCTTCCACTGCAATAAGCCAGGACACTGGAAAAGAAACTGTGAGAAGCATCTTGCAGAGCTAACCAGAAGAAGCTTAGTGAAGTTTTGGTTACAAATACAATTTTGTTCATGATTTAAAATAATCTTTCTTTAAGTCAAGGTTCTACTTGGATATTGGATACCGATTTTGGTTATCATAGATATAGATTTATGAAGGGACCAAGTAGAAGTAGAAAGTTAAACAAAGATAAGTAATCCTATGTGTGGAAAAGGAAGCAAAGATTGCTACATTAGCCATAGAAACTTATAGTTTAGCAATGCCTACGGGTAAATCTATTAAGTTAATAAGTTGTTATTGTATTCCAGTTCTTGTTAGAAACATTATTTCCATTTTTTATTGGACATTGAAATCTTTGGTATTATATTTAAGAACAATTGTTGTTCTATTTATAATAATAATGTTTTGTATAGAACTGAAATATTACTTAATGGATTTTGTGTACTTGACTTACGTAAAAATTATTTTGCAAATTGAACAAACTAGTATAAGAAAAGGAGATGATTATTTAGAAAGTTGAATATGTGTATTTACTGAAATACAAGTGTGAATTATTTGAAAGGTTCAAAGAATTCTGAAATGAAACAAATTGGCAAAGTATTACGATTCTTTGATTAGATCAAGGAATAAATACTTGTGCAATAAGTTTTTAGATCATCTTTAATGGTTTTCTCATAATGGACGCCTCCTAATATGTAATAAATGATTGATGTATCTGAAAGGAAAAATTGTACCTTGTTGGACATGGTACGGTTTATAATGATTTTATCGACATTCAAGTATCCTTCTGGGGTCATGCCCTAGAAATGGCTATATATCTACGAAAAAGGTAACCTCAAAATTTGACCCCAAGACTCTATAAGAGTTATGGGCAGGGAGGATTCCTAATCTTAAATATGTTAAGATAAGGGGTTGTCCAACTTATGTGAAAAAGGTTTTAAAGGATAAGCTTGGGATAATATTTGACAAGTACAGATTTATGGGACATCCTAAAATAAGTTTAGGGTATATGTTATATAATCCTACTTAGCAAAAGGGGTTTGTTGAAGAGTTCAAGAACCACAAAGCACTATAAGTCAAATAAGAGGAACCTGTAGATAGAACTATTGTACCACAACCGAATCATAAATCTGGAATAGTACTGAAGATACCTAGGAGGTATGGATTCATCATGGACGATGATGATGAGGTACACATCATAGAAGATGATGATCCAGTTACATACGATGAGGTAAGAGTTGTAGACACTCAAAGAAATGGATTGAAGCAAGCTTCTCAAATATGGAACATTTGTTTTGATGAGAAAATCAAAAGAGTTTGATTTTATCAAAAAACAAGAATGAACCTAGTGTGTACAAAAGGGTCAGTGGGAGCGTCGTGACATTCCTAGTATTATATATTGATATACTACGGATAAGAAATGACATGCCAATGCTACAATCAGTAAAGATAAAGTTATCGAAACATTCCTCCATGAATGATTTGGGAAGATTATCTAAATTTGGGATACAAATATATATAGATAGATTTAAAAGGATGCTCGACTTAACCCAAGGAACGCATATTCATTTGATGCTAAAGTTGTTTAGCATGGCAAACTCCAAAAGTTGTCTCATGTTGATGAGCCATGGAGTGTATCTCTCTTAATAGTCCCCATAGACTCCTAAAAGAGAGATTGCATGAGTGAAAATCATGTATACAATGAAATATACGAGACCTGATGTTGATCGGTCATATTCTGGAGAAGATCACTGTAAGACAGTGAAAAATATCTTAAAGTACTTAACCGACACTAAGGATGTGATCAAATTTCTGGTGGGTCTAAATTAAAACTAGAGGGCTTAATAGACTCAAGTTTTTTCAAATAGACCAAGACAACAGAAAATCCACTTTAAGGTAAAGCATTACCTAGAACAGTGGTGCAGTGAATTTGAAAGATTTCAAATAGCAAAGAGTTGCTAGTTGATTGTTTGGATGAAAAGTTCATTACAGAACTAGGAATAGTTCCTAAGTCTTATGTTGGATCTAAACATGTGTTGTGGCACTTTAATTTGATTATAGGAATCATTAAAAGATGGGAAATCACTATAGAGATAGTGAACTCTCAAGAACAACATTACATATCAATTAACTAAAGCTTATCCAACAGCAGGATAATCGTCACTTAGAGAAGAAGGGTATGAGATACCCTAGCGATTGGCTTTAGTGCAAATGGGAGATTGAAAGTAATATGCACACAAGCCAATCCTGTTTGATGAGAAAGCATATAATTTATAACAATCTTATTCATTTGTTAATAAAAAGTATTAATTTATTAAAGGCTTTTAATTATCTATATGATGCTGTTTTATAATATGTGATAAACCCATAGTTTTAAGCAATGCTTTTAGAATAATGATGATGATCATTTTAATGAGATCTAAATTCTTAGAAAGCTTAAAACTAAAATAGTTCCCAATTGTTGGATTACTAAATTGGGGATTAGTGAATCCGGATAGATTGGTACATATGGTGCTTGCTTATTGGATGAGGATGATTGATCTCATGATCATTTGTGTGGAGACACTAAAGCAAGTATGTAGGTGCTTATTAGAGAATAAGTTCAGTGAATGTAGCTCGCTAAGGAATACCTAATGGAGTTTTACTTGCCTGTAAATAGGAATTCCTGTAGTGATAGTAGTACAAGTGATCCTTAGACTTGAGATCATCACAGTATCTTATGTATGATGAGTTGTACTTTGACTTATTCCTTAAGACCCTTAGGGTATATCAAAGGGGATGTTGGGTATAATAAGTTATACATGGAGATAATGTATGATCAATAAAGAATCTACCGCTTCTAGTAAAAGAAGAGAAATGTCCTATGTGATTCGATAAATGACAACCCAATAGTCCTTGTCCAAGGTAGAATGAAATTAGAAAGGAGTATCTAATTTGCATTATTTGGAGTTGTACATTTAAGGATCGAAATACATATAATTAAATAAAATAAGACTTAAAAGTAATTTCATGTCTTATATTTAATTGGAAAATTGTATGGTGGAAGGATTGAATTATACGGTAACTGTAGCATCCCCAAATCCCGGTCCTAAACACCAAGGATCTAGAATACTATTTCTATAACTATTGCGGAAGATATAAACATTAATTATTTATAAATTAAACATTACACACTATTCCTAAGGTCGAGAACCTTCACATAATACCTGAATCAATATTCTATCTAACAAACAAATTTATTATCATACATTACTGTTACAAATCTAACTGCACACATAATTCTCCAAGCTGTACTTGTCTTTGACCTTTCCTTATATCCAAAGTATTCGCCTACTGTAAGACCCCGAATTTTATGAAATGAAAGTTGTTGATCGATTTTGCAATCAATGAATACGTGCAAGTATACATGGTCAACAAGTAATAAAGTGATAAGAAAAGTATCGTTCCCACGAGGAATTATTTAATAAAAATTTCCAAGTACTAACTCTTAACCAAATCAATTTTATTTAAACAATTGCAAAGTGTGATTTTTCTAATTAAGAAAACTAAATTAATCAATTAAAACTAGATTACTCTAAAATTAATTCAAATAAATAAAGATTAAGACTCGACGAATGAATTCAGATAAATAAATGTTAAGACTCTAATATCCCCAATTATGAACTATAAACCAATTATCTAATTATCCCAATTATTATGTCTACTGAATTGTTAACAGGAATTCTAAGTGTCAAAAGCCCTTTTCCAAGTGATCAATTAACTTTTATTTAATCCCATTAATCTTGTGATATTCCTATGCAAAACAAATAAATTAAACTCCTTCAATCCCAATTCCCAATTTGTTACATGCAGTGAACAAATATTCCTATTCAATTCGCGATCCTAATTATTCGTCATGCAAATAATTAAGCATACATGTTATCAAGTCCAGTTCTAACCCTAGATTTCATCTTCCGAATCCTTCTAGAAACAAGGTAATTACTGGCCAAATAATTAATCAATAAACACAAGACATGATAAATAATTCACTTTGGCATAAATAATTGGACTAAATTAAATAATTAATTCATAGACATAAAAAGTTCAATTTGTAGTCTTAATAAAAGAAATTTAGTTCATTGTCATTGAATTAAAATCAAGAATCCACAATTGAATAAACATTAAAAGATAAAAGTAAGAGAAGAGAATAGAATAGAATCTGTTGTCAGAAGTCTTGAGACTCCTCTTTCGCTCCTGCTTTGAATCTTCAATGATCCTCAAGTTGCTTCAATCTCCAACAATCCAATATAAACTAGGGTTTATGTTCTAATCTAATGGAGTATTTTATCTAAGCTAATCTATATAATCCCCTTTTATTTTATGCCTTACATCATGTATTTATAGGTTACAAGTCCAATTTTTAACTTAGGAACAAACCCAATCCAATTTAGAGTCAAAAAAGTGTCAAAATTCGCCCCAAAACACGTCCAAGCTTGACCAATCCCTTCCCTAGCACCCCGGTGCTTGGCATAAGCCTTGTTTGGGCGCCCCGGCGCTGGTCTTATGTCTGGAAATTTTCTGTTCCGATGTCCTTTGGGAAAATGGCCATAACTTCTTCTTTCGAACTCCGATTTCAATGATTCAAGATGTTCCGGAAAGAGGAGACGTAGATATACAACTTTCATTCTTTGAGTTTTTTGAAATAAGGTCCTGAGAATTGCTAAAATTGGCTTTGAAGTGGATGTTATGTAAATGGCAAGCCAAAAATGCGAATCTAGCCACCCCAAACGGCGATCCAAGTAACTTTTGTCCTAATTCCTACTAAACAACGTAAAACATGCATGAATAGACACAAAAACTTAAAAACATCCAAAAGATTAAGCTCAAACGCACTCAATTCATGTGTATAAAACTCACTCATCAAATACCCCCAAGCTTAAACCTTTGCTTGTCCTCAGGCAAAAATACAAAAGAACTAAAAATAAACAACTGAACTTAACTAAATGAATGCATATGCATGATCTACTTCCTAATATACCTACAAACCTAGTAATAAATCAGTATGATATATAGTAACAGGCCTCAAAGATACCATTGATACTCAAACAATTACCAAGTCTAAGGGTAAATACAGGATTTATTTCTACTTTTATTCAATCACGAAGGCATTTTTGCTCTTTCTCGTGTTTTATTCATTTTTTATTTTTTCTGGATTTTCTATTTTTTTTCTTTTCATCATTTCTTTTTTTCATTTTCTTTTTTTTTCATTTTCATTTTGTATATATATACCCCATAGATTCTCCCAAACTCAAGTTTTTACGGCATTCCAACCTTTACCGCCAGTTCACTAATTTCCTTAAATTTTAACCAAGATTTTTCCTCAGAAACAAATTATGAAACCCTTGAACCAAGTGGATTAAAATAGTTGAACTTTAAGTGCTAACCGGTTACATAAGTTTAAGACAGGCTCAGATTATCATCATGATTAAAATTAGAACTCATCATCAATTATCAACACTGTTCAAGTTAACGTGCAAAACCAATCTTATCATAGGCCGAGTTAAGACCACACCAACCGATCACATAGATTCATGCACAAAAAAATAAAATAAAATAAAATACAATTATATTACATGAACACATACTAATGCAACACATATATGAATATGCAAATAACTACCATGTATTATATGCAACCTAAAAAAATACAATGCTAACACATAAAAAAATGAACTACCATGCAGATAACTAACTATATGCAGTACGACACTAAAGTGCCCCCAAACTTAAACTAGACATTGTCCTCAATGGCTGAAATAGAAAAAAATAGAGCAAAGGACTTCCCTGAAAATATAACAATCTTCCTCCTTGTCCACTAAGTTTGGAGAATAGGCTAAGCACATGGAACAAATTGGGCACCACACTTGAATAACCTATAAAACATGATAGAAATAATTTTATTAAATTCTAAATAAATGCAAATTCAAAACTACTAATATAAAACCTAATAAAAACTAAAAATAAAAATTAAACTTGGGTTGCCTCCCAATAAGCGCTTATTTTATAGTCTCAGCCTGACTTCTTCAATTCTCTATCCAATTCCCCTTCGAAAATTGAGGAACCCTCCATCCATCATTAACAATGTCTCTTTTGGGAGGTTCCCATTAGTAATGACCCTTGAATGAAAGTCACCTAGCATGCTCTTTGTAGATATGTTCCCCATTAAGAACGTCCAAAAACTAGGTGTTTTCTCCATTATGTCGATGATCAGATTAGGGCATTGAAGCTTAATAAACACAATGGGATCTTCCTCTATCTTCTCTTTTTCATTCCACCATGACTCCACAACTGTACTAGCTCTTATGTCACAAAGAGCTTTGAAGCTTTACATTTGATCGCCAATTGGGCATGGTTTTGCAAAACTGCCCGGATTCTTGAACTTTGGTGGAGGAGGCACATGGGATACTAATGAATATGGCTCATCTTCGTTAAATCTTACAGTTAAATCTTCGTCGATCTCCTTTTCTTGGTTCCTAGTTGTTTCCTCTCTTTCAACATCTTGTGGCTTATCTAGTTGCAGATTTTGTTCGGGCTCTCCATCAGTCTCGGAATCCATGTCATAGGGCCAAGTGTATTGAGGCCAAACGTTCGAGGCATTGATTAGTTGTTCCATTTGGTTTGCAAAATTTTAACTCGATATCTCTTGATTAATCCTCCTCTCCTCACTTGAAGCTATGAACTTGGACAAAATTTTCTCCAAATTTAAATGTTCCTCCTGTTGTAGCGGAGGTGGACACGAGAAATCCGGTGGGTATATTGGACTTGGAGCATAAAATTGATCTTGATGAGTATAGCTCCATGAAAAATCTGGGTGATACCCCCAATCCTGATGATAGTTGTTGGGGTAGACATAATTGTTGGGGTAATCACCACCATACTATACCGACTCGAAACTAATGGTGCATTGATGACTCAAATGATTTCCAGCACAATAATCACAAGTCACCGCCACACTTTGACGACGTTGTGCTGCAAAATCGTCTAACCTCCTCGAAAGTGTCTCAATCTGTGCTAACAATGCAGAAAGTATCGCGAGTCCGTCAATCTCTATTTCCGTTGGTTGAGTCATGTTTGCCATCCTTCGACTCCGTTGGGCTGCAATAACATCCAACATCTTCGAATTTGCCTCAATTTGTACTGACTCTACAGAAAATGTATTAAGACCATCAATCCTTGTTTCCCTTGGTTGAGTCATGTTCGTGTATGGCCATTGATACGCAAAGGCATCCATAGTACCTGAAAAGAGAGAAATATAGGAAGAGAATTAAAGAAAATAATTAAAAAAATGTTTAAATTAAAACTAATTTGATAAAATTAATATTGGCAAAATTATTAAACTAATTCCCCGGCAACGATGCCAAAAACTTGTTGATCAATTTCGCAATCAATGAATACGTACAAGTATACACGGTCAACAAGTAATAAAGTGATAAGAAAAGTATTGTTCCCACGAGGAATTATTTAATAAAAATTACCAAGTACTAACTCTTAACCAAATCAATTTTATTTAAACAATTGCAAAGTGTGATTTTTCTAATTAAGAAAACTAAATTAATCAATTAAAACTAGATTACTCCAAAATTAATTCAAATAAATAAAGATTAAGACTCGACGAATGAATTCAGATAAATAAAGGTTAAGAATCTAATATCTCCAATTATGAACTATAAACCAATTATCTAATTATCCCAATTATTAAGTCTACTGAATTGTTAACAGGAATTCTAAGTGTCAAAAGCCCTTTTCCAAGTGATCAATTAACTTTTATTTAATCCAATTAATCTTGTGATATTCCAATGCAAAACAATTAAATTAAACTCCTTCAATCCTAATTCCCAATTTGTTACATGCAGTGAACAGATATTCCTATTCAATTCACGACCCTAATTATTCGTCATGCAAATAATTAAGCATACATGTTATCAAGTCCAGTTCTAACCCTAGATTTCATCTTCTGAATCCTTCTAGAGTAACAAGGTAATTACTGTCCAAATAATTAATCAATAAACACAAGACATGATAAACAATTCACTTTAGCATAAATAATTGGACTAAATTAAATAATTAATTCATAGACATAAAAGGTTCAATTTGTAGTCTTAATAAAAGAAATTTAGTTCATTGTCATTGAATTAAAATCAAGAATCCACAACTGAATAAACATTAAAAGATAAAAGTAAGAGAAGAGAATAGAATAGAATCTGTTGTCAGAAGTCTTGAGACTCCTCTTTCGCTCCTGCTTTGAATCTTCAATGATGCTCAAGTTGCTTCAATCTCCAACAATCCAATATAAACTAGGGTTTATGTTCTAACCTAATAGAGTATTTTATCTAAGCTAATCTATGTAATCCCCCTTTATTTTATGCCTTACATCATGTATTTATAGGTTATAAGTCCAATTTTTAGCTTAGGAACAAACCCAATCCAATTTAGAGTCAAAAAAGTGTCAAAATTCGCCCCAAAACGCGTCCAAGCTTGACCAATCCTTCCCCAAGCCCAGGGGCATGGCATGGTAACCAGACATCGCATTCTAGTGCCCCTCAGACCTTTGGGCATAGGCCTTGTTTGGGCGCCCCGGCGCTGGCCTCATATCTGGAAATTTTCTACTCTGACGTCCTTTGGGAAAATGACCATAACTTCTTCGTCCAAACTCAGATTTTGATGATTCAAGATGTTCCAGAAAGAGGAGACGTAGATCTACAACTTTTATTCTTTGAGTGTTTCTAAATAAGGTCCAGAGAAATGCTGAAATTGGCTTTGAAGTGGATGTTATGTAAATGGCAAGCCGAAAATGTGAATCTAGCCACCCCAAACATCGATCCAAGTAACTTTTATCCCAATTCCTACTAAACAACGTAAAACATGCATGAATAGACACAAACACTTAAAAACATCCAAAAGATTAAGCTCAAACGCACTCAATTCATGTGTATAAAACTCACTCATCAAAAGTATTCAATTTTCTTATAATTATTATTTTATTTAGTAAATAGTTAAATTGATAAAAAGATTAAGTTAAGGGTGATATTACCAAACGTCGAACCACTTGTCGTTTTATATTACAAGCGTCGAACCACTTGTCGTTTCACATTACAAGCGTCGAACCACTTGTCGTTTCACATTACAGGCGTCGAACCACTTGTCGTTTCACATTACAAGCGTCGAACCACTTGTCATTTCACATACAGGCATCGAACCACTTGTCGTTTCACATTATAGGTGTCGAACCACTTGTCGTTTCACATTATAGGCGTCGAACCACTTGTCATTTCACATTACAAGCGTTGAACCACTTGTTGTTTCATATTACAAGCGTCGAACCACTTTTCTTTTCACATCACCAGTCGTCAAGACACTTGCCTCTTCCCATTGCAAGGGCTAATCTAGAAATCTTCTATAAATAGAAGCTTATATCTTCTTTCATTCTCACCAATTCACTATGACTCACAAGAGAATTCTATAGAGAGAGAATCAGATAGAAAGAAGAAGAGTATTACCATTACTACTATTATTAAAGATCCAATCTCCTACTAAGGTAAGGGTATTATTTCTTTACGTGATTCGTAAGTGATATTATTAAGTGTTCAATATTAAAGAAATAATATTTTCTTCCATACTACTACGTAGTATGTAAGTAATATTATTTCATTTTATATTCCTAATTCTACACTTATGTTGATAAGTATTGCTTCTATACTCCATGAAATTAGTAGAATATCCTTGATATTTGCGCTTCATCCAGTATCTTTTTATGAAAATATTATTCTAAAAATTCTTAATAATTTTTAATCTTTTTATATCCGGGTACTATTCACGAGTTACTATTCACCCGGTTACTTTTCACTCTAGTATTATTTACTAGGGTATTCGAGACACTTTTCATGTCGGGATACTATTTATAGGGTACTATTCCCAAAGTACTATTCATAGGGTACTATTCACCGAAAAATTTATTTCTTTTCTGTTCAAATTATTTTTGATACATGGATATTATTCTTGAATTTTACTCCACAAAGCAGTATCGTGTCAACAATTTGGACATTATTAAACTCTAAATAAATTTAAAGTCTTTAATAATTATCCTTGATTTCGTTTGATTAATGCTTATATCATTGTCATCATCCTCATGCTTATATTGAGATGAAAGTCATCTTCGGCCAAGGGTGCAAAGATGAACTGTTGATTGGTATGATTATGACCAGGGATCATTCGGTATAATCATGGTCCATAATGTTATAAATGATGTGGTAAAAGTCCTCATTGGCCCGTAGTGCATTGATGGACAGTTGTTGGTATGAATATGACCAGAGATTATTTGGTTTAATCATGACCATTGGTGAAAACATGAATATCCTTGGCCTGTAGTGCATGGATAATTCGTGGTCGTGATACTAATGAATATCCTTAGCCGTAATACAAGGATGATTCGATGATGTGGATTATTTATTAAGCTGAGTCTCAGCGATTAAATGTTGATAATAAACTTTAATTCATAGAAGATAGTAGATATCATGCTCTACTTGACTCTTCTAAAAATACAGTTGCATGCCTTTGGCCTGTAGTGCAAAGATGAACTGTTAATGAATATCTTTGGCTCGTAGTGAAAAGATGAATTTATTAGTATGATTATGAACAGGAACTATGATTTGGTATAACCATGATCTTTGATGTTTCAGGTAAACAGGTGATGAAAATTATCTTCTTCTTGGGTGTGAAGAGGAATTTAGAATCACAATTATGATTATGAATAATTATGGATGTGAGGCGTTGATTGATGTTCTGAGGATAAAACATGGTTGGTGGACTTTTAACATGGAGAAGATAATAGACTTTATGGTCTATTTTACTCTTCTAATGGATTGCTTGTTCCGCTGCTACTATGGTTGAAAAGTTTTATCATCTACCATATGTTCTAAACCTCTGATTTCTTACTGACGAAGGATATTGCTAATTTAATTATCTTTAGTCATGATATTCTTTACTAGGCTAGTTGTGTTCACCCTTTTACTTCACAATTCCTTTTAGGTAATAAAAGTGTAGCTGGGTCGAGCGGGGGTAACAGGGGAATAGAACGATGGTCTATAGTTGTTGAGGTTTCCCCTAAAATAATATGGAAATAATTTTATTGAGAATTATAGATAATTGTGTCGTATTTTATACATCATTTTAACCGTTGATTTTGGTGAACCGAATAGGGTGAGGTGAACCCAACTTTGGAAGGGTGTTTTTCCACTATCATATAAGATGTCTAATGACAGACAACCTCGTGTTATCATAAGACAAGGTTATGCACATGCACTTGCTGATTATATCTATGAGAACTACCTATATAATCTTGGAGTTTGGTTGAAATATAATTCTCACTTGGAGACAATGGAGATATTTATATGTCAAGAGAAGACTCACCATTGGAAAGAATATGATAGTAATCTTCTCATTTTTCTTTGGGGTCTATTGGGTCAACCAAGGATAATTTTGGAGTCATATGATATCTATCATAACTTAGATGCATGACCTCCCATGTACGAAGGTTTCCTTGAGCATTTTCTAAAGATTTTAATTTCTAAAATAGTTATTGACTGTACTTTTATGTAAAGTACCATTGTAAGGTGTTGTGGTCGAGACACTATGAGAGTTACATATATTTGTATTAAAACTCACAGGCTATGTGTTGTTGTACTCTGCACGACAGTTCAACAGTTGTATAAATAAAGTTTGCATTTGATTTCTGTAATTTGATGTCTAGCGACTCAAAATGGGTCGTGTAAACCTATTTTGGGGGCGTCACACCTAATCTGCAAGTGTTTATCATGATATAGCAAGGGTGAGCAACAGATTTGCCCATAAAGTTTAAGTTTAATAAATTAAGGATATATCATGATAGACAGAAATGAACAATAAGCTGGCTAAAATTCTACAATATAATTATGAACTAGCATGAACAAACTTTCATAGCTGAACGAATATTGTACATGAACATAACAATTATATCTGGACCGAATGGTAATGAAGGGGATCAGCCTTTCATACCTGATGAATACATGCAATATGCACAGAGTACGATTCAACAATTCATAGACATGGTAATCAGCAATGATTATCCATAAGCATATTTGAATAAACAACTCGAAGTTGAGTTAAGAAAAACTTGCCTGATCCGTTGATTATCGTTACACAACTTATTTAGCTTTGTCTGAATACCTAATATAAATAATACCGATCTCCAAATATTAGAATAATATCATCACAAAGATAATACTATTATATATATTCATAGAATAACCTAAACACATAACACATAACCTTATCGATTACATACATCATATAAGACCTAGTATTAAGTCAAACTATTGCGGTCAGGAAGTGAATTCTAAGACAATTCTAACATCCCGACATCCTAGTCGGACGATTCTCAATCCTAATATTATTAAGACTCGGTCTAAACTGCTTCACAAATATCTTAGATAATTTATTACCATTCAAAATAATTTTCATAAGCTCGTAATAATTTTTAGATAATTATTACCATTTATCATGATTTTTCAATCATTAATATCGTATTTATATGATTTAAATACCATATAATTCCTTTATCATTAATATTTATTTAATATTAAATATTAATAAAAATCATTACATAATATTATAATATATTTATAATATCCTAAAGTATTTTAATACCTCAAAATCATATTTATATAATTTTAAAACAGTTAAATTCATTATCCGATAATTGATATTAATATTAAAATATTAATATTTTCATGACAAAATATCAAAAGTTATATTTTATAACTTAAAATATTTTTATAATACTTAAATCATTTTATATGATTTTTAAATCATTAATTATATTTTTTCATAATTTATTTAATTAATTTATTAAATAAATTAATTACCATCAATAATAAATTATTAATGAAATTCACCACAAAATATTAAAAGTCATCGAAATAACTTAAAATATTTTCTAACACCATAATATATTTTTAAATGATTTTTCATGTATTAAAATCATTTTTATATAATTTATTTAATATTATAATTAAATAAATTAAATACCATTAATATTCCAAAAATATTAAATATTTATGAAATATATTCAAAATTATTAAAAACCTATTTTTAGGCTTTAAAATAATTTTTAGTAATTTATTATGTATTTTTAATAATTTAAAACTAATTTTCTATAAATATTTAATAAAATAATAATTTTTGAAATTAAATGTCATAAAAGGGCCTATAAATGGCAGTAATCGTAGTTATAGGTGTTCTTGAGCAACTATGAACATGAAATGTCAGACACCGAGGGGATATGTTTGGCCAAGATGTGATCTTAGTTCTTAATGTTTTATGGGCAGTCTAGCACATCAATGTTATAGTACTTATGTAATACTATAAGAATTAACAAGTTTCATATCCATCCTGCATCATAACAACAAGATTAAAGCCCCAGAAAATCTTGTCAGACGTGTTCTTGATTTTCTGGGTTGTCCAGAAACTCAAGCAGTTATAAGGGTTGCTTTTTGAACTTTGATTAATCCGGTCTCAGGTCATGTTCTAAGTGGTTTTATGATTCCTGGTGGTAGTACTTATGTCATAGAACAACAGTATAACACTAGTTCAGTCAAATAACAACACCAACTTATGATTTAAGCCGGTCAAAGTAGGCCAGAAAAACTATTCTTGAACATTTCTGGAAAACCTAGAAATGTTCATAGTGATCATCATCGACCCAAGTTTGACCTTGTATAACTTTGATTAATTAAGCATATAGGCGATCTAAAGGCTTGGATATGTATTCCATATGTCAGACTACAACATTAAAACAACAACATGGCTTAACTAACAAAGAATAGCAAGAAATAGAGCCTACAAAAACGTTGTCAGGTTTTCTGGGCAAATTTGGGCTGCCCAGAAACAGATTTCATTTTCAGTCAACGAGGTTTGACTACTTATATCTTGAAATATAGACATGATCTAACCTTGATTCAAGTTCCAGATCAAAGCCTATATGGCATAGAATAGATCTACAACTCTAAACACATATATCATCAAACACACACAGATCTAGAAGCTCTAACATTTGCTTGTCAGGCCAATTTTTAGGGTTCATTAGTCAGTTCCAAAGATTTGATTTGCGTCCATCTAGATGATATGGATCTAAGTTATAACAACCCAAATCACTAAATGACACCATGTAACATAACTTAAAACAATAAATCATAACATCTAATCATCAAATCACATGATTTACAAGTTAGGGTTTTATACCTCTTTAACCTTGATCTTTGATTTCTGTCCTTGATGATCTGATATAGGAGAGCTAAGGGATGTTCTTGGCTTTCCTCAACACTTAGTTCCTCTCAAAAATTTTGGAGGAGAGAGAGAGAAAAGGCTTGGCAAGGCTAGCAAGTAAAGTAAGTTTATTACTTAACTTTTTAACTTTTGATTTTGGTTTAATGAATTGGTATGATATAGCTGCTGATTTGCTGAGAGTTAGAGCACAAGGCTAGAGCTAGGGTTGTTTACCAACTACCACTAGGGCAAAATTTACAAGTTAGCTAATAAAGAATGAAAAAGGGGCATTATCGTTATTTTCCATACATTTTTAATGGCAATTTAGTAACTTGTGCAAACCCTTAGGGTTTAACCCTTAGAGTTTGACTCTTAGGGTTTAACCCTTAGGGTCAACACCTAAGTTTTTAAAAAATCAATTTTCTAGGATTTCTAATTTAAGTTTTCAAAATAGAAAATTAATATTTCTAAATTATAATTAGGATTCTCTAATTAAACTAAGATTTCCTAATCATAATCCAAGCTTGCTAATTAGGATTAATATTTCCTAATTAAAATTGCTAATTTAGAAATTAGGTCTATAATTGTACATTAGGGTTTCTAACGAAATAATTAGGGTTTCATATTTTAAAATTAGGGTTTTCTAACTAATTCGTTAAGCTTTACCCTAATTAATCTCATAATCAATACACTTGAGTCTCTGAGATCCCAAGTTAGGGTTTTCGTAATCTGAATTAGGGTTTCAAATTCTTGGAATCTAAAATTAGGGTTTCTAGAACCGGTTTTAGAGTTTCTTATAAATCGTAAGAATTTTCTAATTGAACGTTGATGTTCTTAATATAATATTAGGGTTTGATACTGATATAGGTTATCTGGTCAACTCTTGACCCTTAACCACATACTATACACATACAACCATATACACAGAACATATACACTTATACCCTTAATCCTGAATAATTCACCACAAAAATTTTAAATCCATAAAATTTCTTCCCAGAAATGTCTAATCCATTCACTTATTTTCTGTCTAGGTCTAATATTTAACCTTTAATCCATCATTTAAGATTTAAATAATTTTTTAAATTCTCGGGTTGTCACATTCACCCATTCTTCTAAGAATTTCATCCCCGAAATTAACCTTACACCTTATACCATGCACCATTCACCATTCATACATAGCATCATATGCTGCCCAATACATCCCTCACAAGAGTAAAATTTATTAAATAGTGCTGAGGAGTTATATCGACTATTGTCTGTCATTTTTGAAAAGGTTATACAGAAATTCATCCGCAAAACCTTCATACTTACAGACACATAGGGTATTTAGCCCGATATGCCCAGTACTGGCCAAGTACTGCTGGTTGGAACAATTTTTCCCCGTTCCTTCTATCCCATTCGCCTCAGGCGCATAAAAATTTTCTTACCTCAGTCTTTATCGAAATCCGCACCAAAATAATTTGGTTCTGGAAAATTTTCAAAGAACGCTTAGAGTTTTCGTAAACGTTGGTCTAGCCGAATCAAATAGCATAGACTCATATCAATAATCAATTTCAAACGAAATATTAAGGTATATCCAAAACCCCGTTGGCAAATTAAAATTTTAAAAATAGTTTTAAAATGACGTCATGATGTCGTCTTTGTATTAATGACTTGGTTTGAGGATCTTAGTCATTATATGACTTTGTCATAACACATCATACAATAGTAATGATTTATATATTGAATTTAACACTATGTATTCCTGTATTTACAACTCCATCATTTTTTTATCAATCTATCACCAGGTTACATGGTACATAAATAATAAATAAAACATATTTTGATCTTTCAAAATTGTTTTCTTCTAGCCGAAACAAGTAGCATAGACTATTCTTTAAACCGTTCAAAAATCATTGCAAATTTGTTTTATCATCTCAACAGGTAACGAGGTGTCGGTGGCCCGAAGTCCACACATACATAATGGTCACCAAGAGTTGAGAATAAAAATTCATTTTCAAAAGCACATAATGCGTATTTAGCTTGATGTCAAAAATTTTGAAGTCTAGCATAGCTAGACTATTTGGAAAACCTAATGTTTTCACTAATGATCAATTGCTTAGTAATCTATTTATTCCTATAATCCTTAATACCCTATTCACACAAAACTATATCCAGTTCATCAAACTTACCACACTTATGAGATCAGGAACTTTCCACAATTATATGAATTTAAGAACTTATCCTAGTCAGACCTTTGGCGTCCATTCGCTGAGGGGTTCATAAACATTTCATATAATCATGAGTCACGAACATACCATAAGTATGAGTTTTAAGAACTCGTACTTAACCTGATATTCTCTACCTATACCCTATCTATCTGTTATACACCTGAGAAAAGAATCCCCTTCTCAACATGTATATAGCAAATAGCACGACACAGACATTTCAATGATTATCAGTGCCAGAAACTAAATGATTTTTACACCAAGTACAATTCCCCGCCCATAACAAGGAATCATACAACTCAACTGCTGACATAAGTCCTCAATTAAAATCCCCACCTAATCTTAACTCCCTTCTCAATACGAATTTCATTCAACTCGTATTCATAATCCTTTCATGAATCTGTACCAATTCGTAGTACCACTACCACACAACAATATTGCTATAAACTTTTCAATCATTCGATTGATTCTATTCCCTGTTATAACTCTATCAGATCACGGGGTGATCTCATCGTATATATTACGATTCATTTCTATACTATGATTACTTTGTTTTACGATCTTCTATCCCAATACCTTTAGTCTTTTAGACTCTATCTATTCACCATTTTCGTTCACCTTTATTATTAGAGTTAGGGAACTCCGTGTCTTTATAACCCACCAAGATTCGTCTTTGAATCTTACTGACACACTAACTCTATTTGAGTTAGACCTAATTCTAATCACTGCGGTTATTAGTCTCAGGTAACCATACCTAAGGTTCATAACCAATAGCTTTGATACCAACTGTAGCATCCCCAAATCCCGGTCCTAAACACCAAAGATCTAGTATACTATTTCTATAACTATTGCGGAAGATATAAACATAAATTATTTATACATTAAACATTACACACTATTCCCAAGGTCGAGAACCTTCACATAATACCTGAATTAATATTTTATCTAACAAACAAAGTTATTATCATACATTACTGTTACAAATCTAACTGCACACATAATTCCCCAAGCTGTATTTGTCTTTGACCTTTCCTTGTATCTGAAGTATTCGCTTAATCTGCAAGTGTTTATCATGATATAGCAAGGGTGAGCAACAGGTTTGCCCAGCAAGTTTATGTTTAATAAATTAAGGATATATCATGATAGAAAGAATTGAACAATAAGCTTGCTAAAATTCTACAACATAATTGTGAACTAGTATGAACAAACTTTCATAGCTAAACGAACATTGTACATGAACATATCAATTATATCTGGATCGAATGGTAATGAAGGTGATCAGCCTTTCATACCTGATGAATACATGCAATATGCATAAAGTACGATTCAACAATTTATAGACATGGTAATCAACAATGATTATCCATAAGCATATTTGAATAAACAACTCGAAGTTGAGTTAAGGAAAACTTGTTTGATCCGTTGATTATCATTACACAACTTATTTAGCTTTGTCTGAATACCTAATATAAATAATACCGATCTCCAAATATTAGAATAATATCATCACAGTATAATACTATTATATATATTCATAGAATAACCTAAACACATAACACATAACCTTATCAGTCTATACATCACATAAGACCTAGTATTAAGTCAAACTATTGCAATTCGAGTTGAATTCGGCACAATTCTGACATCCCGACATCCTAGTCGGACGATTCTCGAGCCTAATATTACTAAGACTCGCTCTAAACTGGTTCACAAATATCTTAGAAAATTTATTACCATTCAAAATAATTTTCATAAGCTCGTAATAATTTTCAAATAATTATTACCATTTATCATGATTTTTCAATCATTAATATCGTATTTATATGATTTAAATACCATATAATTCCTTTATCATTAATATCTATTTAATATTAAATATTAATAAAAATCATTATATAATATTATAATTGTGACGCCCCCAAAATATGTATACATCACCCATCTTGGATCGCCAAATACATGGTACAAAATTCAAATACAATTTAATTATACAACTGTCGTGTAACATACGACAAAACATAACCTGAGAGTTTTAAAACGAATATTATCTTCTAGACAATATCCATACTCAATGGAGTCCTCGTTATAATTATTATCACACTATTTCACGGAATAGTGAGGACTACTAATGCACCATCTCGGACCATCACTTCGTTCCCCGACTAGTTCCGGCTACATTCTCATTTCCTGAAGAGAACAATGGAAGTAAAAGGGTGAGCTCAACTAGCCCAGTAAGAAATATTATGATTAAGATAATGCAGAATAAGTTATCATTAGCCTTCAACAATGTTAAACTGATAAAATATAATAGACAACAAGTTTAACTGCAGCGGAACAAGCAATCCATTAGAAGAGTCAAGTAGAGCAAGATATTTACTATTTTCTATGATTTAAAAGTTTTTCATCAACTTTATCACTGAGACTCAGCTTAATAAATAAACCACATCATCGAATCATCCCTGCACTACGGGCCAAGGATATTCATGTAATTATCAATGGTCATGATTATACTGAATAATCCCTGGTCAAAATCATACCAACAACTATCCATCAATACACTACAAGCCAATGAGGATTTTTACCACATCATTTATAATATTACGGGTCATGATTATACCGAATGATACCTGGTCATAATTATACCAATCAACAGTCCATCTATTCACGTAAGCCAAAGATGACTTTCATCACAATATAAGCATGAAGATGATGACAATGATATAAGCAATAATCAAACGAAATCAAGGATAATTATTAAAGACTTTAAATTTATCTAGAGTTTAAAAATATCCAAATTTTCAACATGATACTGCTTTGTGGAGTAAAATTCAAGAATAATATCCATGCATAAAAAATAATTTGGACAGAAAAAAATAAATTTTTTCGGTGAATAGCACCCCGTGAATAGTACCCTGACATGAAAAGTGTCCCGAATACCCGAGTGAACAATATTTGAGTGAATAGTAACCAGGTGAATAGTAACCCGTGAATAGTACCCCAGCATGAAAAGTGCCCCGAATACCCGAGTGAATAATATTATAGTGAATAGTAATTGGGTGAATAGTAACCCATGAATAATAACTCGTGAATGGTACCTCGGTATGAAAAGTGCCCCGAATACCCGAGTGAATAATATTATAGTGAATAGTAATTGAGTGAATAGTAACCCGTGAATAGTAACTCGTTTATAGTACCCACAGCATGAAAAGTACCCCGAATACCCGAGTGAATAATATTATAATGAATAGTAATCGGGTGAATAGTAACTCGTGAATAGTACCCCGACATGAAAAGTGCCCCGAATACCCGAGTGAATAATATTATAGTGAATAGTAACTAGGTGAATAGTAACCCATGAATAGTACCCCAGGTGAAAATATTGATATTTAATAAGAAAGTTCAGATCAATATTTCAATGAAACGATACTGGATGAAGCGCAAAACTCAAGGATATTCCACTAATTTCAAGGATTATAGAAGCAATACTTACCATAGTAAGTTTAGATTTAAGAATATAAAAAGAAATAACATACGAAACTGCAAATGGATTTTCACCTGTCATACGGTACGTAATCCGCATAAACAGGTTATTCTGACATATTAAAGGATGAATACGAAAAATAGTATTCCTTATGATACCCCTTACCAACGAAAATAACATCCCTTACGGATACAACAAATAATATCCCTTACGAATACAATAAATAATATCCCTTACCTAAGTAGAAGGCTAGATACTGCAATAGTGAAGTAGCAGAATACTTTTCTTCTTGCTTTCTATAGTTTCTCTTGTGATTCTTAGTGAATTGGTGAGATTGAAAGAAGAATTAAGCTTCTATTTATAGGAGAATGGACTAAAAAGTAACAAATTCATGAACGGTCCAGATTGATTTACTATTAGAACGGACGGTCCAGACTGATTACTATTAAAACCACAACCGACGGTCCAGATTGATTTAACTTATTACACTTTAGTACCCCTAAAGTTTTCTAAGTTTGCATTATTCCCCTCTAAATTTTTTCAAATCACTTATTTTACATAAACACAGTCTTAATACTTCAATAATTATTCATCATTAATATTATAACTCACAATATTTAACAATCAGATCATTCCCAGGAAAGAAGGGGCTTTTCGATAAGGATTTCTCCCTATTGGCGCATGATTAGGTGACCAAACCTCTCTCCATGTAACTTTCTAGACATCGTGAATATTACAAATAATAATATGAATAACTTTGTTGTCTCAATTATTGATTTAATAATATAAAATATTATGCGAGATAATCTTGTGACAATAATTAAATCAAATAAGCGTGAGATACTATCAAAGAATTACTATAGCAATAATTGAGTAAAGCCCGAATGGCTTCTACGTAAGCATCAATAATCAATACTGGTGTCTTTCTTATCAACCACGCGTATTCGCATTTTACTTTACCATAGGGTAGTTCAATAGTTTAACGGTAAAACTTTTGCCGTTATTTTTATAAAAAATATTTCTGTCATTTTTTAACTACGACAATACTTCCGTTGTGGGGTCCACCAATGATTGTGTCGTCGAATGAATATTTCCTGACAGAAAGAATATTCTCCGACCAAACGAATATTCCCCGACACAACGAATATTTTATATCAACTTGCTTACTTTGCAAAAAATTTCACATATCACCCTTAACTCCTTTTATCAATTAAACCATTTATTAAATAGAATAATAATTATAAGAAAATTAAATACTTTCATTTCATAAAATTCGGGGTCTTACAATAATATATTTATAATATCCTAAAGTATTTTTAATACCTCAAAATCATATTTATATAATTTTTAAACAGTTCAATTCATTATCCGATAATTGCTATTAATATTAAAATATTAATATTTTCATGACAAAATATCAAAAGTTATATTTTATAACTTAAAATATTTTATAACACTTCAATCATTTTTATATGATTTTAAATTATTAATTCTATTTTTCCATAATTTATTTAATTAATTTATTAAATAAATTAATTACCATCAATAATAAATTATTAATGAAATTCACCACAAAATATTAAAAGTCATCAAAATAACTTAAAATATTTTCTAACACCATAATATATTTTAAATGATTTTTCATGTATTAAAATCATTTTTAAATAATTTATTTAATATTATAATTAAATAAATTAAATACCATTAATATTTCAAAAATATTAAATATTTATGTAATATATTCAAAATTATTAAAAACCTATTTTTAGGCTTTAAAATAATTTTTAGTAATTTATTATGTATTGTTAATAATTTAAAACTAATTTTCTCTAAATATTTAATAAAATAATAATTTTTGGAAATTAAATGTCGCAAAAGGGCCCTATAGCGACAGAACCGTCGTTATAGGTGTTCTTGAGCAACTATGAACATGCAATGTCAGACACCGAGGGGCTATGTTTGGCCAAAATGTGATCTTAGTTCTTAATGTTTTATGGGCAGTCTAGCACATCAATGTTATAGTACTTATGTAATACTATAAGAATTAACAAGTTTCATATCCATCCTGCATCATAACTACAAGATTAAAACCCCAGAAAATCTTGTCAGACGTGTTCTTGATTTTCTAGGTTGTCCAGAAACTCAAGCAGTTATAAGGGTTGCTTTTTGAACTTTGATTAATCCGGTCTCAGGTCATGTTCTAAGTGGTTTTATGATTCCTGGTGGTAGTACTTATGTCATAGAACAACAGTATAACACTAGTTCAGTCAAATAACAACACCAACTTATGATTTAAGCCGGTCAAAGTAGGCCAGAAAACTATTCTTGAACATTTCTGGAAAACCTAGAAATGTTCATAGGCAGACGGTCAACCCAAGTTTGACCTTGTATAACTTTGATTCCGTTAAGCATATAGCTAATCTAAAGACTTGGATATGTATTCCATATGTCAGACTACAACATTAAAACAACAACATGGCTTAACTAACAAAGAATAGCAAGAAATAGAGCCTGCAAAAACGTTGTCAGGTTTTCTGGGCAAATCTGGGCTGCCCAAAAACAGATTTCATTTTCAGTCAACGAGGTTTGACTACTTATATCTTGAAATATAGACATGATCTAACCTTGATTCAAGTTCCAGATCAAAGCCTATATGGCATAGAATAGATCTATAACTCTAAACACATATATCATCAAACACACACAGATCTAGAAGCTCTGACATTTGCTTGTCAGGCCAATTTTCAGGGTTCATCAGTCAGTTCCAAAAAATTGATTTGCGTGCATCTAGATGATATGGATCTAAGTTATAACAACCCAAATCACTAAATGACACTGATAGACACGTAATTCATACATTTTATTATCCCTAATTTTGTCCTTTTAATTATATTAGTTTATTAAATTAATATGTTTTATTTTATTTTATAGGATTTAATATTTATTACAATAAAGTCAAAATCTTGGTGATCAATGGATATTTAATGCTCTTATTCATATAAGGAATATCCAAGAAGAATCCTACAAGGAGAAGGAGAGAGGTGGAACAATCTTGGTGTGCATGTCAAATCCAACAAGAGAAAGGAAAGTCTATCTAGAAGATCTTTTTGAGAAGTTGATTGCCACTAGGAAGTTGAATCCTACATGGAAAGGGAACAAAAGTGTCCAAGTTCAATTAGGGTTCAAAGTTATTTTTCTTATAAATAGGCCTCTTGTTTTAGAGAGAAAGCACCACTTGTTATTTTCTTTTTCTCAATTTTTCACTAGTGTAAGAGGGAGTAAGATATTTACAGTTTGTCCTTTCTCTTATTTTCAATCATGTGTGATACTACTGAAAGGGAGTATTTGTAACTTTCTTTTATTTATATAATAGAAATTCTCTTTTTAATTATTGTTCTTATTTCATGCAAATAGTAGTACTAATATTATTTATTTTTGTTTTTAATTCCATGGCTAGCTAAATTTCTAATACCTAGGATTATGATGAAACTAAGTATTTCATAATAATATTTTCTTTCCGTTCCAAAATTAATGCCTAATTATTCTCACCTTCATAATTTCCTCCGCATAAATTGCATATGATTTTTATATTGATTGCGAGGTTTTGATAAGTTATAGTTAATCAGTGAATTTTTTATAACTTATGCTTTCCCATATTAATTATATGAATCATTATTTTTAAAGGGAAGGGAGAATAATTTGGGAATTGATTTAGGAAATAAGAAATTATTTATTATGTTAATATTTGGTGGATTCTAATTCCTAGGTATCTTTTCTCATTAATAGTTTTCGTCATTAATTAATAGTTTGCATACTTTAGTTAATAAATCTTCTCCACCATTTTGTTTCTAATTTGCCTAAAATATTAATTAAGGATATATTAAAGAATTGATCTAGTCTCTGTGGTTCGACCTGCACTTGCCAAATCTACAATAGACGTTGTGCACTTGCAATACATATTTTTAACACATCAGACACCCTGTAACATAACTTAAAACAATAAATCATAACATCTAATCTTCAAATCACATGATTTACAAGTTAGGGTTTTATACCTCTTTAACCGTGATCTTTGATTTCTGTCCTTGATGATCTGATATAGGAGAGCTAAGGGATGTTCTTGGCTTTCCTCAACACTTAGTTCCTCTCAAAATTTTCGGAGGAGAGAGAGAGAAAAGGCTTGGCAAGGCTAGCAAGTAAAGTAAATTTATTACTTAACTTTTTAACTTTTGATTTTGGTGTAATGAATTGGTTTGATATAGCTGTTGATTTGCTGAGAGTTAGAGCACAAGGCTAGAGCTAGGGTTGTTTACCAACTATCACTAGGGCAAAATTTACAAGTTAGGTAATAAAGAATGAAAAAGGGGCATTATAGTTATTTTCCATACATTTTTAATGGCAATTTAGTAACTTGTGCAAACCCTTAGGGTTTAACCCTTAGAGTTTGACTCTTAGGGTTTAACCTTAGGGTCAACACCTAAGTTTTTTAAAAATCAATTTTCTAGGATTTCTAATTTAAGTTTTCAAAATAGAAAATTAATATTTCTAAATTATAATTAGGATTCTCTAATTATACTAAGATTTCCTAATCATAATTCAAGCTTGCTAATTAGGATTAATATTTCCTAATTTGCTAATTTAGCAATTAGGTCTATAATTGTACATTAGGGTTTTTAACGGAACAATTAGGGTTTCAAAATTTAAAATTAGGGTTTTCTAACTAATTCGTTAGGCTTTACCCTAATTAATCTCATAATCAATACACTTAAGTCTCTGAGATCCCAAGTTAGGGTTTTCGTAATCCGAATTAGGGTTTCAAATTCCCAGAATCTGAAATTAGGGTTTCCAGAACCGATTTTAGGGTTTCTTATAAATCATAAGAATTTTCTAACTGAACGTTGACTTTCTTAATATAATATTAGGGTTTGACACTGATATAGGTTATCTGGTCAACCCTTGACCCTTAACCACATATTACACATATACAACCATATACACAGAACATATACACTTATACCCTTAATCCTGAATAATTCACCACAAAAATTTTAAATCCATAAAATTTCTTCCGAGAAATGTCAAATCCATTCACTTATTTTCTATTTAGGTCTAATATTTAACCTTTAATACATCATTTAAGATTTAAATAATTTTTTAAATTCTCGGGTTGTCACAATAACTATTTACTCAAAGGTTCTTTTATGATTAATGTTGAAATCTATATTATCTGGAAAGTCGTTGATCGCAAGGGAGGCTTATCCCTATTGTAGAATAAATATTATTTATTTAAATAAATTAATATTTTAATTTATTTATTTAAATAAGATTAGAATTATTCTAATTGATTTATTCACAACCGGTTTAATATGGAGAACCTAAAGGGTCACACCATAAAAGGAAGAATAATTGTTTAAGAAATTAATGGCATAATCGTAATAATAAGTTAAATATATTTAATTTAATCTATGGTGATAGAATAAATTAAATAGCTTAATATTTATTATTTAATATTTTGGAAATATTAAATATAAATTAATAAGAGGATTCTTATTATTATTATTATTACTATTATTATTATTTAATTTCTAAAGGAGTTTGGGAATTAATTAATAAAAGTACTCTCATATATCCTAATAAGATTAGGAGGCTAATTAATTAAAAGAGTTTAATTAATTATTCCTAAAAAGATTGGGAGCCTAAATAATTAAAGGAGTTTAATTTAATCAATTAAAATAAAACTCAAATCCTTAATTGTTAAGAAGGGTTGCCCACATCTATAAATAAGAGGAGTCATATTATGTGTGAGGTGGTTGACTTTTTTACAACAGACGTAATTCCAATAGTTGGGAGATCTAATACACCCTTTTCTATGAGAGATGGAAAAATCTAGGGTTTTGCCAAACACCCATCTTCTTGAATTTTTCTTCTTCCTTGGTGGATCACCTAGGCCAAACACTTGGGTGGCTAATGTTGATCAAAGGAAGGAACCAAACCCCGTGGATTCAAGTTGAACGCGAAAAGGATTTAGAGATGAACTTGTACCTGAGGAAGCTTGAATCTTCAAGGGTGTGATTTTTATTCTTTATCTTTTCGTTTAATTAATAATTGTGCATAAAGGATGATCCGGGTATATGGTTTGTAAAATTTTAAAACTCTTTTTATCGTGTTTTCGCTTATTTTGTGAAATTTGATTGCGTTCATGAATATTACACACCTAACATTATTACCTCAACCTTAGCAGTCATTTAGACTATACAGACCCTTCTTTACGTACTTAACGATCAGCCCTTTGTATCATGTATTGTGCATAAAGATCTAAACGTTACACGTATATAATCACCTATATTAGGGTTGTTCGTCTCAGGTTGAATTTAGAATTTCCACACAAAAGAAAGTTTAGTTTGGAACTCGTTTATCAATGGTTCTAGAGTTTTAGAACATTCATCATATAGATTAATCCAATCAAAGAGAGTTTAGCTCAACAACATAAGTTTAAATAACAATAACTAAGTCAAGATTGAATATCAACAACTTTTGATTGAATAGACATGGCATATACAAAGTGTTAAATCCAAAGGAATTAGAAAATCTCCTTTGAAACAATGAACTTGAACAATTTATGCTTTGAAAAGCAAGCAATAAAGTTAGGGATTTGCTCAATGTAAAGAATTAGAATACGAGAGCTTATGTTAACATAAACAAGATGGAATCAATAAGCTCGTTCAACTATAATATCATATTTGCATAATGATAATTTAGGATTAGAAAGCTTGCTTGACAATCAAAAGATAACGTGGTCATGAAACTTGCATTCATTACAAAGAGAATGAAGTTAAGGAACTTGCCTCGTGTGTAAGCTACACAAATATAATAAACATTCGCCAATTACCCTACATATACCATTAGAACCACAATACCAATTAGTTATGTTAACATTAACTTCATGGGTTCACTTCTCATTTTAGTCAAGTCTATAGTCTCTAGCTTTAGACCTGATTATTTTAATCATTCATGTACCATAAATCAACTCTCCTAACTATATAACATGCAGAGCATGGTGATTGCATATCAACACAAATTCTCATGACATCACGTTACAAACTTTCACAACTTACTAATTCATAATCTTTTAGTTTCAACATTGTGATATGTTATTACGTTTTATAATATGTTTTAGGTCCTTTTATAATCATCAAAATATTTTAAGTAAACATTCTCCAATCTATGTTGTTAACAGTTCATTCTTTGGTCTAATCGACCATCATTGCGCCATGGATACCTAGAAATCCGTACCATACGCTGTGAGACCACCGAATCGGATTTTGCGAAACACAAACTCAGACTCGGTTCTACGCCAAAAATTCCAATTTTCCCAATTCTACAGCAACATAGACAACCCAAAACCACATAATATATACAATCAACCATTTTAACACCCACTACTACAAAACAGTAAATAGATAACGCGAAAAAAACGTTGTGATTTCAATCAGAAACACGTCGTGGTTAAGGGTGTCATCTATTTGACACTCTTACACAACGTTTTTAAAACGTTGTAGTTAGACACATTATACAACGTTTTTAAGAAAAAAAACGTTGTAGATTTATTTTTCATAAATTAGCAAATGCTAAAACGTTGTAGAAGGTATGATTCCACAACATTTTCTGGCTAAAAACGTTGTAAAAAACACTGAAATATTGACTACTACACATTATGTTGTACAAATATACAACATTTTTAAAATGTTGTAGATAAAAAAAAAAAAAAAAGTTGTGATTCACCCACATTACCAATGCACCTGCAATATGCTAATGCCATGATATATAGCTAAAAGGTCTAAATTCTCATTTAAATTTAAAGCCAAAATGTATCAACCATTCAAAATACATCCCAATAATACCATTCATTTACAGTTTCAAATTACTACATCCACAAAATATATATCAAACTATCCATATATGCATCTCAAATTCACTTTTTAATATAAATTAGTACTACTATATTGAATTGTGAATTTGATTACATCCACAAAATAAACCAAAATATCCATAAAATTAAGCTACTACCTAAGCGTGCATAAAATTGTAGTGTGACTTGGCGGGGTTGGCTCCATGTGGCCACGGAACCTGCTGCCTTGCCTTGGTCCCATAGCACGAGGGTCTGGAGCTGTTGGCCTGCCAAGTGCCAAGTTTTCATCGCTCCCTGCATCCTATCAAAACTTATGCTCTTCCAAACAAAATCAACGCTAAACCCATGGTTCACGTCAACAGGAACTCCCTGAAAACAATACTACCAATAAGGACAGCTGAAACAGCACAAGAACCCGAAGACGACAAATATATTAACCATTTTACCTGACTAGCGCGAAGCTCAAGTGCAACCGCTTCTTGTGCCGTTAATTTTAACTGTTAAACAAAAGAAAGCATAATGTAAAATTGACAAAATTAATTAATTAAACAATTAAAGTGTTCCCATACTTGAAAAAAAAACAGTGGATCCAAGCCTAGCTGGAGATTTTAGATACCACAAGCAATGCACCTGTTTGTCTAAAATATATCTACTTGTACATCAAGTCAATCAGGAAATCAAACAGAAGCTTAACAACATAATATTTTATATGCTAAGATGTCAAAAATAAAAACCTACCACATGCCCCACTGACTGCCAAGCTGGATGAGCTGCATCACCTGAATAACATAGTCATATAAAATGAGACCAATATTTTATATGCATGCAGTAGTAACAATATCTCTTACAAGCACAGCTGTACAAAATTTTGTAAGAAAATCAGCTGATCTTTGCTTATTGGATGCCAAGAAGCATTCATATATGTCCTAATGAAGAATTATACTTTCAAATTACAAAAAACATCCAAAATTGTTGAGCGAAGTATCCACGAGAATCCAGGAGTATTGGTATTTGATAAAAACACCTCATGGTCTTAGAAGTATCTATTCTTCTTAGATTCTAATTGATGCCTCAAGTACAAAAATAAATTTAGATTCTTATTTAACTAAGGTCCACCATTTGCACAAACTAAGCCAGAGATTATTTTGAAACAAAATGTAATTGCTATCCAAAGGAAATAAAAGAGACATGTGCATTGTGTGAAAGTAATATATGAGCCCTTCATAAGAAATCAGTGAAAAAGATATATCACCAATGGCAATCGAGCTATATCCAAATACTTGTTACTTTCAAGGGGAAAAAATAAACAGAATATGCCTCAAGTAGAAAAATGACATAAGAAACAGACCAATCATATGGCTCCAAATATGCAAGATACCTTTGGAAGTCCATCAATTCCCAGTGCTATATCTAAAGCGAAAGATCCTGTAGAAACCACTGGAACTTCCTTAGGAGAGACAGAACGACCAAGCCACATGATAGACCCCTTCCCAAATGCAGTAGTAATCTGCTCCAGTGCTTGCTTTAGGGCCAGATCTTTCTTGGACATATTCTCTTCTCCTAAATCACTTCCATCTGACTTAGATTTCTTTTTACCTTCAAATAGAGTTAAATCTAATGGTAATTAGCTCATTTAGCAATGCAAATGGATATTGCAGTCATGCTTCTTGTCCAGGTACAATTAGTAAACTTAGTCATCTCAATCAAGGTACAATAAACACCTTGCAAACAAGACAGCTCAAATGCTATTGTCTTTAAAAGAAAAAGAGAAAACACAGAGAAGGGGAGGTAGAATAGAAATGCATATAGTAACATTTGTAAGTGAAAAGGTCTAGCAAAACGGACATTAACCATACCTTAAAAACTTCAGTATCATCCACATATGAAATGTCAATGAGATATTCCAGTCCCAATAGCAACGCAAAGATATTTACTTGTGTTGATTCAAGAACTCGAATATGACACTTCATAAAGTAGAGACATTATTGTAGAAGCTGCTAAACTGTAATCTTTGACTCTCTGAGCACTGCTATCTATTATCTTGTGTATCTTTGAAGAACTGGAAACATCAGTCAATGATATCAGAAAATCAATAGGTATCAAACCATCCCCCATGGTCAAATTCATTAGACTTTTGCAACAGAAGCAGCAGCAGTTCTGCTAATTCTTTAACATGCAAGGCCATACAAAATCAAGTTCAGCTGGCTCCTCCTGTTGTTGCTGATCATGGAGATTGTACTCATCAGCTGGCTCATCTCCTTCTATATGCACTAAATTAAAGTGCTCGCTAACCTTCACCTCATAGTCGGGTACATCTACAATAAAAATCATGTTGATACACAGATATTTAAGCAGCATCCTCTCTAGCTCAAAGAGTTTGAAAGAAAACTTTTCATGATATAAATTATCGTGCTCATGAAAACACATGAAATACACTCAGTAAATTGTGGATCCATCAATTTCATTTATATTATCGTGCTCATGAAAACACATTAAAAACAATATCGAATTGCCTGTATTGATAAAAATATTGAACATCTATCAGTACAGGACTTTTAAAAATCAACCACGCAAAAGTCGATAAAATTACAATTCAACCAGCCAAGTAATAACTATAGTAAATCTAGCATATGATCTCCTAGATAACCATGCATCACCCAAATTACTAAAACTGAAAGACCAAAACCAAGTTGATTATATACGAGGGGGAAAAGAAAAACAGAAACATCTGAGAAAAATCTAAATTAACTAAAGACAAAGCATAGATTGATTACCAATAATACCGAAGTCGTATCACTTAATTCCCCATCAACTCGAATCATAGTGCTGGCATCAGTATAAAACTGATGGGCACAATCGGGTTGCTGTTGAAGAACCTGGTAGTATTGTCGAACAAAGAAGGAACCCACCTGAATATCAATCAAGTATATATATAAAAATTCAATCTTTGGATTAATTTCCCAATTGAATCATAAAATCGAATTACCTGAACAGCACTAACAGGAGCTGGATAGGAACTCGCCATTCTCGCTATAAAACAATAACAGGTCTAAAGGATCCCAAAATACTAAAGCTCCCCTTCTCCAAATGAAGAAGTGCTCTACTGTAGGGTTTATAAACAAGTAGTAGTATTTTAATTGTATATTGAGTACAGTCTATATAGGATTATATCACAATAGGCAGGTTAATTATATAAATTAGTGGAGTATAAATATATATATATATATATACACGGAGAGTATCAAGAGCACTCCGCCTTAAATAGCACTCTTTTATCAAAACAACGTAGTTTTAGAGGGACGCGATGACATTTTTATAAATACAATATCACCGCGTATTTATAAAAATGCCACCGCTCCGTGTATATATATATATATATATATATATATATATATATATATATATATATAATTAGAGGCGGCCGATTGAAAAAAGAAATTCGAGAGAGAGAAGATAGAAATTATAGGGTTTTGGTACCTGAGAAGAGAAATCCGCAACAGTGTAAATAAGGGCAGAAGCGATGGATTTTGTGAGAATGGGGCGAGATTTAATCATCCCCAAATACCACCCCACAACCCCAATCTTTGTAACAGACGACGCCGTGGACGAAAAGGGTGAGGATAGTATTGAACTAGAAACCGAAAAATCCAGCTCCTTGGCTTTTCTGTAAATAGAGTTGGCGAATCGGCTAAAAGCTTTTGAGGGCTGCTGCTGCTGGCGAGGAAATTGGTTTCTGATGACCGGAGCTTTAATTGAGTCGGCGATTGAATGTATTCACCATAGATGGTCACCAGAACAGTGCCTTTTGACTACGTTTCTCAGGAATTCGGTGGCCATTTTCTCTCTGTGTCTGGGGTTTTAGGAGAGACGGGGGGTTCTATAATACGCTTTTTGTAATCAGATAATGGAGTTAAGGTCTGAGAACTTAAAAAATGGGAAGGGAACAAATGAAATAAAGTTTGATTAGGAAAGAAATGACTGATACCTCTGTGTTTTTTTTTCTTACCCGACTCCCAAGCAAACCTCCGTGTTTTTCTTCCCTCCGTGTTTTACATAGATAACATGTTTTTTTTAAAAAAATTTATAACCTTAAATAGATAATGTTTTTCATATGTATCTACAACGTTTTATTAAAAAATATTATGAAAAAAAATATCATAACATTTTTTATAAAAACGTTATGGTTTAAGAGGTGTTTATTTACTACTTTATACGAGTGACCTAAAACATCATAACAACCAAATTTAGAGGATTAAAAATCATATTTTTACTAGTTTCTCTATTTTTAACACATTTAGCGAATTGATTAACCAAATCCTCGTTTCTTAACCAAATTAAGCCATTATACATGCATTGTTTTTGTTTCTTGATGTACTATCACAACATACAACCACTTAACAGATTCTATCAACGATTGAACATAAAATTTTAACTCTAAAATCAACTTTTAATACATATTCAACCAAAACCAATTTTTCTTCTTAAACATAACTACTCATGAATTTGATACTCCAAAATCATTTGAAAACAACATATAACAAATTATAATCCATCTTCAACCCAAATATCAACTACTCTGACAAATCATCAACCCAATTCCCCCTTTTTCCCAAGAAAATTCAAGAACATAAAACATGATTTTCATGAATTCTCTTAGTAAAAACCATATATAGATGACAACCAATTGATTACATAAACTAATTTAACAATTATAATTTCAAATTCACACAATTCTATATTAGAATTCAAGAACATGAATTTAGATTTTTTATACCTTCAATCCTTTGTTTGCACGATGATGATATCAAAGTTTAGAAATCCTCCTTCTTGACAAAAACTTCAGAGAATTCTCTCTTGTTCTCGCTCTCACTCTCTCTGTGTTTCCTTCTCACACTCTGTGTTAGTTTAGGATATAATACGCAAATGAATAAACTGATATAAGCATAACCCACGTACTTTAGTTATAAAAACCAAACAGCTTATCAGTTATAATATGCCAAATGCCACAAGGCCATGTTTGGCTACACATAATCCCCTTTTTAATTTATTTTGATAATACTTATATTATATAGTTTCACTTGTCACACTTTTATTTAATTAATTGTAATAGCTTACAATTACAATTATAATAATTATAGTTTTTATTATAATTATACTTAGGCTTAATAAATTATTACATATCTAATTTAATTATTAAATTAGACTAGAACATCATTTAATTTAATTTAATTATTTTCTTAAATATTAAATGATTCATTTAATTTAATTATTTCATTAAATTAAATCTTCAAATAATAAAATTACCATTAATCAATTTAGTTAACGTACACATTTAACTAAATTATTGCACCATAATTTCATCAATTATTTATTTATCTCAATAAATAAATTATTTAAAATATTTATTTAATTCAATAAACATTTAAATTAATTACAAATTTTTTCTCGATCGTTACATTCTTCCCTCCTTAAAAGGATTTTGTCCCCAGAATCACGACTCGATAAATTTATTCGTTACATTCTTCCCTCCTTAACAGGATTCTGTCCCCAGAATCGCTATACAAAATTAAGCAAATAACTGAGGATAATTTTTCATCACAACATCTTCAAGTTTCCACGTAGCTTTTTCAGCATTGTGGTTTTTCTAGATTACCTTAACAGAAGGTATCACTTTATTCCTTAGTACTTGCACTTTCATGTCGATAATTTGAACAGGGACTTCTTCATATAACAAGTCTTTCTCAAACTATAATGGCTCATATTCTATAACATGCTTATAATAAGGCTTATATGGCCTTAATACCGAGACATGAAAAATGTTATGAATATGTTCTAATTTCGGAGGTAAAGCTACCTCGTACGCCACTTCACCAAATCACCGAAGCACTTCAAAAGGTCCTATAAACCTAGGGCTTAATTTCCCCTTTTTGCCAAATCGAATTTTTTCCTTCCAGGAAGACACTTTCAAGAAAACAAAACTGCGACGCCCCCAAAATAGGTCCATTCCATCCAACTCATTCTGAGTCGCCAAATACATGGTACAGAAAACAACTACAACTTTATTATTACAATTGTCGTGCAAAATACGACAACACATATACTGTGAGTTTTAATACCAACTGTGACTTTTGTCCCAACTGTAAGACCCCAACTTTTATGAATAAAGAATAATTTTCTCGAAATATATTTTTTGAATATTATGGTGTGGATTTTATATAATGTTATAGTTGTGGGTAATATTTACAAATTTTGCAAAGTAAGCAAATGGTTATATAATATTCGATTGGTGGGGAATATTCGTTTTAACGAGGAATATTAAATGCGATGACACAATCATTGGTGGACCCCATGAACGGAAGTATTATCGTAGTTAAAAGCGACATAATTATCTTTTATAAAAAAATAACGGCGGAAGTTTTACCGTTAAACCATTGAACTACCCGGTAGTAAAAGTATAATGTCTACGCGTGGTTGCATAGTAGCAGACACAAGATTGATTATTGATGCTTACGTGAGAAGTCACTCCGCTTATACTCAATTATTACTACAGTAATTGCTGCATCATATCTCGCATATTATTGATTCGATTATTGTCATAGTATCATATGCATAATATGATATATTATTAAATCAATAATTGAGACAACAAAGTTATTCATATTATTAAATTGCAATATTTACAATGTCTAGAAGTTCTGTCAAGGAGAGGTTTGGTCATCTAATTGCGTGCCAATAAGGAGAAATCCTTATCGGAAAGCCCTCTCTTTCCTGGGAATGACCTGGTTGTTAAATATTGTGAGTTATAATATTAATGATGAATAAGTTCGTGTTGATTAAAGATGAAATTGATAGTTCCATTGTGTTGGAATTATTAGTGTTAGTGGAAATCGACATTTATTTCGATATTAATTGATGTTTGGAAGTTATACTGACAGTAGGGTAATTAACCAGATAAATGAGAAATTAATTGCTATTAATTCACATGATTATAACTATTTGTTTACATGTGTGTACTATTGATTCACATTCTTGTACTATTAGGAGAGTTGGTGGAAGATTGATAATACTTGCATGACTAAGTTAAAAATGGAGGTATAGATGGAGGTACTATACTGTAATTCGTATTTTCACATTATTATAACTATTGATTCACATGATTGAACTATTAATTCACATTATTTACTATTAGGGGAGGTGGTGCAAGTCTGATAATACTTGCAAGACTAAATTAAAAATAAAAAAAAAGTTGAAGGTATTGTACTGTAATATTTTGAGCCCCAAAATGTGCAATTATCGAAACTATATTTTCCTATAAATAGAAGCCCATTCTTCCTTCAATTCTAACCAATTCAATAAAGCTATAGAGCAATTATTATAGCAAAATTATAGAGAGAAAGAAGAAGAGAAGTCTCACTACCTCTCTACTCCAAATCCAGCTTTTTTTTAAGGTAAGGGGTATTATTTCTTTTGTATTCATGAAGAGAGCTTACATTATTCCATTCTTTATTATTATGTTGGAATAACTCATACATGCTGTCTGAGCACCGCATACATGGTGAAATTCTTCTGTTATTCCATTCTTTATTATTATGTTGGAATAACTCATTTACGCTGGCACTGCATACATGGTGAAATTCTTCCATTATTCCATTCTTTATTATTACATTTGGAATATCCATGCATGCGGATTACGTTAGACTGGTTCCATTCTTTATTATTTTGTTGGAATAACGTGTTCATGCGATTCTATCGCATGCATGGTGAATTCTTTGTTATTCATTCTTTATTTGGAATATCACATGCATGCGGATTACGCTGAGACCAGTTCCATTCTTTATTATTACATTAGAATAACTTTTCTGCATGCGATTACTATCGCATGCATGGTGAATTCTTTTGTTATTCCATTCTTTATTATTACATTTGGAATATCCATGCATGTAAGGATACGCATGACACGGTTCTATTCTTTATTATTACGTTGGAATAACTTTATTCCTATGTGGATTATCACATGCATGGTGAATGATCCTTCGTATTCATTCCTTATTAAATTGTGGAAATGATCCATACTATGTAGATTACCTCATAAATGGGTTAAAATCCATTTGCGAGCTTCATATATTCCATGATACTCATTTGGTTAAAGTTTTGGCTTCTATACTCCATGAAATTAGTAGAATATCCTCGAATATTTGCGCTTCATCCCAGATCTTTTCATAGAAATATTCTTACGAGCATTCTTGAATTTTACTCCACAAAGCGATGATCATGTTGACAATTTGGACGTAATTGATTTCAAGATAAATTAACTTATAAATCTTTAAAATTTATTCTTGAACTTGTTTTATTGAATTATTATGTCATTGTCATCATCCTCATGCTTATATTGTGATGAAAGTCATCTTTGGCTTACGTGCATAGATGGACTTGGTATGATTATGACTAGGGATTATTCGGTATAATCATGACCTGTAATGTTATAAATGATGTGGTAAAAGTCCTCGATGCTTTGTGAGTGCATTGATGGGCGCTTTTGGTATATGATTATGACCAGGGATTATTCGGTATAGTCATGACCATTGATGATTTAATGAATATCCTTGGCCCGTAGTGTAGGGATGACTCGATGATGTGGTTTATTTATTAAGCTGAGTCTCATCGATAAAAATTGATGAAAACATTTTAAATCATAGAAGATAGTCGATATCATGCTCTACTTGACTCTTCTAATGGATTGCTTATTCTGCTGCAGTTAAACTTGATGTCTATTGTATTTTATCAGTTTAATATTGTTGAAGACTAATGATAATTTATTCTGCATTATCTTAGTCATAATATTTCTTACTGGGCTAGTTGAACTCACCCTTTCTTTCACTGTTCTCTTCAGGAAATGAGAACGTAGCCGGGACTAGTCGGGGAACGGAGTGACGGTCCAGATGATAGAATTAGTAGTCCTCATTATTCAGTTAAATAGTGTGACAATAAATATAATGAGGACTCCATTGAGTGTGGATATTATCTAGATGACAATATTCTTATTAAAACTCTTAGATTATGTTTTGTCGTATTTTACACGACTGTTGTATAATTAAGTTGTATTTGAATTTTGTACCATGTATTTGGCGACTCAAGATGGGTGATGTATACCTATTTTGGGGGCATCACAGTTGGTATCAAAGCTTGGGGATATAATCCCTGGCTGGGATGTGAGACAAGAACTTGGAGGGGAGAGACGAGGAATTTCTTCGCTAGTATGACCTTCCTAAGTTTATTTGGTATTTAATTGGTCGGTAAGAGTATAGGGATAATATGTGATATGTTAATTAACCCTTGTTTTGTGGCAGTATTTGAAAATGGCATCCGAAAATGTTGAGATAAACAATTAAGCACACGAGACCGTTGAGTCACCACTGATTAATGCCCAGGATAATGTGAAATAGGAAGACAATAATCCTTATGTAAACAATAACACCGATGAAATGGTAAACGATGGGATGTTCAGAGGCTTTATGCAATTCATGCAACATCAGGCGAAAGCGGTTCCTGTCCAAAATGCAGGTGGAAACACTAACAACTCTCGGATGGTCACCGCTAAGCAGTTCAAGGAGCTGGGACCACTAGAGTTTTTTTGGAGAGCCAAAACCACTTAAGGCGGAGACGTGGATAAAGCAAATCAACAAGATATTTGATGTCTTGGGATGCTCGAGGAGCAAAAAGGTTTGCTTTGCCACCTTCATGTTATGCAAGAGGCGATTCTTGGTGGGAATCAGAAAGCGTACTCAACTGCCACACTCAAAAATGTCTTGGGAGAAGTTCCAAGAGTCGTTTCAATGATAAGTACTTTCCCGAAAGTATTCGTCACATGAAGGAGGTAGAGTTCATCAAGCTTGAGCAAAACAATATGATCGTATTGCAAATCACGGGTTGAAGCTAAGTTTCTTTGAGTTGTCTCGGTTTAATTCCCCACTTGGTTGATAATAAGGAGAGAATGACGTGGATGTTTCTAAGAGGTTTGAAACTCGAGATATCGTTAATACCTAATTTCTCACAAACGTGGTTTGTATTCGATGTTGTGAATAGGGCTCGATTATTGGAGCACGATAATGAGTCAACCCAACCAAGAGAGAGCAAAACCAAGTCGATAATACCAAGTTATCGTGAGCGGTGATAACAAACGTGGAGGGAATCAACATGACGAAATGATAATCACTTGATGGTAATCATGGCCATTAAGAGTGGACATTTCAAGAAGAGGAGATTCAACAAGGATGGAAAGACGTCAATTTGTGATAACCCAAATATTTTCATAAGTTATTAAAATAAGAATTTAATAATTAAAATTTTATTATGTGGTGTATATTTTTTGAATTATATGATTTGGTGTGAAGAGAATCATATATTTATATGTTGAGAAATGCGAGATTTAATAGTTAATTAAACTATTAAAGAAATTAAATAATATTAGTTAATTTAATTAAATTGAGATTATGTTATGAGATAATATAATTTTAATTATTATGTCTTGTGGGCAATGGAAATTATTATGAGTTAAGTTTCATAAATAGTGTGAATAATTCACTTAATTAAAATAGTGAATTAATACAAGTATAATTGATTTAATAAAGTGAGAAGGTAATATATTGCATGAAAATATAAATGTTAGTATAATGCGAGTAAAATATTTATTAAGTACATTAAATATTTTAGTTGGAAACTTTATGGAATAAAATGAATATTTATGATATTAAATAAATATTTGATGAAAATTGTTATGGGATAGTTTATTTAAGTGTGATAAAATAGATGAGATTTATCGTATTTTATTACGCAGTATAATTAATGATATTCTAATTTAATTAAATAATTAAATTAGAGGTGAAAATTTGTTAAATAATGTTATGATTATAATGGTTGAATAGAAATTATAATTTTACCGATAATGTTAATTTTATTTCTTAAGGAATTAAAAGTACATAATCTAGTTTATATTTCTAGTTTATGTGTTCTTGAGCTTCTTTTAAAATTGGAGTTTTGGTTAATGAATTTGTGGGTTACGATGTTATATATGTTATTAGATATTTATAATTTGATAGTGGTCATCTAGAAACAAATTTTTAGAAATCAAATTCATGTATTTATACTAAAGAAGAGGAATTTGGATTTTGATTGTAATGTGTGTTTTGGTGTACTTTGGGACTAAAGTTAATGATGAATTCGTGATGAAAACTTTAAATTGATGGATGATTGTTGTTCTCCTCTATAAAACGAAAACAACGCAACTTGAACGGATCGAATTGGTTAAGAAACAAATTTGTGATGAATGAATACACTCAGCATGTTGAAAATAGGAAAAATTAGTATAAACAAATTAGAATTAGTATAAACCAAGTCCCACATCAACTAAATTGAGAACTTTACCCTTTGCTAAACCTATAAATAGAAGGGCTTGATCCTTTGTTTCATTCACCAAAAATAAGGCCTCCACTTTTGAGAAAGGCTTTGTTGTGGGAGGATTTTTTTATAAAGATCTTCTTAGTTAAATTTTGGTCGAGTACGTATTCAGTTTGTGGAATTCATATTTTTGGGTATGTTTCTTATTTAATTTTTTGTAATGTTATTATTTTAAATATTGTATTTAGTTTGTTAGTTAAAGTTTGTATTTTGGAAGTTTAGTTAGTAAACTAGTTAGTTTACTATGTTTATTTTGACTTGTAATTGATTATGTAAATGAGTTCTAATGATTGTAATTAGAGATATGAAGCGATGATCCAAGTGTAACCAAAACTCACAAAATAAAAGATTTACAAAGAACTTTGTTGGGCAGTTTTTGGGACTGAGCTTGAGGACCATTTGTGCTTTTGATTTATGTCTAAAAGCTTAATTTGATGATTGTATGTTATATCCCTCTAAGTTCTAAAGATTTCCTAACTTGAATGAACCAAAACGGAGTTAAAATGAATCCGTGGTGAAGATTTTTGTAAACCATGTCTAGAAATGAAAACTGAATGAACAGTGACTATAGTGTCAAATTCTGGAATAGCTATGTTGCCTGAAAAATTCTGAGTTTACGGGTAGTTGTTGTAGTGCCTTTGAGTTAGGAATCCATAGGCTTTGGAATGACCTCATTCCGATCTCGGATGAGGGAGTTCTGTGATTGGAAAGAAATGTGTCAAATTTGTCAAAGCCGAAAGTCAGCGAATGGGGACATGCTATTCGGGACACTGTTTCGATCAGTTAATGTTTCCAAAAACTTTTGGGCTTTTGGTATGTTATATTACACTGAATTAGCTTTCCATAGACTCCAGAACGGACTAATTCCGACTTCGGAGCAAAGAGTTATGACCATTCAAAGTAGTCGCGTCAAAACTGTCTAACCAACTCGGGGTAGTCACCTTGAACGAATTTTCCGGAATTCTGTGTTTTGAATTTGGAAATGGTCAAAGAATGAAAGTTGTAGCCTCGGAAGTTAGCTTCGCGTGGGCTCAAGAATCGCTCAAAAATGTTTTGAAACGAATTAGTTATGATTTTTTTTAGCGAGAGAGGGTAAAAGCTGGGAAAAAAAATTGAAGACTATTATGAGCGTCAATTTTGGCACGCTTTTTGAACTATAACAAACCCGAAATGAGAGTTTAGTATTTCTTAAAAATAGTCTTGTATGCCATGAAAAACATACTAAAAAAGCCTTACGATTGGATAAGTAGATTGCAAGCTATTTAGCCATGAAGTGGAATGTCGAAAGGTGAGGGTTTCTTTGCTTTGTGGCAAATGAGATAGATAACAAAGACCATGGGATGTTCGTGTGCATTTTTTTAAAAACGCTTTTGGATGGTTTTGTGGTTTGTTTAACATGTAACAAAACACCGAGAGAGATGTATAGATATTATATAATGCTTATATATCTCGAAAACTCACTTTAAATGTAAAGAAAACGATAGAAAAATGAATGTAAATGTAAGTTTTTCATAACTATCTCGGCGTAATTAGGAAAATGATATATAAAAGCGTATATGTAACATAATGAAATGCAAATCATTTGAAATTATATTGAACCTAGTAATGTAAAACGAAGGGATATAAATGGTTTATGTTTTGATCGTAAAGTATTTACATACTAAATCCATGAGAGAACCTTTTTGGGCGTAAAAAGGTTATAACGGACAAAAGTTTCTAAAGAATCATGGAATGGTTTTAAGACAAGAACAAAATATTATAGTTAAATAAAATTAGTTTACATTGAGTATGTGAATTTTGTATGTGAAACTAATATGTACATGTATGTATCCTCAATTTGTGTAGGATCATCACAAATGAGATAAGTTATAAACATTAAACAACATCGAAGGCAAGTTTTTCGATTCTATTATGTTTGTGGATTAAATGTGATTATGTGGTGAGTTACATACCATGCTTTATGAATTGTTAAAGTCAAAATATGACCAAGTTAATTGGGTTATGGAACTCAATTTATATGTGATATGTGATAGCACATGCATGTTGTATAATGTAACTTCGATAAATTAGAAATGTATAATGCATGAATTGTGTGCTATGTGAAACATGATAGAGTGTTAAATTTGTTTGAAATTTTGTCGAGCTCAACCTTGAAATAACCACTTTTGCGAGTTCAAGATTCAAGGTAAAGTTATGTGTTACTTGAAAGACATGAATCAGATGTGATACTTGAAGATTTATATACTTTGGTTGTGTTATTATTATTTGAACCATGTTTAAGGTTTCGAATAATGTATTAATGTTGAATTATAATATCGTTTTGCGAATATAAACTATTGTAGTATTAAAATGATTCTGAGATATTTAGATGTAAAGGTTGAAGGTTTTGGAAACGAGGATAGTTTGTAATAGAAAATTTTAATTATTCCACAAATTTTAATGGTTGTTTTATCATTTAATGATGTAAAATTAGAGGTTGAATGTATTATTAACTACCAAAGTCGAAAATTAAATTGTATGAATTTTTGGGAATTACATCACATCAAGACCAACACCACACATTGTTAAGGAAGGAGAAACGACCACCTATTAGTATATTACAAATGTGGAGGGAAGGACACATAAGTCCAAACCGCATGATGCGGTCAAAGCGTGTTATAATTGTGAAAAAGAAGGTCACCTAGCTTGGAATTTTTGTATGCGTGCACCAAAGTCAAGTCCAAATGGGATGGAGGCATCAAAGGGTGTCCCGATAAGAAAAAACCGGTAGTTCAAGGAAAGCGTTTGTCGTAACCTCTCAAGCGAGGAATCCGACGAGGTGATCACGGGTAAGCTAATCATAAACTCTAGCGAAGTTTATACTTTATTTGATACCGTTCTACCCATTCCTTTATTTCTCCTACTTGCGCTCACGTTTAAATTTGACTTGAGAAATTAGACTTTGACTTATTTGTTGAAACTCCGTTGGGAGAAACCTTCATTACATCCACGATTTATAAGTCTTGTTTGATTCAAATCGGTAACCGCACGTTACCTATCGATCTTATTTCTTTGAAAATACTTGCATTTGATGTGATTTTAGGGGTTGATTGGTTAACTACTCATCATGCTAAAATCGATTATTTTAAAAGGTTGTTAGCTTTCATATTCTAACCAACCTATTATGCGAATTCAAGCAACCAAACCACTAAAATCAATCAACATCATATCAAGTCATAAAGCTATTCGTTTATTGAAAAACAGATGTCAAGCTTTCTTAGCCCATGTCACGGATTTAAATAAAGTTACGTCAGATTTGAATGATATTTCTATTGTTAATAACTTTCCTGATGTATTCCCTGAAGAACTTCCTGGCCTACCCCCAGAGCGTGAAATTGAATTTTATATCGACCTTGAATCCGGTACAAAATCCATTTCCAAAGCCCCATATCGAATGGCTCATATTGAACTTCGGGAGTTAAAAACCCAACTCTTTGTTAACATCGATTTCATTTGTCCTAGTCGTCTCCTTGGGGTGCTCTGTTATTAAGTAAAGAAGACTCGTTGCCTCGCATTGATGACCTGTTTGACCAGTTGCAAGGAGCCAAATTCTTTTCAAAGATTGATCTTCGTTCCGAATATCACCAGTTGAAGATTAAAACCAATGACATTCCAAAGATCGCTTTGAGAACTGCAGATGCGAATTATGAATTCTAGTCATGTCTTTTGGATTGACTAATGCTCCTGCTGCCTTCATGGATATGATGAACCGAGTATTCAAGGAATATTTGGATCACTTTGTGGTCGTCTTTATTGATGACATCCTCATATACTCTAAAACCCGCGAAGACCATGAGCAACACTTGAGGCTGATACTCCAAAAGCTTTGTGAAAATAAGCTTTATGCCAAGTTAAAGAAATGTGAGTTCTGGCTTGAGGAAGTTACATTCCTTGGGCACGTGATATCAAATCGTGGAATAACTGTTGACCCGGGAAAGATTGAAGCAATTCAAAGTTGGGAGAAACCTAAGTCAGTGACCGAAGTACGTAGCTTTCTCGGTTTAGCTGGTTATTATTGGAGATTCGTAGAAGGGTTTTCTCGAATCGCTACTCCATTAACTCTGCTGACTCGAAAAGATACAAAATTCGGTTAAAGCGAGGAATGTAAAAAGTGTTTTCAAGAACTCCAGAGGAGACTCATTTCAGCACCTGTTCTGACAATACCATCTGGCTTGGAGGGATTTGTCATCTACAGTGATGCTTCAGGCAAAGGGTTAGGATGTGTTCTCATGCAACATGGGAAAGTCATAGCCTATGCCTCTTGAAAACTCAAAGAATATTAGAGGAATTATCCTACTTATAATCTAGAGTTGGCAGCAGTCGTTTTTGCGCTTAAGATTTGGAGGCATTACCTGTATGGAGAGAAGGTGGAGATTTATACGGATCATAAAAGCCTCAAATATTTCTTCACTCAAAAGGAACTCAACATGCGGCAATGACGATGGCTTGAGTTGTTGAAAGATTATGATCATACCATCCAATACCATCCTAGAAAAGCGAACGTAGTAGCTAACGCATTGAGTAGAAGATCATATGCGGGTACGAGTGCAATATTGTCAACGCAAAGACCCATTTTGTATGACTTGGAAAGGATGGAAATAGAGTTAAAGACTCCAGGGACCCATGTGATGATGGCGAATATCTGGTAGGAAGCGCATGGCTTATAGACTACTTTACCGCTTAAGTATATCTCGTGTTCATAACGTTTTTCACATATCTATGTTACGTAAATATGTGAAAGACACGAACCATATTATTGAATTAGAACCGATTTAGATAGAGGAAGATTTAACGTGTGAAGATTTACTTGTTAAAATCATGGATAAGAAGGATCATATTCTACGCTCTAAAGTTATACCTCAAGTCAAAGTTTTGTGGAGAAACCACGATGTGGAGGAAATGACATGGGAGTTAGAATCTGAGATAAAATCAAGGTATCCTCACCTCTTCGACATACCAGGTACGAACCCTAATTTTGAGAACGAAATTTCATAAGAAGGGTTGGTTGTAAGACCCCAACTTTTATGAATAAAGAATAATTTTCTCGAAATATATTTTTTGAATATTATGGTGTGGATTTGATATAATGTTATAGTTGTAGGTAATATTTACAAATTTTGCAAAGTAAGCAAGTGGTTATATAATATTCGATTGGTGGGGAATATTAAATGCGACGACACAATCATTGGTGGACCCCATAACTTGAGTATTGTAGTAGTTAGAAAATGACATAATTATCTTTTATAAAAATAACGGCGGAAGTTTTACCGTTAAACCGTTGAACTACCCGTAGTAAAAAATACGATGTCTGGCGTGGTTGCATAGTAGCACACGGTATCGATTATTGATGCGTACGTGATAAGTCACTCAGTTATACTCAATTATTGCTACAGTAATTGTTGCATCATATCTCTCATATTATTGATTCGATTATTGTCACAGTATCATCTGCATAATATGATATATTATTAAATCAATAATTGAGAAGACAAATTTATTCATATTATTAAATTGCAATATTTACAATGTCTAGAAGTTCTGTCAAGGAGAGGTTTGGTCATCTAATTGCGCGCCAATAAGGAGAAATCCTTATCGGAAAGCCCCCTCTTTCCTGGGAACGACCTGGTTGTTAAATATTGTGAGTTATAATATTAATTATGAATAAGTTTGTGTTGATTAAAGATAAAATTGTTAGTTCCATTGTGTTGGAATTATTAGTGTTAGTGGAAATCGATAATTATTTCGATATTAATTGATGTCTGGAAGTTATCTTGACCCGATCAAGGGTAATTAACTTAGGATAAATGAGCAATTAATTGCTATTAATTCACATGATTATAACTATTTGTTTACATGTGTGTACTATTGATTCACATTCTTGTACTATTATCGGATTTGGTGCAAGATTGATAATACTTGCATGACTAAGTTAAAAATGGAGGTATGAGATGGAGGTACTTATCTTTGTAATTCGTATTTTTCACATGATTATAACTATTGATTCATATGATTGAACTATTGATTCACATTATTTACTATTAGGGGAGGTGGTGCAAGTTTGATAATACTTGCGGGGACTAAATTAAAATGAAAGAAAAGTTGAAGGTATTGTACTATAATATTTCGAGCCCCAAAACGTGCAATTATCGAAACTATATTTTCCTATAAATAGAAGCTCATTCATCCTTCATTTCTCACCAATTCACTAAAGCTATAGAGCAATTATTATAGAGAGAAAGAAGAAGAAAGTCTGCTACCTCTCTACTCCAATTATCCGATTTCTTTTTAAGGTAAGGGGTATTATTTCTTTCAGATATTCATGAAGAGAGCTTCATTATTCCATTCTTTATTATTATGTTGGAATAACTTTTGTCATCTAAGTACCGCATACATGGTGAATTCTTCTATTATTCCATTCTTTATTATTATGTTTGAATAACTTTTATCATGCTAAGTACCGCATACATGGTAAAATTCTTCATTATTCCATTCTTTATTATTACATTGGAATATCCCCGTCATGCATGCGGATTAAGCTAGACACGGTTCCATTCTTTATTATTCATTGGAATAACTTTGCTTTGCATGGTGAATTCATTGTTATTCCATTCTTTATTTGGAATGTCACATGCATGCGGATTACGCTAGACACGGTTCCATTCTTTATTATTCTGTTGGAATAACCTGTATGTGCAGTCTATCGCATGCATGGTGAATTCTTCTGTTATTCCATCCAACTCATTCTAAGTCGCCAAATACATGGTACAGAAAACAACTACAACTTTATTATTACAATTGTCGTGCAAAATACGACAACACATATACTGTGAGTTTTAATACCAACTGTGACTTTTGTCCCAACTGTAAGACCCCAACTTTTATTAATAAAGAATAATTTTCTCGAAATATATTTTTTGAATATTATGGTGTGGATTTTATATAATGTTAGTTGTGGGTAATATTTACAAATTTTGCAAAGTAAGCAAGTGGTTATATAATATTCGATTGGTCGGGGAATATTCGTTTTAACAGGGAATATTCGTACAATGACACAATCATTGGTGGACCCCACAACGGAAGTATTGTCGTAGTTAGAAAATGACATAATTATCTTTTTATAAAAATAACGGCGGAAGTTTTACCGTTAAACTGTTGAACTACCCTAGTAAAAGTATAGTAATGTCTGGCGTGGTTGCATAGTAGCACACAGTATTGATTATTGATGCTTACGTGAGAAGTCACTCAGTTATACTCAATTATTACTACAGTAATTGCTGCATCATATCTCTCATATTATTGATTCGATTATTGTCATAGTATCATATGCATAATATGATATATTATTAAATCAATAATTGAGACGACAAAGTTATTCATATTATTAAATTGCAATATTTACAATGTCTAGAAGTTACGCCGAGGAGAGGTTTGGTCATCTAATTGCGGCGCCAATAAGGAGAAATCCTTATCGGAAAGCCCTCTTTCACGGAACGACACGGTTGTTAAATATTGTGAGTTATAATATTAATGATGAATAAGTTCGTGTTGATTAAAGATGAAATTGATAGTTTCATTGTGTTGGAATTATTAGTGTTAGTGGAAATCGACATTTATTTCGATATTAATTGATGTTTGGAAGTTATACTGACCAGTAGGGTAATTAACCAGATAAATGAGAAATTAATTGTTATTAATTCACATGATTATAACTATTTGTTCACATGTGTGTACTATTGATTCACATTCTTGTACTATTAGGAGAGTTGGTGGAAGATTGATAATACTTGCATGACTAAGTTAAAAATGGAGGTATAGATGGAGGTACTATACTGTAATTCGTATTTTCACATGATTATAACTATTGATTCACATGATTGAACTATTAATTCACATTATTTACTATTAGGGGAGGTGGTGCAAGTCTGATAATACTTGCAAGACTAAATTAAAAATGAAAGAAAAGTTGAAGGTATTGTACTGTAATATTTTGAGCCCCAAAATGTGCAATTATCGAAACTATATTTTCCTATAAATAGAAGCTCATTCTTCCTTCAATTCTAACCAATTCACTAAAGCTATAGAGCAATTATTATAGCAAAAATTATAGAGAGAAAGAAGAAGAGAAGTCTGCTACCTCTCTACTCCAGTATCCAGTTTCTTTTTAAGGTAAGGGGTATTATTTCTTTTGTATTCATGAAGAGAGCTTACATTATTCCATTCTTTATTATTATGTTGAATAACTTTGCTTATCTGAAGCACCGCATACATGGTGAAATTCTTACATTATTCCATTCTTTATTATTATGTTGGAATAACTTTGCTCATGTCTGCACCGCATACATGGTGAAATTCTTCATTATTCCATTCTTTATTATTACGTTGGAATATCACATGCATGCGGATTACGTTAGACCTGGTTCCATTCTTTATTATTCTGTTGGAATAACGTGTCTGTGTGGTCTATCGCATGCATGGTGAATTCATTGTTATTCCATTCTTTATTTGGAATGTCCTGTCTGTGCGGATTACGCTAGACCTGGTTCCATTCTTTATTATTCTGTTGGAATAACATGTATGTGCGGTCTATCGCATGCATGGTGAATTCTTCTGTTATTCCATTCTTTATTATTCTGTTGGAATATCCTGTCTGTGCGGATTACGCTTGACCTGGTTCCATTCTTTATTATTCTGTTGGAATAACCTGTCAATATGGATTATCATATGCATGGTGAATGATCATTCGTATTCATTCGTTATTAAATTGTGGAAATGATCTGTCTACGTGGATTACCGCATAGCGGGTTAAAATCCATTTGCAGTTTCATATATTCTATGATACTCATTTGGTTAAAGTTTTGGCTTCTATACTCCATGAAATTAGTAGAATATCCTGGATATTTGCCCTTCATCCGGTATCTTTTTATGGAAATATTTTTCTGAGCATTCTTGAATTTTACTCCACAAAGCAGTATCATGTTGACAATTTGGACGTAATTGATTTCAAGATAAATTAACTTATAAATCTTTAAAATTTATTTTTGAACTTTTTTATTGAATTATTATGTCATTGTCATCATCCTCATGCTTATATTGTGATGAAAGTCATCTTTGTCTTACGTGCATGGATGGACTTGGTATGATTATGACCGAGGATTATTCGGTATAATCATGACACGTAATGTTATAAATGATGTGGTAAAAGTCCTCGATGCTCAGTAGTGCATTGATGGACAGTTTTTGGTATGATTATGACCAAGGATTATTCGGTATAGTCATGACCATTGATGATTTAATGAATATCCTTGGCCCGTAGTGTAGGGATGACTCGGTGATGTGGTTTATTTATTAAGCTGATTGTCAGCGATAAAAATTGATGAAAACATTTTAAATCATAGATGATAGTAGATATCATGCTCTACTTGACTCTTCTAATGGATTGCTTATTCCCGTGCAGTTAAACTTGATGTCTATTGTATTTTATCAGTTTAACATTGTTGAAGACTAATGATAATTTATTCTGCATTATCTTAGTCATAATATTTCTTACTGGGCTAGTTGAGCTCACCCTTTCTTTCACTGTTCTCTTCAGGAAATAATAACGTAGCCGGGACTAGTCGGGGAACGGAGTGATGGTCCAGATGATAGCATTAGTAGTCCTCACTATTCTGTTAAATAGTGTGACAATAAATGTAATGGGGACTCCATTGAGTGTGGATATTGTCTAGATGACAATATTCTTATTAAAACTCTTAGATTATGGTTTGTCGTATTTTACACGACTATTGTATAATTAAGTTGTATTTGAATTTTGTACCATGTATTTGGCGACTCAAGATGAGTGATGTATACCTATTTTGGGTGCGTCACACCAACCATGGACAACACCTCACATTTATACATTACATAAAGGTACAATCAATAACTGTTTTAGAAATTAAAATCATTGGAAAATGCTCAAGGAAACCTTTGTACATGGGAGGCCATGTGTCTAGGTTATGATTGATATCATATGACTGGAGAATTATCCTTGGTTGACCCAATAGACCCCAAGAAAAGAAGATTGCTATTATGTTCTTATCAATGGTGAGTCTTCTCTTGACATATAACCATCTCCACTGTCTGTAATTGAAAATTATATTTGAACCAAACCCCAAGATTATATAGGTAGTGCTCGTAGATATACTCAGCAAGTGGATGTGCACAACCTTGTCTTATGATAACACGAGGTTGTATGTCATTAGACATCTTGTATGATAGTGGCAAAACACACTTCCAAAGTTGGGTTCACCTCACCTATTTGGGGAGAACCTCAACAGCTATAGACCACCGTTCTATTTCCCTGTTATCCCCGCTCGACCCAGCTACACTCTTATTACCATAGTTGCAACGGAACGAGCAATCTATTAGAAGAGTCAAATAGACCATAATATCTATTATCTTTTCCATGTTAAAAGTCCACCAACAATGTTTTATCCCTGTAACATCAATCAATAATTTATGTCCACAATCACGTGTATAACTCATAATCATAATTGTAGTTCTAAATTCCTCTTCTCATCCAAGACAAAGATAATTTTCATCACCTGTCTTTACTTGGAACATCAAAGATCCTGGTTATACCAAATCACAGTTCCTGTTCATAATCATACTAATAAATTCATCTTTGCACTACGGGCCAAAGATATTCATCAACAGTTCATCTTTGCACTACAGGCCAAAGATATTCAACAACAGGACATCTTTGCACTACGGGCCAAAGATATTCAACAACATGTCATCTTTGCACTACGGGCCAAAGATATTCATCAACAATTCATCTTTGCACTACAGGCCAAAGATATTCAACAACAATTCATCTTTGCACTACAGGCCAAAGATATTCAACAACAATTCATCTTTGCACTACAGGCCAAAGATATTAATATCTCAAAGAAATACATAATCATTTCAGAATTTATATAAACCATAATTATAACCATGTTGATCAATTCACCTTTGCATTTAAGCTAAAGATATTCAATTGTAAATTCAATGGTCATGATCATACCAGTCAACAGTTCAACTTTACACTACTGGCCAAAGAGAACCCATAGTCACGATCATACCAATAATCTACCCACCTTTACACTCAAATGAAAGAGAAATTTTCTTCACCAGGATTATAAAAATGTTATATATGATAATAAAAATAATATGATCAACAACTGCATTTAGTTTCAAGAGTAAGATTCATAAATCAACGATAATTTGGTCAAAAAAAGAAACCAATTTTGTCGTGAATAGTACCTGTGAATAGTAACTCGTGAATAGTAACTCATGAATAGTAACTGATGAATAGTAACTTGTGAATAGTAACTCGTGAATAGTACTCTGTATTCGTACATAATATCGTATACATAAATAATGTCATATACGTAAATAGTGTCATACACATGAATAGTGCCATATACGTGAATAGTGTCGTATACGTGAATATTAACCCCGACGTGAAAAAGGTAGAAATTCCATAATAAAACTCATATCAATAATTCGGCATAATGATATTGAAGAAAATAATATCATTTAAGATGAAAATAACATCCCTTACAATTCCTTACCTCAAAAGAGCAGTACTTCTGACTGGAATATCGAATATGACGCTGAAGGAAACTTGCACTGATTAGCAACTCTCAAAGTATCAAAATACTCATAAAAATACGCTCGATAATATAGGGAGAGAAAACTTATGTTTCTGGTGTGATTTTCAATTCTAACTCAGTACTCTATTTATAGGAAAATGCTAGCACGCCAAAGCAGACTTGACCTGCTATGTAAGACCCCAACTTATTATTAATGAAATTGAATTTCCTCTATTTATTATTTTGAAATAGTAAGGGTTGATTTGATTAATGTGGTTAGTTATGGGTAAAATGCGCAAATATTTCAAATAAGCAAGTGGCTATAAAATATTCATTGTTATCGGGGAATATTAGTTTGGTCGTGGAATATTCTTACTGTCGGGGAATATTTGTCTGACGGTAGACCTTATATATGGGCCCCCATAACGGAAAGCGATTGGATGAAGAAAACGACAAATATAAGTTGTTTATAAATAGCTGGCGTAGTTGTTACTGATTAATCTTGTTGAAATACTTTTGGTTAAAACACACGAAGACACGCGGTATTGCACCAATTATTGATTCTTACGTAAGAAGGCACTTTCAATAATTGTTACGGTAATTATTGTTCAATATTTTATTTCAATAATTGCTACGTTGATATTTTATATTATTGTTGTATCAATAATTGTCACTGCACAGTATTTTCCTTTATCGAATCAATAATTCATATTATTTGAATAATATTATTAGATAGCATTATTGGCAATGTCTAGAAAGTTCTATCTAAGGAGAGGTTTGGTCACCTAATTGCGCACCAGTAAGGAAAAATCCTTATTGAAAAGCCCCCTCTTTCCTGGGAACAGCCTGGTCGCCAGTATTGTGATTCTGTAATATTATTTGTGAATAATTAATTATTAATTTATATGATAAGAAAAATATTCATTTTATGTGGATATAGATGGAGAAAATTTTTAATGTGACAATTGTTGAAAATTGATATTTTATCTTTTTATAATTCATTTAAATATATTGTTATATTTTAATAATAGAATAATAGTGATATTTTTACAATGAATGTGGGATATATGAATAAATGAGGAGGAAGAGTATTTTTGTTGCAGTAAATATTTAAAACATGTTTTTCATGTTTGTGGACCCCATTTCTTGACTGAAATTTGATTATAGCCTGTAAAATCGCTCGTTCGTGGATTTTTGTCAATTTTTGTTTGGAATTTGGAAAAACTTTCTTCTGTAAAGTTGTAGAGAATGGAATTTCCTATAGAAAGGGCACGAGGTTTGAATTTTTCTGATAAAAGGGCTATTTATTATGAATTATTGAAGTTCAGAAGTTCTGGAATAATTGATTTTTGGAAGTTTTATTTGTTTTATTCAAGAAAAACGTTTTTTGCAATCCCACATGTGTGGTAAATGAGCTGAATTCAGATTCTTTGGTTGTGGGCTTGAATATTTAATAAATAAAATTATTTTAATAAATTTTCTGCTTTGGTGTTCTAAGCAATTTCCTATAAATAGGGTGCTTAGGTTAGAATTGAAAATCACACCAGAAACTGAAGTTTTTTCTCTCTTTCTCTCTCTATATTATCGAGCGTATTCTTGTGAGTATTTTGAAACTTTGAGTGTTGTTATATGGTGCAAGTTCCTTTGACAGATTATATCCATATTCCAAATCAAAGTCTTAGCTCTTTTCGAGGTAAGGGATGTTATTTTTTTTAAATGATATTATTTTTTCTAATATCATTATGCCGGATTATTGGTAAGATTTTTCTTGTAAAATTCTTGTCTTTTAGTATCGAGGGTATTATTCACGTATACGGTACTATTCACGTATACGGCACTATTCACGAATACGACATTATTCACAGAAAAAAATTAAATTTTTTTTTGTCCAAAATATCTATTATGGATACTAGCTTTGATTGTATCCATGTTTTGATCATTCTTGAATTTTACTTCACTATGGTTATTTATGAAGTAATTTTGAACTTGGACTGTTTAAAGTACGAATCCTTAATATTTGTTCTTTTGTTTCTTTCGATTCGTTTTCTTTAAAATATTTTCATCATCCTCGGTCCTAAATGATGATATTCTTGAATATCTTTGGCCTGTAGTGCAAAGATGGTTGATTTTTTTATGAATATCTTTGGCCCGTAGTGCAAAGATGTACAGGTGTTGAGATAAACATGACCAACTAATGAATATCTTTAGCCTGTAGTGCAAAGATAAATATTTGATTCAAGATGAATATTGATTGATGTTACAGGGATAAAATATTGATGATGGACTTTTAAATTCATAGATTATAGTAGATTTCATTCTCTACGTAACTCATCTATGAATTATTATTTTCGCTGCGAATATTGATCTGAAACTTGTTGTCTATTGTATTTTATCAGATTTTTCCCTGTTAAAGACTAGCGATAATTTGTTCTATATTATCTTAGTCATAATATTCTTTACTGGGCTAGTTGAGCTTACCCTTTTTTCTTTTTGTTCAATTTTTCTTCTCAGGAGGCGAGAATGTAGCGAGTTCTAGTCGGGGTGTGGAATGATGGTTATAGAAAGTTGTTTTAGTTGTCCTCACCATTTTTGTAAAATAATGTATCAATAATTGTAATGAGGACTTATTTGAGTGTGGATATTTTCTAGAAGACAATATTTGTATTTAAACTCACAGTTTATATGTTGTATTAATAAAGTTGTAGTTATTTCAGATACCATGTTATTGATTTACTCAAAATGGGTGATGTATACCTATTTTTGGGGGCGTCATGATTAATATCGTAGCTTAGGGATATGATCTCCGCGGAGATCGGGAAATAGAACTAGGAGGGAGACGAGTAAATCCTTCGCTAGTGTGTCCTATCTAAGCTTATTTGTTGGTTGGTCAGTATATAGGGATATTACGTGATATGTTGATTTCTTTAATTAACCCTTGTTTTATGGTAGTATTTGAGAATGTCGACTGAGAATGTTAACAGTGAAGTAAAGACAATATTTGTATTTAAACTCACAGTTTTTATGTTGTATTAATAAAGTTGTATGTTGTTTCTGTACCATGTTATTGACGACTCAAAATGGGTGATATATACCTATTTTGGGGGCGTCACATGCTACCTGATGACTTTACCTGCTACTATTGCTCCCACCACATTTGAAATAAAATTTGAGCACATTTCTAACCAACCAAAGGTGGGGCCCACTCATTCTAGAATTTTCCACCAAAAATTATTTATAAACATAAATTCCGAATCAGTCACCTCTTAAAATTCATAACAAATCATACGTTAATTTTTAACGGTTCAAAATTTGTGGACATATACTCAACTTATATATGTATAACATATCCAAAAATCACAACGATCCAACGGTCGGATTAAAAATTATAACTCACGCAATATATCTCAAGAACACTGATTTTTCGCATTATGAGTCCTTCGAACCAATTTCATTCAAACAGTCACTACAAAAAATCCACAATGAATTTTTGGGTGATTCTAGTTTCTACGGTTAGCTTACTTCCAGGTCTTTCTTTTGATATATGGCTCATCTCCTAACTCATTATATACAAAGAGTTATAGATTTTACAAAATCAAGTAATAAACTAATTTTCTGAAAATTTCCAAATTTCATTCTTCATTTCGACAAAATACTAATAAAACACCTCAATACTAATTCCTTCATTTATAACCACATAAAATAAATATTTTCCTATCCATCATTTATGTCCACATAAAATAAATATTTTCTTATCATATAAATCAATAATTAATTATTCACAAATAATATTACAGAATCACAATAATGACAACCAGTCTGTTCCCAGGAAAGAGGGGGCTTTCTGATAAGGATTTTTCCTTCCTTGCGCGCAATTAGGTGACCAAACCTCTTCTTGACAGAACTTTCTAGACATTGCCAATAATGCTATCTAATAATATTATTCAAATAATATGAATTATTGATGGGAAATACTGTACAATGACAATTATTGAAACAACAATAATATAAAATATCAACGCAGCAATTATTGAACCAATAAAATAAAATATTAAACAATAATTACTGTAACAATTATTGAGTAGTGCCTTCATATACGTAAGAATTAATAATTCAAAAATCTTTGCAATACTGGTAAGCTTTCTTTGTGCAACCACGCCAGATTCAGCTCTTTTAACCACCGGTATTCCAACGGTGTTAGCGGAATTCTGTAGATTATTTATAAAAACTCAAACTTGTCATTTTCTTCATCCAAGCGGTTTTTTCATTATGGGGCCCACAAATGGTTGCACCGTCGTACGAATATTCCTCGATAACAAGAATATTCCACGACCAAATGAATATTCCCCGATAACAATGAGTATTTTATAACCACTTGCTTATTTTGCAAAATTTATATATATCACCCTTAACTTTAAAATTTTATCAATTTAACCATTTACTGAATAATAATTATAAGAAAAATTGAATACTTTTATTTCATAAAATTCGGGGTCTTACAAAAACTACCAATATCGAATTCTCAATTTTGTCAGTGTTGATCAGCATATTTCTTCTGTTTATCTTGTGTAGCTATCAATCTTGATCTCGACATTTTGTTGTACTAATTTTGGACCCAATAGTTGACGTTCACCTACCTCATCCCAGCATAACGGAGTTCTACATTTCCTGTCGTATAACGCTTCGTAAGGCGACATGCCAATACTTGCTTGATAACTATTATTATAGGCAAATTCAATCAATGGTAAATGGTCATCCCAATTTTCCTTGAAATCCATAATACATTATCTGAGCATATCCTCCAATGTCTGGATGGTTCTCTCACTCTGTCCGTCGGTTTGAGGATGATACGCTGTGCTCATTCTCAATTGCGTTCCCAAGCATTCTTGTAGTCGTTTCCAGAAATTCGATGTGAAACATGGATCTCTGTCTGATACAATGGACACCGGAACACCGTGTCTTGAAACAATTTCCTTCACGCACAGTTTTGCCAACCGATCTAGGTTAAATCTAATCTTGATTGGCAAAAAGTATGCCGACTTCATCAATCGATCAACAATCACCCAGATGGCATCGTAACCTTGCTGAGTCGTTGGAAGACCTACCCTAAAATCCATTGTGATATGTTCCCATTTCCATTTCAGTATCTCCAATGGTTGCAATAATCCGCTTGGCCTTTGATGTTCAGCTTTAACTTTCCCACATGTTAAGCATTTTGCCACACACTCAGCCACGTCATTCTTCATATTCGGCCACCAGAAATGATGTTTGAGATCTTGGTATATTTTCGTACTTCCAGGGTGAATCAAATATAGTGAGTTATGTGCCTCGCTTAAAATTGCCACTTTAACTTCCGGTACTGGCGGAACCCAAATACTCCCTTCGAATCGAAGTAACCCTTCTGAATCAACTTTAAATTTGTTTTCCTCACCTTTAGACACTTTTCTTCTTATCTGTTGACAGTTTTCATCCTGAAGTTGTGCATTCTTCACCTTATCTACCAACGTTGAACTATTCCCCATCTGGAATAATTTTTCATCTGATTATGTCGGATATTTAATTTCTAATTCCATCTTAGCAATTTCTGACACTAGCTTTTCCTGAACAGTCAACATCATTAATTTCTCCCATCCCTTTCTACTTAAAGCATCAACAACAACATTCGCCTTTCAGGGATAATAGAAAATCTCGCAGTCATAGTCTTTAATCAACTCCAACCATCTTTTATGTCACATATTCAAATCTTTCTGTGTAAAGATATACTTCAGAATTTTATGGTCTGTATATACCTCACACCTCTCTCTATACAAATAGTGTCTCCAAATCTTCAGGGCAAACACCACCGCAACCAATTCTAAGTCATGAGTCAGATACCCTTTCTCGTAATCTTTCAGTTGACGCAATGCATACGTAATAACTCTGTCATTCTGCATAAGCACATAGCCTAGTCTTTTATGCGATGCTTTACTATATACCACAAAATTTCCTGTATCATTAGGCAATGACAACACAGGTGCCGAACTCAACCTCTTCTTTAATTCTTGAAAACTTTCCTAACACTTCTCCGTCCAGACAAACTTAACCACCTTCCTAGTTAAATTCGTCAATAGAGTTACGATCTTAGAAAAGTCTTGAATAAAATGTCTATAGTAACCTGCCAATCCCAAGAAACTTCTTACTTCTAACGGTGTCTTCAGCTGATCCCAGTTTATTACAGCTTCAACTTTCGATAGATCTATCAAAATTCTATCCTTATCAATAACGTGCCCAAGAAATTGTATGCGTTCCAACCAAAACTCACACTTTGAGAATTTAGCATACAAATTTTCTCTCCTCAATGTCTCCAAAGTCACTCTTAAGTGTTCCACATGTTCCTCCTTGGTTTTGGAATTCACCAATATATCATCAATAAACACCACCACAAATTTATCTAAGAATGGTTTAAACACCTTGTTCATCAAATCCATGAACATTGCAGGTGCATTAGTTAAACAAAAAGACATAACCATAAACTCGTAATGACCATACCGAGTTCTGAATGTTATTTTTGGTACATCCTCCGGCCTCACCTTCAGCTGATGATAACCACTTCTCAAGTCTATCTTTGAGAAATATCTCGCTCCCCTCAATTGATCTAACAAGTCATCGATTCTCGATAACGGATACTTATTTTTGATCGTAACCTTATTCAATTCTCGGTAGTCAGTGCAGAGCCGCATCGATCCATCTTTCTTCTTAACAAACAACATCGGCGCTCTCCATGGCGATACACTCGATTGGATATACTTCTTGTTGAGTAGTTCTTTTAACTGAACTATCAACTCCTTCATCTATACTGGGGCCATTCTATATGGGGCTTTAGATATCGGGGTCGTTCCCGGTACCAAATCAATCACAAACTCGATTTCTTAATCTGGCGAAAGTCCAGGCAAATCGTCTGGAAATACGTCAGTAAAATCTTTTATGACCGGTATCTCTTCCAACTTTGTACTCTTCTTCTGTGTATTGACTATGTAGGCTAAGTATCCTACACACCCTTGTTTTAGCAACTTCTTGGCTTGCATCACCGTCAGGTAACTTGCTTGTCGAGGTGACTTACTGCCATAAAACACTACCTTTGACGGAGTAATAAAGTTAACATATTTCTTTTGGCAATCAATTACTTTCCCGTAATTGAATAACCAATCCATTCCCAGAATAACATCAAACTCCCCAAGTTTAATTGGTATCAAATCTACCATCATCTCGTGACCCTTTATAACCACTCTACAATTCTAATATATGAATCTAACAATAATCACTTCCCTATTTGCAATCTCAATGCTTAAAAGGAAAATCTAATTCTTCCTGAGGCAAATCTAAGTTCTTAGCAAATTCACCAGATATAAATGAACAAGTAGCACCTGAATCAAATAGCACATAAGCATTATTACCATTAATCGGAATGATACCTAACACCACATCCTTTGACTGCACAACATCCTTCATGATCATATTGAAAGTCCTCGCAGTAGGTCGGCTTGATTGTGTTGGTCCAGTGATAGTTAAAGTACCTCCATTGTTGTTTCCTTTTCCTCCACGTGCACTTCCCGCTATCTTTTTAGGGCAATCACGAGCCATGTGATACTTCGACCCACAGGTGAAACATACTCCCTTCTTTGGGTTGAAACAGTTCGGTGCAATGTGACCCTCCTGGCCATAATTAAAACGCACCCTCTTACCCTTCAAACATACCCCAGTGTGGTTCTTTCCGCAAGTAGCACAAGCTACTTTGTCTTTTGTTGACTTCCTTGATGTCCTTCTGCACTCAAATTTTCATTCCACTTTCTCTTCTGGTTGTTAATTCCACTATTACTTCCACCAGCCTTATTTTCATTCTCATTCTTCCTCTTCTTTTGTTCTAGATTATATTTTGTTAAGGCATCGCTTCCACCCTCCGTGATAATTGCCTTTTCCAGTACAACCGCAAACGTGTTTAACTTGAACATTGAAACCTTGCTATAAAGCCAGGGCTTCAATCCTTGTTCGAACCTTCTAGCCTTACGTTCATCGGTATTAATTTGATAAGTGGTAAACCTTGCCAACTCATTAAACTTCGCAGCATATTCTGGCACATTCATGGTTCCTTGTTTTAACTCCAAAAAATGAACTTCCAATTGATTCTAAGAACTCTCTGGAAAGTACATCTCAAAAAACATCTCTTTAAACCTATCCCACGCTATTATTCCCTGTCCCCCACGAACCTTATTCGCCTGCCACCAATAACTAGCTCCAGACTTCAACATAAATGTTGCGAATGCGGTCTTCTAATCCTCGTTAAATCTTGCAATGTCGAACACCTTCTCCATTTCCATGATCCAGGTTTGGGCTTCAATTGGATTCATAGACCCTTGAAACTCCGGCGGTCCAACCGCTTTGAAGTCCTTGAAGGTCGTGACATAAGCTTGTGGTTGGTTCGCAAGTGCTCCAGTCAATAACGTCGCCAACTAGTTTTATTATTTATTTATTCACATAGTTAACCATATATTATTATTATTGTTATTTTTATTATTATTATTATTATTATTATTATTATTATTATTATTATTATTATTATTATTCCTATCTTAACATATTAAGACGTTGAGAGGCTTCTCTACGTTCTTCCTCTATAATACGATATGTCGTTCTACGATCCATCACGAACCACGGCATGTCTTCAAATTAAGGTGGGTAATAAAAGACTTGATCCTAGGCCCTATCAATCGCAAAATGAAAGGCGTAATCCATTTCATTCATCTTGGCCTTCTTCATTTGGACCTTAGCTTCAGCACAGTCTGCACGCTGAGTCGCCTTCATCCAAACGCCTTCTGCCCTTGCACGCTTAGCTGACTCCTCCTTCAAGTCATCCTTTAACTTCTCCACATCAGTCTTCATTTTCTCATTCTCAGCCAACAGATCCTCTTACTGACCCTTTGTATGAACTAGGTCCCACTCTGTGTTTCTAAGTTGTGAGTTGAGTTCCTAAATCTCTACATCCTTCTGATCTATAGTATCTTGACGCATCTCAGCCAACTCCTTCAGCTCCTCAACCTTATCTTGTAATTCTATGTTTCGATCATACAGCGCATCATACATCTCAACTGATATGGAGATTGGTGGAAACTCCATAGGATCCTCTTCCTCATCTTCCTCCTCTATCTCCTCAGGGTTCTCCTCCTCAGGATCAAATACAGGTTCATCCTCTTGTTCTTCCTCAGCGACCAATAGAGAAGGTTCCCTCTGAATCAACTGTTCCCGCACAACGTGGACATCTCAGGGCTCCTCATCTCTAGGTACCTTAGGTATCTCTTCCCTAGCTTGACCAGATCCTTCAACGTTAGACATCCTGACAACAAAATACTTTTAAGTTTTATTTATTACATGACACTCTTCGATACTCGCGAGTACATAAGTTATTAACACATAGCACATAAAGTCTTTTATTGTTTATCTTTAATGAATTTCCTCAATTCATTCCTTAGAACTCGATAAGAGTTTAACACCACTATATTTTCGCTTAAAGGTTACTTCCTAAGGTTTCCCCCACCTAAGGTTCATAACCTAATGCTTTGATACAAACCTATGACACCCCCAAATTCGGGTACTCTATTCCCACAGAATTTGGTGTTCACTATCCAAAACAATTACATCTAACTACCCATAATAAAGGATAAAGACATAACTTAAATAACTTAAACAATAATCTTCCCCATTAAAGGGTTACATCAACTTTAAACATTCCCAGATAATCTAACAATAAACAATTACATAAGTTTGCGAAATACATCACAAAATAACATAAGTCTTATAACATAATTCATTTAAATAAATTCACATAAATCTTCATCACTTGGACAACTTGCCCTTTCCTTTGCTGGAAGATGTCTCATAGACTTTCTCGACTTTAGCTGTAGTGTTAATTGCAAGAGTGAGAAAATAATTGCCCACTATTGTAGAGAATAATAATAATAACAACATGAGTTTGGACAACGAATGTTGAATCATGGAGAACTTGTTCTACGAATCAAAAATAGAAAATAATTTCGAGATTTATATCTGAGGGTCTTAAGACCACGAACTATGTCTCCAGTAATTAGGTATTATTACCTCAACCTTAACAGTCATTTATAATATACAAACCCTTCTTTACGTACTTAGGGGTATCAACCCTTTGTACCATGTATTGTGCACAAACATCTAAACGTTACACATACATAATCCCCTATATTAGGGTTGTTCGTCTCAGTTTGAATTTAGAATTTCCGCACTAAAGAAAGTTTAGTTTGGAACTTGTTTATCAATGGTTCTAGAGTTTTAGAACATTCATCATATAGATTAATCCAATTAATAAGAGTTTAGCTCAATGACATAAGTTTGAATAACAATAACTAAGTCAAGATTTCATATCAACAACTTACGATTGAATAGACATGGCATATACAAAGTGTTACAACCAAAGGAATAGAAAATCTTCTTTGAAATAATGAACTTAAAAATTTTATGCTTTGAAAAGCAAGCAATAAAGTTAGGGATTTGCTCAATGTAAAGAATTAGAATACAAGAGCTTATGTTAACATAAACAAGATGGAATCAATAAGCTCATTCAACTATAATATCGGATTTGTATAATGATAATTTAGGATTAGAAAGCTTGCTTGACAATTAAAAGATAACGTAGTCATGAAACTTGCATTCATTATAAAGAGAATGAAGTTAGGGAACTTGCTTCATGTGTAAGCTATGCAAATATAACAAACATTCACCAATTACCCTACATATACCATTAGAACCACAATACAAATTATTTATGTTAACATTAACTTCATGGGTTCACTTCTCATTTTAATCAAGTATATAGTCTCTAGCTTAAGACCTGATTATTTTAATCATTCTTGTACCATAAATTTGCACTCCTCATTATATAACAGTACCCAACATGGTGATTGCATATCAAAACAAATTCTCATGACATCGCGTTATAAACTTTCATAACTTACTAATTCATAATCTTTTAGTTTCAACATTGTGATATGTTATTACGTTTTATAACATGTTTTAGGTCCTTTTATAATCATCAAAATATGTTAAGTTAACATTCTCCAAGCTATACTATTAATAGTTCATTCTTTGGGTTTGATGACCACTAAGCGGCCATAGCATATGGTTTACTTTAGAATGCAGTGCGCCTGCCATTCAGACACGAATCGGGTTTTGCGTAACACAAACTCATACACAGTTCTACGCCAAAAATTCCAATTTTTCAAATTCTACAGCAACAAAGACAACCCAAAACCACATAATATATACAATCAACCATTTTAACACCTAAAACATCATAACAACCAAATTTAGAGGATTAAAATTCATATTTTTACTAGTTTCTCTATTTTCAACACATTTACCGAATTAATTCACCAAATCCTCATTTCTTAACAAAATTAAGCCATTATACATTCATTGTTTTCATTTCTTGATGTACTATCACAATATACAACCACTTAACAGATTCTATCAAGGATTAAATATAAAATATTAACTCTAAAATCAACTTTTAATACATATTCAACCAAAACCAATTTTTCTTCTTAAACATGACTACACATGAATTTGATACTCCAAAATCATTTTAAAACAACATATAACAGATTATAATCCATCTTCAACCTAAATATCAACTACTCTAACAAATCATCAACCCAATTTCCTTTTTTCCCCAAGAAAACTCAAGAACATAAAACATGATTTTCATGAATTCTCTTACTAAAAACCATATATAGATTACAACCAATTGATTACATAAACTAATTTAACGTTTATAATTTCAAATTCACACAATTCTATATTAGAATTCAAGAACATAAATTTAGACTTTTTATACCTTCAATCCTTTGTTTACACGATGATGATAACAAGGTTTAAAAATCCTCCTCCTTCTTCTTGACAAAAACTTCAGAGAATTCTCTCTTGCTCTCACTCTCAACTCTCTCTGTGTTTCCTTCTCACGCTCTGTGTTCTCTATTAGCTTAGGATATAATATGCAAATGAATAAACTGATATAGGCATAACCCACGTACTTCAGTTATAAAAACCAAACAGCTTATCAGTTATAATATGCCAAAGGCCACAAGGCCATATTTAGCTACACATAATCCCCTTTTTAATTTATTTTGATAATACTTATATTATATAGTTTCACTTGTCACACTTTTATTTAATTAATTTTAATAGCTTACAATTACAATTATAATAATTATAGTTTTTATTATAATTATAATTAGGCTTAATTAATTATTACATATCTAATTTATTTATTAAATTAGACTAGAACATCATTTTATTTAATTTAATTATTTTCTTAAATATTAAATTCTATTCATTTAATTTAATTATTTCATTAAATTAAATCTTCAAATAATAAAATTACCATTAATCAATTTAGTTAACGTACACACTTAACTAAATTATTGCACCACAATTTTATCAATTATTTATTTATCTCAATAAATAAATTATTTAAATTATTTATTTAATTCAATAAACATTTAAATTAATTAAAAAAAATTTCTCGATCGTTACATCTCGTCTCGGCGAGTTCCTCTTTGTATTTCTTTCACCCACGCGCTTTTGAATCCACACTTGGTAGCATACCTCTCTAGTGGGTTTTGTTACCAAAGACAAATCATCTTTGACCTCGATATAAATCCAAATGAGGCCACGCCGCGATGGAATTCTAGTTTTTTATTTACGCGTTTTGGTTTAATTGAGACGTGGATTTACTTCCTAAATTATCTATTTACAGTAGCTTTAGATTTCTAATGTATCTAGGAGTTATATTAGATAGGATTTGATTTTCATATTGGTTTGTGAGCTAGGGTTTTACATTCCTTTTTGATTTCAAATTCCTTATGGGATTAGGATTTTTATTATTATTATATGTAACATACATAACTAATGGAATATATAGATAACTTTGATAAATAAAACTTGAGAGATTATTCTCCTTTTGGTTCTTTAAGAACTCCCGAATTGTTCATGGTTTTTCTTTGAGATTCATTATCGACTTATTATACAAAAATACATAGTTGTGTGTGGCGTCTTCTACCATACATCAATCGTTGATCGCACCGAGATTAATGCTTCAATATAAGCGAGGGGTCAAGGTGTCATTGGTGTCCATTCAACGCATATTTCTTAATGCGAGCAATTGTACTAAGATTACCGTCTACATATAGCTGAAGGGTTAAGGTGTTTCAAGCAATTCACCCAAAAACTTCGTTAAAAATGATCCGGGCGACGACCACCTCACGTAAGCATGTCGTGGAGTCCATCACAACCTATAGTATCTATAATACCCTTAAATTTTGTAATAATATTAATATTGAGAATAAGAATAATGTTTGAATATTTATTGAATGTAAATATATATCTTTTTGGCATGAGATATGATAATTCAGTTAAATTGAATTAAGTATATGATAAGTGGGAAATATGTTGGAAATTATAATAAAACTTATATTAAGCTTATGTGATATGCCTAGTGTGGCATAATGATGGGCTAAGTAAATTTTTAATTTAATTAATTAAGGAATGATTTAATAATGTGATAGACTAATTGTTATTATTATTTTAGCTAATTAATTGTTATTTGCAATTTCATTGTGGCGTGGTCTGGATCTCTCTTTGGAGCATGCTGGTTTGGGATCTGTCTTCCCAGTGGCGCAATGCTGCCGATTTCTTGATCTGAAACCACCACAAATTCTTATTAGTGACCAATCCTTGAAAACATTATTTTTGTTGATTCATTCATGAAATGCAAAGTGGGACATTAAGAATAATATTATAATATGAATGATTAATATATAAGACTATATAATAAAAGTAAGTTTGAAATATGTGATTAACTAAGTCATATAAATGATTCTTGTGTGGCATTATAGTACATAGTGAGTAATTAAATGTATATCTTAGGAAGTATGGGAGGAAGTTAATTCTCAGAAAATAAATATCTTATATTAATTATCGTTATAATATTGAATTTAAATATTAATTTTTATGGAAAATAATGGGTTGTTAGTACTGTTGCCTCTTTTTCAGTTCTAACAAAAGAGCTCTAACTCATGCAAGCATACATGTGTCAACAAGCAATACAGAGTAAATCGAGTATCGATCCACGGAGAAAGGATTCTAAATTAAACTATTATGCATCAACTAAATCACTATTTTATATACTCAAACTAATGCTTATGATTGGAAATTACTCTAAACTCAAATAATAACAAAAAGATGAATATAAAAGTAATAAATCAAATCTGGAAATAATGAGATCCTAACTTCATTTAATATTTTATCTAATTACCACCATCATGCAAGATTATTCACGCATCACAAAAAATTAGCCAAGAGCACAAATGTAGACAGAACCATTTTTCAATGCATTATGACCTTCTCACATAACATCCACATACAATAAACATCATGTAATCATCAATACAACCAACCTCACTATATTTCTATGTGAAATTGCAACCATATTGAATTTAAGCACAAGCCCTTATATAACTCATACGGTGAAACAATATATGTCTATCTGGTTCACGAAATACAAAGCTAAGCAAAGCAGCCCCATATACGCATGTTATCATGATTACAATCCACACTCGCATGTTATTTTTCAACTTCATACAAACACATAAAATGAATGGTGATCAATCATTCATGCATTCAAATCAACCATGATAGAAATTCCTTATGATACACAAACAGTCCAGCAATCAGGCCATAAGTTAGATTACGTATTAAAATCCGTTAGAATCCCATAATGGAGTTTAGTTCATGACTGAACCAAAAGCCATTATGGGATCAAAACAACGCATGGAAAATAAACAAACAATTGAAAGAGAGTAGATAGAATCGATCAAACCCAATTGCTGATTACAATCCCAACGTAACGTTTAAATCCTCACTAATATCCAGCCACATAAAAGTAGTTCATCCACAATGATTGAAATCCAAAGAAGATAGAAAATAATGAGTCTAAGCTTGGTTCATCAATGGAAATCTCTCAAAGTGTAAACCCTAGTTTTCTTCTGAAAAACATGTAAAAACTAATGATAGATGCGTCTGGTACCAACCAGAATAGTTTTTACCAACTCAAACTCTTACAATTTAAAATTTAAAATAAAATTAATTAGCAGCTGCAGATGTCGCGTGCGGGCGCTAGTCCCGTTTGTAATCATCGCGCAGGCGCGCGTGTTTAAATTAGGCTCTGTCCGGTTGCTTCCGCGGGCGCGCGTGTTGAAGCTTGTATAGCCATGCCGCTAGCGTGACTTCCATTGTTTGAACTCTCGGAGTTACTGTCGCTTACATACGCTTCGTGTCATCTCACTACTAATGCTTTAACATGCAACTTTTGCTCTTTTGTTCACCACTACTTAGCTTTTTTTGTTCACTCGATCCTCATGTTGTGCCTTCAATGATCACATGCCATCTACCAATGCCGAGCTCATGCCATTTCCTGCACTTTTGCACCAAAGGAGTTCTCAGTACATGTAATGCAAAATATTATGAAATGCAACTAAAAACACACTAAAATGTACTTGAGATGGGCATAGTTCTCGTGAATTGATATCCAATAAGTAGGTGTAAAACCCACTTATCAAATACCCCCAAACTTGAACTATTGTTTGCCCTCATGCAATGCATACTATATAAAACACTAAAAATGCAACTACATGTTATGCAACTAAATCATGATGCAAACTAGTCTCACATTGTTCCATCTATAACAGAATTTCAATCCAAAATGCCTCAGTGAATTATCCAAATTCGAGAATACAAATTCAAACCAAACTATAGGCATAATATCATATCCTCAAATAAATCATATATGCTATAAAGATGCTCTGTGTGTGTGTTATGTTCACCAAAACTTGATTTAAGCAAAGAATACACATGCTAAATTGCTCAAAACAAAAAATTACAGTCTAAATCAAGACTTATGTATACTTATGCAACAAAGACTTTTCCAACATATCAAAACAAACTAAGGTTCAACAATGGGCTTAACTGCTTTATTGCTACTCACTAGGGCGATTTTCGCTCTTTTCCGCGGTGTTTATTGCTATTTTTCTTTTCTTTTCTTTTTTTTCTCTTTAATTTTTTTTTCACATGACATTGCAATGCCTCATTCCATTAGGCAAACACTGCTACCCCTTAGCGAGCTTTCAACCAACGACTCCCATACCATAAAAGACCTTAGGGCATTAGGTGTTAAGACACCCCTACGGGCGTACTTACTCAAGTAGCAAGGGCCCCGAAATAAAACTAGCCACGTTATTGCTATATTTTTTTTTATTTTTTTTTATATATATAGCATACCCAAGTTTTCCCAAAGTTTGATTATCAATGTTTTATACAGTCTAAGTCCATTTTCCACATATTTCTCTTTTTACAACTACATTTTCTATCGAGCAATGCAACACATAATTCTTATACCTACAAGAAATTTTGAACATGGCAGTGCAAATCGAAAGCATCTAAACAGCATCATGAATTACATTATGTAAAACATTATATCTAAGCTCATGTTATCCAACATATTCAACAATCCTTCAAAATTCATATTCATCATAGGCTAGACAAAATTTCCAAAAAGCTAGAATTTGTGAGACATGTACTAAACATAAACTGACACACATAATAATGACTAAACACCTCCTAAAAAAAATTTGTAAAACACGTAGACAGACAAACTACTCATGCAAACACTATATGCAACATAAACATGCAAAATTTAAACTAATCATGCAAAAACTATATGCAACTACACTACTACCCCAATACCCCCAAACTTATAATATTCATTGCCTCAGTGAATGAAGGTATAAGGTTAGAGAAAACTCCCCTAGTGCTCAGCTGCACCACCCTCTTCAGGTGGTGAATCCGGTGGTGGATATGGCACAACCGTCCCAAACTGTGGCCACTCAAGCATGGTACCTTGTTGTGCAAATGCCTCCGCTAATGACCTCGTCAGACCCATAGCAAATGCTACGAAGTTGTCATACATCGCGTCGACCTTTCGCTCTAACCTTCGGAGTTGTCGATCCCTAGTGGCAGCAGTTGCTTGAGTTGACGGACCCGCTTCATCTGTCTGAGAGGGCTACAGTGGTTGCTCTGAGAATGTGGGCTGGATGATAAAACCTTTTCCTCGCAGGTTCGGTGCACCTCCTGCCCAATCCTCGAATTTTTCAATGGTTGCGTGAGTGATATCTTGGCTCGGGTTCTGCATTTGTTCATTGTCCCAATGGCAGCCTTGATGGGCACACAGCATAGCTACCACTGACGCGTGGGGAATACTCCCCGTAGTGCTTCCCCGCAGATAACGCAACATATTTTGATGAATCAGATGGCCCACATCAATGTATTTTCCTGTGATTATTCCTCACAGAATGATTGCCCTCTCCGCTGTGATTTCATGCTGATGAGACGACGGAACGAGCTTGGCACATATAAACAAATTCCATGCCTTTGCATATCGATTCAAGGCTGAGGCTGGGAATATGCAAGGTTGATTCGTGCCGGCCTTGTAAGTCCACTTCGTTCCTGGAACGCACAACTCAGTAATTACTACTTCCAAATCTGTTTCCAAATGTGCACCTTCTACCCAATTAGCAGACCCAGTCGGTAGTGTGTCGAGTAGCCTGAAAACTTCTCTGATTGTAGGTGGTCGGTAATCTATTTGAAATCCTTGAACCACAGATAGACCACTCATTGTGTCCTTAGCATTAGCATAGAATTCTCGAACTATACTCATCGGAACAAGCATAGGAGTGGCAGTCAATCCAAACCATCCCCTTTCTTAAATTATATTCCATAACTCACCATCTTGCCTCTCAGGTTTGAAACTGCGCTCCTTTACAAACGTCTTTGCCACAATTCTGTAATACTCCATTTGGGCTGTCATACTCAAAAATTTGGTATGATCCACAACATCTTCCCCTCGACTACTAGAGGAAGACGATGATGAAGAAGAAGAAAAAGAGCGAGCTCTCGTAGGACCCATTTGAAATTGATTGAGAAAGATGAACACTTGTTGATGAACTGATGATTCCCAGTTTGATTTGCACGCCCAATCTGAAACCCTAGGTTTTATAGTGTAGCACTCAATCGTGGGTCTGAGATTAGAAGCGACAATCGCATAGTGGAGGAGAGATGTATGGCTTCAAGTTATAACTGCCTAGAGATGAAGAGACGTGCGTGTGGAGGAGAGCAAGAGCATACGCCTTCTGTTATGTCAATTGATATGAGTAATAAATCACAACAGCTATTTTAAACTTAAACAATTTTTCTCAAACCGGTGTCACGCGCGGCCGTGCGGGTTTGACATGAAAATGAGGCGCGGGCGCGTGAGTACCATTTTTATGCGAAGATTGCTTGCAGTAGCGGGCACACGATTTATTCGAAGAATGCATTTGCATGGCCGTGCGTCCTCAGTATCCTCGTGACCGCCAACTTTCTGTTACAATCTTTGTCTACATCTTCGACTTGATCCAAGGTACCTATCTGACAAAGAAATTACTCATGTCAAAGTGTGAACTACGGAGTAAGCATAAATGACCAAATAAACTTTATACTATACTCAAACACAGTCCAATTCAGATACAACTACACACTCACTTATGTAAAACACAATAATCTATCGCAATTAAAAATAAAGATGAATTAACAAAAACAACCTAAACTGAATAAATAAAAAGTAGAGATAGAAATAATGGGTTGCCTCCCATCCAGTGCTAAGTTATAGTCAATTAGCTTGACTGTCACTGAATCTCATGTCGAAGAAAGAATTGAGGTGACTTTTTATCTGTCCACCTCGCTACCAAATTAATGCTTCAATCGTTGTCCATTCACCTTAAAAGGTTGATCCGGGAATTTATCGAACACTTCTATTGCACTATGTGGGAAGACAGTCTTCACTGTAAATGGCCCTGACCATCTTGATTTCAGCTTCCCGGGAAAAAGTTTAAGTCTGGAGTTAAAAAAGCAAAACTCTTTGTCCCGGTTCAAATGTTCTCTCTATGATCTTTCGATCATGCCATTTCTTCACCTTCTCCTTGTACAACTTTGAATTCTCATATGCCTGTAATCTGAATTCATCCAACTCATTGAGTTGGAGTAGGCATTTCTCCCCTGTAACTTTCAAATCAAATTGAGCTTCCGAATTGCCCAGTATGCCTTATGCCCTAATTCTAAATTTTTAGCAATGACATTCCTCAATGGTTCATAATTCACCAGACTCTCAACTTCATCATTTAATACACGGTCCACCAAATCAACTCTGAAGCATTCTTCTTCATCTGTTGGGAACTTCATTGCCTTGAAGACATTAAAAGTAACCTCCTGATCATGTACACGCATCGTGAGTTCCCCTTTATGCACGTCTATCAAAGTCCTTCCTATGGCTAAGAATGGTCTCCCCAGTATGATTGGTGTACTTTTTTCTTCCTCATAATCCAAAATGATGAAGTCAGCCAGAAAGATAAATTTGTCCACTTTCACCAATACATCTTCAATAATTCCCTGTGGATACGTGATGGATCTGTCAGCTAGCTGCAAAGAAATATTTGTCAGCCTTGGAGCCGGCAATCCCAACTGATTGAATACTGACAAGGGCATCAGATTGATACTTGCCCCAAGATCACATAGACATTTATCAAAGTTCATCTTTCCGATCGTGCATGGAATTGTGAAACTGCCCGAATCTTTCAGCTTTGGAGGTAGTTTACGCTGAAGCACTGCACTGCATTCCTCAGTCAAGGCCACTGTCTGAAACTCATCTAATCTTCTCTTCCTTGACAATATACCCTTCATGAACTTTGCATAACTTGGCATCTATTCCAATGCCTCGGCGAAAGGTATGTTGATCTACAGCTTTTTAAAGACCTCCAAGAACTTGCTGAACTACTTATCTTCCCTCTGCTTAGGGTGAACTAGTGGTACTATATTCATGGGCTTCTCGTCTGAACCTTCTTTATCCTTCTCTACTCGCTGTAACTCAGAATCCTCATGATTTTCTTTTTGCTCGACCAATCGCTCAGATCGCGCAGCCGTAAGCAGGCATCCCTTATAAACCAGGTAGCGGTAGCCGCTACCGGTGAATTTCTACGCACCTTCCTTCCTGACACTGGTGTTATAGCTGACAACTTGTTCTTTCCCTTCTCGTCTTGGATTTGCCTCCGTAATACTTGGCAATAAACCCTGGGGCCTGTTGTTAAGCATGCTCGCCATTTGCCCCATTTGAGTTTCCAGATTTTTAATGGCCACTGCTTGGATTTTGATTATAACTTCCATATTTTCCATGTACTTCATCATCATCTCCTCCATTTCTGATTTATTTTCATGCTGAGGTGCAGATGGAGTATGATGTTGTTGTTATTGAGAAAATCCCGGCGAAAAAGGTGGTCTTGGAGTAAACCTATTCTTTAGCTTATTGGTCGCGACTAAAAGATTATTAATTTGAAATTGATCTTTGCTAATTTCCTTGATTATTGGACCAACTGAAGTTTGGATGATTGCGATTGTTGGGGTTGTATGTGTTCTAAAACTGTCCTTGGTCTTTCCTGTAATTGCTCACATACTGTACCGACTCCGAGCTAATAGCACATTGATCTGTCGAGTGTGACCCCGCACAAATTTCACATATAAAGGCAACTGATTTTGCTTTGCTCTCTACTAATGAATCTATTTTCTTTGTCATAGCTGCCATCTGTGCCGACAACTGAGTAATAGCATCCACTTACAACAAACCTACAACCTTGGGCTGTGGCATCCTAGTTGTAGGATTCTAAAAATCATTCGCTGTCATTGTTTCAATAAGGTTATAGGCCTCGTCATAGCTCTTTGCCCATAATGCTCCTCCTACAGCTGCATCTATAATCGGCCTAGACTGCCATCCCAATCCATTATAGAATGTGTTGATCACCATCCAATCTGGCATACCATGGTACGAACACTTCCTTAGCATCTCTTTATATCTCTCCCAGGCTTCGTATAAGGATTCACCCTGTTGTTGCTCAAACTGAGAGATAGCTGTCCTCTTTTTCACAGTCTTAGCCATTGGGAAAAACTTGGCTAAAAACTTATGTGCTAGGTCCTCCCATGTAGTAATAGATCCTGAAGGTAAAGAATGAAGCCAACTTCTCGCTTTATCCCTCAATGAAAATGGAAATAGCCTAGGTCTGATAGCATCCTCCGTCACCCCATTGTATCTGAATGTATCATATATCTCAATAAAACTGAACAGGTGTTCATTCGGATCATCTGTAGCAGCACCCCCAAACTGTACCGAATTCTGCACCATCTGAATAGTGCCCAGTTTATTTTGAATGTATTAGCTGCTATCATTTGGTTACGACTATGCTTTCGATGAAGTCCATTAATGTTCGGCATGGAATAGTCCCTTAAAGCTCTATGCTCCTCTCTTTGCTCTTCTCTTTATCCCTCTGCCATATTAGATGTAGTACCCTCTAACTGTGCTTGTAAATTTCTGCGCACTCTCGCTTTCCAACCTCTTCCGTTAATATTATCCTATGCTGGTATCAATTCTAAGTTGGATGATCGTGTGTGCATAAAAATTATACAAGTACATGAAACCAAAACAAAACAAAAATAGAAATAAGAAACGATTAGATTTGTCTAAGTCATACAATATAGCTTAAAACTGATGATAATAATAAAAATTTATACGCCTTTCCCCAGCAACGGCGCATAAAACTTGTTGCCTCTTTTTCAGTTCTAACAAAAGAGCTCTAACTCATGCAAGCATACATGTGTCAACAAGCAATACAAAGTAAGTCAAGAATCGATCCACGGAGAAAGGATTCTAAATTAAACTATTATGCATCAACTAAATCACTATTTTTATATGCTCAAACTAATGCTTATGATTAGAAATTACTCTAAACTCAAATAATAACTAAAAGATGAATATAAAAGTAATAAATCAAATCTGGAAATAATGGGATCCTAACTTCATTTAATATTTTATCTAATTACCACCATCATGCAAGATTATTCATGCATCACAGAAAATTAGCCAAGAGCAAGAATGTAGACATAGCCATTTTTCAATGCATTATGACCTACTCACATAACATCCACATACAATAGACATCATGTAATCATCAATACAACCAACCTCCCTATATTTCTATGTGAAATTTCAGCCATATTGAATTTAAGCACAAGCCCTTATATAGCTTATACGGTGAAACAGTATATGTCTATCTGGTTCACGAAATACAAAGCTAAGCAAATCAGCCCCATATACGCATGCTATCATGATTACAATCCATACTCGCATGTTATTTTTCAACTTCATACAAGCACATAAAATGAATGGTGATCAATCATTCATGCATTCAAATCAACCATGATAGAAATTCCTTGTGATACACAAACAGTCCAGCAATCAGGCCATAAGTTAGATTACGTATTAAAATCCGTTAGAATCCCATAATGGAGTTTAGTTCATGACTGAACCAAAAGCCATTATGGGATCAAAGCAACGCATAGAAAATAAACAAACAATTGAAATAGAGTAGATAGAATCGATCAAACCCAATTGCTGATTACAATCCCAACGTAACGTTCAAATCCTCACTAATATCCAGCCACATAAAAGTAGTTCATCCACAATGATTGAAATCTAAAGAAGAAGTAGAAAATAATGAGTCTAAGCTTGGTTCATCAATGGAAATCTCTTAAAGTGTAAACCCTAGTTTTCTTCTGAAAAACACGTAAAAACTAATGATAGATGCGTCTGGTACCAACCAGAATAGTTTTTACCAACTCAAAGTCTTACAATTTAAAAATTAAAATAAAATTAATTAGTAGTCAAGCGGATGTCGGCATGGCGATCAAGTCCCCTTTAGTAATCATCAGCGCGACCTTGCAGGCGATGTTTAAATTAGGCTTTGTCCGGTTTCTTGCGTGGGCGTGCGTGTTGAAGCATGTATAGCCACGCTTCATTTTAAATTCTCGTGTTCTGCTGCTTTATACGCTTACGTGTCAAATGCTACTTCGATGCTTTAACATGAAACTTTTGCTCTTTTGTTCACCACTGCTTAGCTTCTTTTGTTCACTCGATCCTCATATTGTGCCTTCATTGATCACATGCCATCTACCAATGCCGAGCTCATGCCATTTCCCGTACTTTTGCACCAAAGGAGTTCTCAGTACATATAATGCAAAATATTATGAAATGCAACTAAAAACACACTAAAATGTACTTGAGATGGGCATAGTTCTCGTGAATTGATATCCAATAAGTAGGTGTAAAACCCACTTATCAAGTACTCAACTAAATTATATTCTAATCAAATTTAAATATTATTTGGACCAATCCAATGTACATGAATTATATGGTTATGTGTATACATATCCCTAACTTATCACAAGGTAATTATATTAACTCATTAAAATTGCACTTGTGAGCCCTAAAGGAATTAACCTTAATGTAACTAGTAGTTTTTTAACTAATGCGGTAAGCTAAATATCCTTATCCCATTTTCTGTGTCCCAAAACTTCTCAGCCATATATTACGCTAATGGCCTATCCTTCCTATGTTGCTTAAACTCAGAGAACTCAAATGATGGCTAAAGGAATGGATGTAATGGAACAGTGGAAACTATTCCACCAAATCACCATTACCCATCATCATCTTCTTCTTTCTGTTAAACAAAAATGGTGGACAAAGCTTTCGTATGGGTATTGGATTTTCTATAAATTGAGGCTCTTCTCTTCACAATTCCAGTTGTTAGATATCTGATAAGTTTCAAGTAGAGAGTGAGTTACTAATTTGAGAGAGCTATCTGAGATTGGAAGTAAGGCTTAGAAAATCAACTTCACAGAGGTAATATTTCTTAACTCGTGTTCTTAATTCTAAGTTTGGTAAATTTCTAAAATTTCAAGAATTACTTGTTAATTGGTTTGTGAATTGATGTTAATATGTTAGCTGTTTATATGAACATATGAAATCAATATGTTTGGTCTAGTCTTGGGAAATTGAAGTATATGTGTTGGTTTTTTGAGTTCTGTAGAAGCAGAGACCTTCCTAGAGTACATCCGATTGAAGAAGGCGCAATGCGCTTCCCTCTACTGATTCAACACAGCCAGCAATTCATAAATGCGATGAGAGAAAGGATTGTAACTTCTGCTATAATCTGATAATTTTTATCATCTTAATTTAACTTAGTTATACATGAAAATGAGTATGACATGTGTTCTAGAGTTCCTTTTCATGTCATGAGTGGATTTAGTTACTTTAGTGTACATTTTCTAAAGAAGACTTAAAGTTTTGAAAATAAACCCTGATGAAACTTGTGTTCTGACCTTGTTAGCATATGTATATAGCTTAGTTAAGTATAAAACGTGATTCAAAGTTATTTTGCATATACAGAGTTGTTTTAGCTTGATTTAAAATGCCTTTTAAAAGAAAACTTGAAAGTTTTGAAACTAATGTTTACAAGAATGATGTTATTTACATTATGAACTTGTGATATAGCATGCTTATACTTCTTATGTCACTAAACATGACCAATATGTGTGTTCATCTAGTTTAGCATAATATAAGTTATCTAAGAATGTTTTAAAGTAAGTTTTCAAGTGATAAACTATGCTAGCTATGTGTAAATAAGATGAATACATGTAAGTATGTGTATTGAAGGTTGTTAACATCGTTATGTGGTTTAATGATTACATAGTTAGACCCTTGTTGCATGAACTCGTTTGGCCTTGATAGAAATTCTAAATAAAGTTATAAATTGTAAAAGTAACTTAAAGTGAACACAAGGGATACAAAACCAAGCCAAAAACCTCTTAATGTGTATATTTGTTATGTTTTAACACCCATGTATACTAGAAAGTAAGCTAGAACAAGGAAAGCTCAAAACAACTCTAGTTTGGTCAGGGAGCTGCGAAACCACGCCCCTCCTAAGCAAAACTGCAGTGCATGTGCGCCACATGGCAGTGTTGTCTGATTATTCTATCTGTGATCTGAACTTAGCAGCTTGCTTACATTGCTATTATAAGCTATAAAATAGAGTCTTAATAATGTTGTAAGTATTCATTGGTATGGTTATTATATATAATCAAGAAATTTCAAAGTTTATAAATAAGTTCTAAACAGGCTTTCAAAAGTAAAATTAATGGTGATTACAAAACTACGTGATTTGATAGTATGCTATATGTGGTTTGATCGTGTAACTAAGATAGGACTTAATGTATGTGCTTAACCACATACGTATTGAGTATGTGTATGAGATAGTTTGTGTATTAAGATTGTATAACTAATGTGTGTGTGTATATATATATATATATATATATATATATACATAAATAGGATACTATAAGACTTTGAAGTGACGTTAAGCTTTAGACTTGTAATCTATGCGAGAGACAAGTTTCCCTAACTTTCACAACTTTGGATATTGTGAAAGTTTTGAATTGTTATTATATGAACCATTTAATTATTGAACAAATATTTATACTCGAATGAATCATTATTCATATTGACGAGTGCATAATATTCATCTATTTTGATTCCTTTATACGTAGTTTTTGCATGTTTTGTTGTAACAAGGGCCTAATAGGTTTGTTTATGGATTTCAGGTCAAAATGGAGTTGAAAGGAGGAAAATGGGAAGATTGCAGGTTTTTAATGCTAAGTTGGATGCATGGTCTTGGCTTGGGACTTGAATTTTATTGTAGAGTTATTCCTTAGCTTTTTGGAACATCTTAAATCGACCCAGTCGGAGTTTATATAAAAAAGTTATGACCTTTTTACCAAGCAGAAGTTGAAACCTCAAAGTTTGGAAGTTGCAATTTACACAACAGTCACTTGAAGCCCGATTTCAACCTTGATCCAACCAGAATTTGTTAATTCTCAAAGAATGAATGTTGTAGATCTCGTCGAGAGTTTCGATTTTATAGGTAGCAGGCTCCGTAAATCTTCCTTGATCAAAAGTTATGCTCGTTTTACCAAAGGATGTCACTACAAAAAATGAAAACTCGGCCCGGCGAGATTTGCTAGGCTAAAAACTCGCCCCGACGCAGAACTCTCTATTGAAACTCACCCAAACTCTCTGACTTTGCCCTAGCTAGTTCTTCTCTTCCATACTACCCCCTGAAGAGTTTTTATGAAGGAATTCTGCGCCCCAACGAGATTGTCGGCAAGAAAATACAAATTTCTTATTTTTGGCATGTTTTAGGCAGAATTCTAATACGATTTGGATTGCAAATTTTTAGGATTTTAGGGATTATATTAGACTTTATAAAGACATGTAAGACCTATTATGAAAGGAAGATCATGGGATCATCTTCTATATTCATTGAAACCCTAGTTTTTGAGAATCAAGGCACGTGGAACTAATTTCTTATTTCAGTTCTGAAGGGATGTTGAAACTTATTCATAATTAACGGTTTGATCCAGTTTTCTTTATTTATTCCTTCTTGCATGAGATTTATTCTGATAATCTATTTGAACTTCTTATATATTATGCTATCTGATTAATTTGATTTGGCCAGTTAGATTAATCTGATAAATATCATCTGCTAGATTAAGATATATATTAAGCAAACGATGTATGTCTAATCATAAGTAGAAATTAATGATACTTGATTGTGGTCAAGCTTTTGGGTTTTATTAAGGTTTTCAGAAGACAAGTTAAATAATTCCTTATTGTGTAATTATTGCTTGGAATAACCTAATTCTCATTCTTCATGCTTCTATTGTATTAAATCTAGAATGATAGTTCTAGGTTGTATGATAGTTAGGATTTCTTGTTGGCGATTGTCGCATTAGATTACACTTAAGGAGAATTTCGGATAATTAGCGATCGCGGTTATCTAGGGTTATTAATCTCATTGAAGGGTAAATACTGTAAAACTTGATTACTCTATAATTTTGAAAAGTTAATACTGAACAGAAGAACTGAAGCTTTTAAATCATTGTTATTTCTTGTCAATTTATTATTGCTAGGTTAGTTAATCAAATCAAAAACCCCCTTTTCTTGGAAACAATTGAAAAAATATAAAATAAATCACTCTCTGTGGGATCGATCCTTGCTTGTTACTATACTAATTCTTGAGTTAGTAGAATAGAAGTAAGGTTTAATTTTGGAGTGTTAAACAACAGCTCACACATATTTTGAAATTTGACTTAAACTTTATATCTTGAATCATGTTGCGAAATTGAACTTATTATTCTTAAGTGTATTGTGAAAGCTGTCTAAGCCATTTTGCTTCGGCTAGACTAGTATCATGTGTTAAAAAGCAATCCAAACCAATTTCTTTTGGTGCAAAATCTTATAAATCTACTGAGATGAACAACCCTCTTAGAAGGGGAAATTTATATTGTCGGGGAACCGACGTGCACACAAACAACATGTTTAAATGTTATGCATAACGTAGGGTACTATAGGCTGATCATTTGTTGTACTTGTTTATAATGAATTGTCAGTTAAATACTGTTAATTCTAGTAGGAGTTCTCAGTCCATAGTGAGTACTAGTGTTTAATCTTCTTTAAACCTTGATGTATTGAAACCTTTGAATTTCGTTGAATATCATTTAGTCCATAGTAACTCTTATTTCGATTCAAAGGTTAGATTTGGAACAATTGATAATTCTTGCTTCCAACATTATTCTTTCAATTCCTGAACTGTCATTTACCATTATACCTTTGATATCATTAACTTATATACTCGTTTACCCTTATTGTTATATTACTTGCTGGGCAAATTTGTTTCTCATTCTTGCTTCCCTAAAATATTTTAGTTAAGGCAGAGCAAGATAGTACTTCAGGAAAGGATAAGGGCAAAGGCAAGACTATGGAGTAGCTTTAGTCCTTTATGATAGAAGCATATTGTTCTTATGTTTGTAACAAAATTTATTTGGTATTATGTATTAAGTTAAGTGACAATTTAAGTTATGTATTAAGTTAGTAATGGTTGCGAGACCTTGGGACGAGAATATTTATATTATTTCAATGTAAATTATTTTATTTTCCGTTGTTTGAGATTTTAGTTGTTAATGGAGTTAGATCGCGAAGCACCGAATTCGAGATATGAGTGTCTGAATTTGGGGGCGTCATAGGTTAGTATCAAAGCATTAGGTTATAAACCTTAGGAGCAAGAATCCTTATACTATAACCTTAGAAGAATTTAGAGAATATAAGGAGATAAAACTCATGTAGAGTTTTCCTAGAGAGTTAGTAGCGTTGTGAAATATAATTTCATTCCATACAATGAATTTTTGTTTTATTTGACTTACTAATGAAGTTTTGTTGTTTGTCTTATATTGTGTTTGTAGGATGGCAAATATGGGAGAACCTAGTATGGTTGTAGAGGAGGAGCCGCGTGACATACACGTGGTATATGAGGCACCTTTGATAGATGAGCCTATTTTGGCAGTGACACCTGCTAAGGAGGAGATAGAAGTAGAGTCTTATCCAGAGGAAGAACCCTTGGAGGATGAGCCTATGGAAGATTCCAATGAGACCACCCTTAAGGAACAGATGTTGGGAGAGTATGAGGAGCGAATCCTAGAGTTAGGATGCAGATTTGAAGATTTAGAGGTCGAGGCTCAGGAGAATCAGACTGAGATGCAGAATCTGAAGACTGAGGCCCATGAGAGGCAACTTAAGATGTAGGAGATGGAGGTAGAAATTGTATATCGCAAGGAAGCAATGACTCAAATAAGGACCCTCATTCATCGTTTGTTATCCAGGAATGTTGAATTGGTAGGCAAGCTAGAACAGTCTGAGCATAGAGAGTTGAGTGAGAAGACTAAGAAAGAGGCTCTTCGCACATAGTTGGAGTTAGAAGTTATGGAGAGGATCCACTTCGAGGAGAAGTGGGAGGAAGCCAGTGATAGGGCTGAAGATTTAGAGGATGAAGTAACATTCAAGAAGAGAAAGATGAACAGGATGGCTACGCTTTTCGCACGGCCATGGATATATGGATTGATGGTGTATACCATTATCCGGTAAAGCAGGGACAGATTCGTTACACCATGAGCAGGGACATGTGATGAGTAGGTTTTTAGCCTACGATTTGATCTTATTTAGCTTGGTATATTGTTAATTTTTGGGATTATATCATGTTACTTTTAATGGATTTTGTTCTTTGTGCAGGATAATAGGTTGAAGATATCTTAGAGCCAACATTGAGGAAATTATAAGAATTTTTACATTCTATTCACCTAGCGCGGGGCGCGCCATAAATACATAGGAACCGGCGCGGTGCACGCTGCATGAGGATGAGATTTTGTTTACTCGGCGCAGGCCGTGATGCATAAAGGAAGGAGCCAACACAGGGCGCGCCGGTCGGATGGGTCTGTTGTGCAGCTTTTGTTCTTTATATATGGAAGTTGAGTTTTAAATGGACTGATGATTTTCATATGTAATAAAGTTAAGTTAGGAGTGTTAAGAGGCAGTTATTCCTTAGTTTTAGGGATTCTTGGGACTAATAATCATTTGGGTACTAAAAGGAGTTTAGTTTTGATTCAAATTCTGAAGAGGCTTGGATTGGATAACTTTGGTTTTGATTGGGATTGTATTTGGTTCAGCTATGAAAATAACTTATGTCAATTAGAGGGAAAACAATCAATCATCTTACAGTCAATTACACTTTTGGGAGCCCTAATTGAGAGAAGAACATTGGAGGAGCAAAGCAACGAAGGTGATTTCACGAAGATTATAGAATCTAAGGCAAAGAAGGGTGGTGTATTACTATTCTATTTCTTTAATTCAGTTCTTGTAATTGGGATAATGAATTCTTTACTTAATTTAGTTTTTAATTTATCTATGATGAACTAAATTCTTAATTAGGCTTGCAATGTATCTTTAGTGTTGAACAATAATTGTCATGCCTTAATTTCAGTTTAATAATAATATTAATTCAGATTATCTATTGTGATTTATACTTAACTTATGAATTGCTTGATCACTAATTTTATGCGGATTTATATGTATTCAAGAGATGATATATGAATCTAGACCTAATTACAATTGCATGTCTTCTTGAATTCTGTATTTTGAAGGAATCTTGATGAATGTTTAGGATAGAGATATACCTAGCATTGCATGTAATCGCATAAAGAACTTGAAATTTAAACGTTATTTGATTTTAATTCACATAGAGATATAGTGAATTAGTTAATTAGGGTGTTTGGCTTAATTCTATCAAATTATGGATTCAAGTTAATATGGTATTAGTACATTGAGAGATGGCTAATTATACTTGAGTGTTCTTGATTAATAAATTGAGATAGTAAATTAAACTGGAAAAAGGTGTGATAATTGGAGTGAAACTTAAAGTGAAGTTGTAAGACTAATTCTCCATTATCTGATTGAAATTACGGTTAATAAATTGTGTTGATTTGTTTTGATTTTTAATTTATTACTTTTTATTAATTATAACCTTTAATTTTTTTTATTTAATAAAATTAAAATAATATAAAACTGATAATTGTTAGATTAAATTTCATACTAGTCTTTGTGGGAACGATACTCTACTTACTATTATATTACTTGTTGATCACGTATACTTGCATGTTGAGCGTATCTAGAATTTTTATCAACAAATTTTTGGCGCCGTTGCCGAGGACTAATTTTGATTTTAGTACTTTCAATATCAGTTTAATTAAGTTAGTTTTACTTAAACAATTTTTCTTTTGTTTTTACTTTTTCTTGTTTCAGATTCTCTAAATTAGTTTATGCAAACTCGGTCTAAGAAGCCAGACTTGCTTCCTTTCGAGGACGATATCGAGAAAAGGTTTCAAAGGCTCAATAAGTGGATTAAGGATACTAAGGAGAATTTGGATAAACAGGAAGAAACAATGGTTACAGAGGATCAGAAAGCGCTAAGGGATTATGTTACTCCCAGGATAACTGAGCTTCAGTCGAGCATTACAAGGCCTACAATAGCTGTAAATAATTTTGAGATCAAGCTTGGGACCATACAAATGATACAAAACTTAGTGCAATTTGGGGGATTAGGCAATGACGATCCGAATGAGCACTTAGTCAGCTTTCTGAAAATTTGTGACACTTTCAGATACAATGGGGTGTCGGATGATGCAGTGAAACTTCGTTTGTTTCCATTCACACTGCGGGATAAGGCAAAAAGTTGGTTACACTCACTACCTCCAGGGTCGATTACAACATGCGATGACCTTGCTCAGAAATTTTTGACCAAGTTTTTTCCACCGACAAAGACTGCGAAGATGAGGAACGAGATTACTATGTTTGAGCAGTAGCATGAGGAGTCTTTATACGAAGCATGTGAGAGATACAATGAACTACTTAGGAAGTGCCCACATCATGGATTACCCAAATGGATGTAGATGAACACTTTTTACAATGGGTTGAGTGGTAATCTCCTAACAAGTATTGATGCAGCTTCTGGTAGAGCTTTTATGGCTAAGTGTTATAAGGAAGCTTATGATCTGATGGAGACGATGACGGCTAACAACTACCAGTGTCCCATAGAGAGAATGATAAAGCCAAAGGTAGCTGGGGTGTTAGAAGTAGATGGAGTGACAGCGTTAGCGGCACAGATTTCAACTTTATCAAAGGATATGGATGCTCTGACAGGTGCACAAACTCAGCAGGTTGCTTATGTTTGTGAATTATGTGCAGAGGAACATCCTACGGAATAGTGTGCCATTAACCTAGAAGCGGTACAATTTATGGGCAGCTATAATAGAATTTCGAAAAATCAGTATTAGAATGCCTACAAATTGACGAATAGGAATCATCCAAATTTTTCGTGGAGTAACAACCAAAATTACCAGGCTCCACGACCATCTTTTCCTCCTGGATTTCAAAATCAGCATTAACAAGCAGCTCTACATCAAGAGAAAAAGTTAGATTCAGAAGAGCTGTTGTTGAAATACATAACAAGTAATGAGGCAGCCATGAAACCACAAGAGGCAGCAATGAAAACATAAGCAGTGGCAATTAAAAGCTTAGAAAATCAGATGGGACAGCTTGCGTTAGCGTTGAATAACAGGCCTCATGGGACTTTACCTAGTGACACTGAGAAAAATCCGAAGGGGAATCATGAACAGTGTCAAGCAATCACTTTGAGAAGTGGAAAGCATCTTGAGGGACAGAATGCAAAAAATTCAACAAAGAAAGATGTTAAACAAGGTGAAGACAAAGTGGTTAAAGAGAAATAGGGTGAGGACAAGCAAGTAGATAAGAGTCAGACAGATGTTAAGCTCGTGTTTATCGTCCACCACCATTTCAACAAAGGGTGCAGAAACAAAAATTGGATAAGCAGTTCTCAAAGTTTTTGGAAGTTTTTAAGAAACTTCATATCAACATTCCTTTTGTAGAAGCCCTAGAACAAATGTCGAGTTATGCTAAATTTATGAAGGATATTCTGTCAAGGAAGAAGAAATTAGAGGACTACGAGACTGTGGCATTGACGGAGGAATGCAGTGCAGTTTAACAGAGAAAGTTGCCTTCGAAGTTGAAGGATCCGGCAAGTTTCACTATTCCTTGCACAATCGGTAACATGGCCTTTAACAAGTGTTTGTGTGATTTGGGAGCAAGTGTGAACCTCATGCCTTTGTCAGTATACACTCAGTTAGGTTTTCCAGCTTGTAAGCCTACAAACATATCACTACAGTTAGCAGATAGATCGATAACTTATCCAAGAGGGATTGTGGAAGACATTTTAGTTAAAGTGGATAAGTTCATTTTTTCGGCGGACTTCATAATTTTGGATTACGAAGAGGACAAAAATATCCCAATCATCTTAGGAAGGCCATTTTTGGCTATGGGTAGGACTCTCATTGACGTTCAGAAAGGGGATTTAACAATGAGGGTACAAGACCAAGAAATAAAATTTAACGTGTTCAAAGCCATGAGGTTCCCTACAGATGAGGAAGAGTGTTTCCGATTGGATGTGATCGACAAATTGGTTAATGAAGACTTGGTTAAAGGTTTGGACAGGGATCCATTGGAAAATACTCTACTGGGGGATGAGGACTTGGATGATCCAGAGTTCGTAGACTACTTGCATATGCTGGATTCTTTGCCCAGAGTTAGCAGCTTCAAGGTACCATTTGATCCACTACATACAGAAGAAAAAGCTTCGGCACGGATGAAACCTTCACTAGAGGAGCCACCGACTCTTGAGCTTAAACCTCTTCCTAAATACCTCAGACATGCTTATTTGGGTAATTCTAATACTTTACCTATTATTATTGCATCTGCGCTTAACGAATTACAGGAAAGTAAGTTGCTGAAGGTGCTTAGAGAATACAAGTCTACAATAGGATGGACAAACGCTGATATCAAGGGGATAAGTCCCTCTTTTTTTCATTCACAAGATTCTCATAAAAGAGTACTCAAAGCCAATGGTGCAACAACAGATACAGTTAAATCCAATCATGAAAGAAGTGGTGAAGAAAGAAATATTGAAGTGGTTGGATGCTGGAATAATCTACCTGATTTCGGACAGTACATGGGTAAGTCTAGTTCAATGTGTTCTGAAAAAGGGTGGAAGTTGTGACGAATGACGATAATGAACAGATTCCTACAAGGACAGTGACCGGATGGAGGGTTTTTATGGACTACATAAAGCTTAATAAGGCAACTCAGAAGGACCATTTTCCTCTACCCTTTATCGATCAGATGTTGTATCGGTTGGCTGGGCATGAGTACTACTGCTTTCTGGACGGATATTCAGGGTACAACCAGATAGTCATAGCTCCTGAAGACCAAAAAAAGACCACCTTCACGTGCCCATACGACACCTTTGCTTTCAGGAGGATGTCATTTGGATTATGTAATGCACTGACGACCTTCCAGAGGTGCATGATGGCCATCTTTTCAGACATGGTGAAGAGGAATGTGGAAGTTTTCATGGATGACTTCTCAGTCTATGGAAACACTTTTGATATGTGTCTTGAAAATCTAGTCATGGTTCTAAAATGATGTGTGGAAACCAACTTGGTGCTAAACTGGGAGAAGTGCCACTTCATGGTTGAAGAAGGAATTATTCTGGGACACAAAGTCTCTGCAAAGGGTTTAGAAGTTGATAGGGAAAAGAAGGACACTATTGAGAATCTTCCACCATCGACGTCAGTGAAGGGAATCCACAGTTTTCTTGGACACGCCAGATTCTACTGAAGGTTCATTAAGGATTTCTCTAAGATTGCAAAACCACTATGCAGTCTCTTAGAGAAAGATGCAATTTTTAGTTTTAATGAAGAATGTAAGTCATCATTTGAGCAGTTGAAGAAGAAATTGACTACAGCTCCCGTGATCGTAGCACCAGATTGGACATTGCCTTTTGAGTTAATGTGCGATGCTAGCGACTACGCAGTATGGGCAGTTTTGGGTCAATGCCGAGATAAGATATTCAATGCCATATACTACGCAAGTAAAACCCTCACAGATACCCAATTAAACTATACAACCACTGGGCTGCGGTCGCGCAATAGTGCAAGGCAGTCTCTGATTTCATGTGGCGCGGGCGCGCGATATTAGGCTTGAAAAGCTGCGCGGCCGCGCTACTACTGCTTTCTGACTTTTGTTGTCTTGCTGCTGCTTCTTGTTCGTTGTCGTTCATTCTTCATTCCTTCTTTTCTTCACTGCATTCATTCACTGCTTCAGTCCTCATCTGCTCAAGTTCCTCTTGCCATGCCTTTGCTAGCTTCATGCCACCATGCCAATCCATTCTATTTCTTGTTTTTCCATGTTATAGGAGTTCCAACTACAAGCACTGCAAAATAAACATAAAATGTAACTAAAACATAGTAAAAGCTACTTGAGATAGCATAATTCTAGTGAGTTGGCACCCAATAAGTAGGTATAAAACCTACTTATCACATGCGCTTGCTTCTGCTTTTTCACCGAAAGCAGCCACTTAGTCAAAAG